>JAVJIF010001658.1:0-430612 GCA_038442645.1 Agave tequilana | reverse complement strand
GATTTCTAAGAATCGTTCTACTATATCAGAAAAAAGACTCAACATGCAATGTTGAAACATTGCTGGGGCATTGCACAAGCTGAAAGGCATTTGATGATAAGCAAATGTCCCAAATGGACATATGAACGTAGTCTTTTTTTGGTCCCAGGAGCAATAGGAATCTGATTATACCCGAGTAACCGTCCAAGAAACAGGAATACTCGTGCCCCGCCAAACGTTCAAGCATTTGATCAATGAAGGGAAGCGAAAAATGGTCCTTGCGAGTTGCAGCATTAAGCTTCCTATAGTCAATGCAAACTCGAATCTTCGTGGGAAGTCGAGTTTGGACCAACTCTTTGTTCTCGTTTTTCACTACGGTGAAACCTGATTTCTTTGAAACCGCGTGGACAGGACTGACCCATTGGCTATCAGAAATGGGATAGATTATCCCATTGTCTAAGAGTTTCACAATTTTAGCATGAACAGCCTCTTGCATTATAGGGTTTAACCTACGCTATGAGTCTCTTTTAGGTGTTGCATCTTCATTGAGATGAATGCGATGTTGAACTATGGTTGGACTCAATCCCTTTTATCGGTCATAGTCCAACCAATGGCCCCTATATTTTCTTAGAATTGCTTTAAGATCTTCTTCTTGCCCGTCGTTTAAATGGGAGGCAATGATGACAGGAAAGGTCTCTTGTTTGCCTAGATAGACATATTTGAGATGCGCAGGTAAGGCTTTCAATTCTAAGGAAGAGGAAGGCTCACTGGAAGGATGAATCACATTTATTGGCTCCATATTTGGTGAAATAGGGTTCGAGGTCCAATTCACGCAGACTCAACAACCTGATCAAGATTAAAGTCGTCAGACTCTAACCCGAAAGTCACACTCAGTTTCTAGTTCAATTCTTCCCTGTATTCACTTGTTAAGTTCTCAATGAGGTTGACTTCAAATGTTGGTCCTCAACATCACGGGGTTGTTTTCCTAGATTGAAGACATTGACTTCTCTAGTCATGTCCCCAAAGGTTAACCTCATGGACCCATTCCTACAATGATGATGGCGTTGGTAGTAGCAAGGAATGATCGCCCTAGGATAACAGGAGTTTGAGCCCTAGAATTGGACACAGGTTATGTCTCTAGAATTATGAAATCAACAGGGTAAATAAACTCCCCGACCTGGATAAGGACATCATTAATTTACCCTTTTGGAACTTTCACTGAACGGTTAGCAGTTGGATAGTGACTCGAGTTAGAATAAGATCGCCCAACCTAAGTGTTGATAAACTGAGAATGGAAGCAAGTTGATACTTGCCCCAAGTCAAGAAGTGCAAGACTAATCTCGGCTTGTCCTTGAAATCACCTAGAGGGGGGTGAATAGGTGATAAGGCTAATCTAAAACTAAATGCGGAAATTAAAAACTTAATTGCAACACACTTAATGCAACCAACGAGTATAGCTGAATTCCCGGTGAAGGGCTCTGGACTAACTCCTCTTGATTTCTCTGAATAAGAGTTGAGGTGCTATATGAAGCTCTCGTGGTTAAGCACAAGTGAGGCACACAAACACACAAGCATGTATATGATATGACAATGAATAGCAATGCACAAAGTAAAGAGAGAGAGTAAGAGTCAATGGATCAAACGCAAATAACAAGATTTGTTTCGAGGTTCGAGCACTGAGCTCTACGTCCCCGCCTTCACCCAGAAGGATTTTCAATCCACTAACTTGTCCACCAAGGACTCCCACACAGGGAACCTCCATCGAGGATTTAGGGCAATACACAAGGGAGTACACAAACTCCTCTCTCCAACCAATACAACCTCTCACAGAGGCAACACAAGCACCACCTCACACAAGAGGGGAAGGCACCTAGCCAATACAAATCAATCACCTCACACTTGAGGGATTCCACTACAAACTCCACCTCTCACTAGAGGGAGCAACCACCACTCCAAATCAACCTCTACCCAAGAGGGTGAAAATCACCTAGAGGGGGGGGTGTGAATAGGTGATGGCTAATCTAATGGTCACTAAATGCGGAATTAAAAACTATTTAGACCAATTAAACTTATTACACTAAACACACGTATAACACAAGAGTGTAGCCGAATTCCCCGTGAAGGGCTCTGGACTAACTCCTCAAGATTCCCCTGGATATGGGTTGAGGTGCCGCGTTGGCTCTCTTGGTTGAATACAAGTGTTAGCAAACAATCCCCAAGCAATATATCAATATGAGCACAATGAATATCAAGCATATAAATGTAAAGACAATATAAGCAATGCAAGATATAAATAAGAGACAAGAGAGAGAGAGAGCAATCGCAAACACAAGGGATTTGTTTCGAGGTTCGAGCACACTTGCTCTACATCCCCGCCTTCGACACACGAAGGATTTCCACTATGCTTGATCCCAATGGATCACTCCTTGGTGCCTGATTAGTCTCTAATTTTGCATAATTTTCATCACATTCTCTCATTTATTTGATAATAAATTCTGCTAATAATACCTTGCTTCCTTGATTCTAGGTCCATGGTGTTCAAATGAAGAAGAAGACCTAAATCACCATTTAATGGTGATTAAGATCCTACCAAGTAGCCATTGACCTTAGAGTGAAGATTTTGTCAGCCCAGGGAGTCAAATCGCAAATCCAGGAGTCCAGATGGTCAGAAGACAGTCTGGGCGACGCGCTACCCAAAACTGGGTGCGCGCCGCCCTGGCTTTGGCCGCGGAAACGCGGCCAAAGCGCGTCGTTTCCGCGGCCATCTTGGCGCGCGCGCGCGCCTGAATTTTGGGCCACGTGCTAGTCACGTGGCCCCCTTTCTCCTGGTGCCTATAAAATATCCCCTCTGGGGTCTTCAGTGCAAGCAGATCAGAGTTAGAGAAAAATTTTATAATCTTGTTTTTAGTTTGTAGTTGTTGTTGTTGTTCTTCTTCTAGTTTTAGGTTTTAGCCATTAAAGTGAAAGAGAGAGAGTGTGTAAAGAGTTGTATTTGAAGGGTGACAAGATAATACAAGTACTACTTCTCTTCCTTCATTCCATTTACTTGTCTTTGCATTTGCTTTTACTTCATTGTTGTAGTGTAAACTTGTTGCTCTTTACTTTCCTTTATTTGTTTCTTGTTTGTAGTGTAACTCTCTTCTTTTCCACTTCTTTCCTTTGTTGTTTCTTTTCTTTTTATGGCTAACTAACTTTCTCATTAGCATGGCTAACTAACTACTAACCCACTAATTTCTAACACTTGTTTGATAACCCGCATAAGTCAATAGTGCCAAACAAGCTTTGTGCAAATGAGAGCTATGGCATCTTAAGACGAGGGTTCTAACTCTAACTTCCTACAAGTATTTACCTTCGCATATTCATACTTAAATGGCTTTTTGATGATCTATGAGTTTTGTACTTTGCTTGTTGTTATAAGTTAGAGACTTTTCCTTTTAACTTTGCCGATACCAATAGTGCACTCAAGTCTTCCCTTATTCTCGCCTTCTATCGGATCTTGATATGGGAATGTCCGAGTTTTTGCCGTGTAAGGCTAAGTTTTAGGATGAACTTTCACTCGATTTTCACGTGATTAGTTCCAATGCACAAGGGTTGTGTTCGCCTATGATCCATCGTGAGGCTATCTTCAAAAAGTTAGAAAATTAGTGGGAGCACTTAGTAGGAAGTTAGCCATGCATTTTTACAACTAAGAAAAAAGAAATCACTTTTACAAGCCACCAAAACATCTCCAACAATTCTTAACAATAACTTGTTTTCACTTTCATTCTTTATTTGGAAACAAGAACTTTCTTTCTTCTTGAATTTTGAAAGCCGCATCAAGCTTCTATCGCTCTCCCTCCTTGTGGATACGACCCGTATAGCCACTTCGCTACTACAGAAGAATCGCAAAAGCAGTAACATCAACCCACACTTCCTTCTCTTATTTTAGTACTTGCTTTTTGCCGATCAGTGCCGCAACACCTACAATCCCTCGGACTCTCTAGTCCCGTACACACCGCAAGCCCACCGGCTCGCCGAGGCCGCACCTCAAACCAAGAGTTCACACACGAACTCTAAACCACCAAGTCCTCACTAGGACCCGAAACAATGCGAACACAACCGTCCGCCTTCTCAAAGAACAAATGAAGTCTTTGGTGATCACAACACTTTGATCACCTAAAAACAATCTCACTACAACACTCCTATACAATGAATACTCAATGGATAGCTCAAGTGTAGTGTGAGAAAACAAGGATGAGAATGGTGGTGAAAAACTCAAAGAATCTCTTTTAACACTCTTGCTAAAACTTCCCTTTAGATAGGAAATATTTGCTCTCTATTTTGTGGAGAAAAACTTCTGAAAAGAGTGGAAAAACTGGCTCTAAAACTATCTCCAAATCTTGTTAAAAACAATGCCCAAAACCCCCAAATATATAGGCTGATAAAAACTAGCCGTTGGGGTCTGTCAGACCTGTCGGTCGACCGCCCGGTCGACCGGCCAACGGTCATATTTCAGACCGTTGTGCCATCGGTCGACCGCTCGGTCGACCGATCAGGATACAGAGAGCACAGCTCTCTGTCCGGTCGACCGCTCGGTCGGCCGGGGCATTTCCAGAGAGCAGAGCTCTCTGGACGGTCGACCGGCTCGGTCGACCGGCCTCCTGCCAGGTCAAGCCGTGCACGTCTGTGCACGTCGGTCGACCGCCCGGTCGACGGCTTATGCCAGAACTGAAAAACTGGGAAAAATGGTTAAGTCATTTTGGTTCAAATATGATCCCATAAATACAGAAAATCTACAAAAATAGTTTTACTAATATACTTTGATAAACAAACATGCTTGCACAAAATCAAGGCATGTTACAAATGATATGAACTATTTTTGTAAGTTGGAAATTTTAGTTCAAAACAAAACTTGTATTTTCCAAACTTATTTTCCAAACTTCATCAAATACAAAAACAAGATATTTAATCAACTTTTAAAGCATAGTGTGTATGGATATGATCCACTACACAATCAAGGTGAAATATCTATGTTTTTGACATTAAGCTCTAAACATGGTTTTGGTTAAAGATATGTAAACTTGAAATACCAAAAACCAATCATGTATTTTGTCAAATGAAAAATCTTTTCTAAAAATATTTCTATCAAGAGTGTGTGTGTAATATGTACTTGAGCAATCCACCAACTATTCTATCCTTTACATTTTATCTAAAAATAAAATCTTCTAAAAACAAACCTAGACTCAAGTCTTCATCTTCTTGAAGTCTTCACTTGAAGCCTTCTTGACTGGTCCAAACACCGTTCTAGCTCCAAAAACTTGACTTCAAATCCTTTGTTGAAGCTATGCACCTACTAAGATCTTGATCATGAATCTGTCACTAATTAACACAAGATCATTAGTACTATAACTACATGAGTTGATCATCATCAAAACTAGAGTGATGGGCTCTGATACCACCAATTGTAAATCTCCTAGAGGGGAGGTGAATAGGTGATGGCTAATCTAATGGTCACTAAATGCGGAATTAAAAACTATTATGACCAAATTAAACTATTATGACTAAACACCACGTTAAACACAAGAGTGTAGCCGAATTCACCGTGAAGGGCTCTGGACTAACTCCTCAAGATTCCCCTGGATATGGGTTGAGGTGCCGCGTTGGCTCTCTGGTTGAATACAAGTGTTAGCAAACAATCCCAAGCAATATAACAATATGAGCACAATGAATATCAAGCATATAAATGTAAAGACAATACAAACAATGCAAGATGTAAATAAGAGACAAGAGAGAGAGAGAGAGAGAGCAATCACAAACACAAGGGATTTGTTTCGAGGTTCGAGCACACTTGCTCTACATCCCCGCCTTCGACACACGAAGGATTTCCACTAAAATCGATCCCACCAGATCACTCGGTGCCGCAACACCTACAAGCTCTCGGACTCCCTAGTCGTACACAACGCAAGCCCACTAGCTCGCCGAGGCCGCACCTCAAACACCAAGAGTTCACACACAAACTCTAAACCACCAAGTCCTCACTAGGACCCGAAACAATGCGAACACACACGTCCGCCTTCTTAAAGAACAAAGATGAACTTTGGTGATCACAACTCTTGATCACCTAAAATCCTCTCACAAAAACACTCCTATAGAATGAATAGCTCAATGGGTTGCTCGAGTGTTTGTGAGAAAAACAAGGATGAGAATCTATGGTGAAAAACTCAAAGAATATCTTTTAAACACTCTTGATAAAACTTCCTTTAGATAGGAAATATTTGCTCTCTATTTTGTGGAGAAAAACTTCTGAAAAGAGTGGGAAAAACTGGCTCTAAAACTATCTCCAAATCTTATCTAAAACAGTCCCCAAATGGCCCTTTTATAGAGCACCAGAAACTAGCCGTTGGGGGTCTGTCAGACCTGTCGGTCGACCGCCCGGTCGACCGGCCAACGGTCATATTTCTGACCGTTGTGCTATCGGTCGACCGGCGGGGTCGACCGACCAGGATACAGAGAGCAAAGCTCTCTGTCCGGTCGACCGGCTGGGTCGACGACCAGGATACAGAGAGCAAAGCTCTCTGTCCGGTCGACGACGCACGGTCGGCCGGGCCATTTCCAGAGAGCAGAGCTCTCTGGACGGTCGACCGGCTCAGTCGACCGGCATCCTGCCAGGTCAGGCGTGCTCGTCCGACTTCAGAGCTAGTCGACTATACAATCGACTTGCTGAAGCCAGGAAACAGAAATCTGGGATTAAAAAGTTTGTCTTTTTGGCTCAAATAAAATCCCATAAAATATACTAAAAAATCTACAAAAATAGTTTCAAAGTTATATTATGATAATCAAAATGCTTGCACAAAATCAAGGCATGTTACAAATGTTTTGAACTATTTTGTAACTTGGAAAATATGGCTAAAAGTAAAAATAGTATTTTCCAAAACTTGTTTTTCCAAAACTTCATCAAATACAAACAAGATATTTAATCAACTTTTAAAGCATAGTGTGTATGGATATGATCCACTACACAATCATGGAGAAATATCTATGTTTTTGGCATTAAGCTCTAAACATGATTTTTATAGTCTTTAACCAAAACCATGTAAACTTGAAAACCAAAAACCAAATGGTATTTTTCCAAAATGAAAGTCTTTTCTAAATCTGAAAATTCTTTTATGAAAAGACAACTAAATCAAGAGTGTGTGTGTGATATATACTTGAGCAATCCACCAACTATTCTATCCTTTACATTTTAACTAAAACAAAAATCTTATACCTAGACACAAGTCTTGATCTTCTTGAAGTCTTCACTTGAAGTCTCACATCTTCTTGACTTGGTCCAAACACCGTGCTAGCTCTAAAACTTGACATTTTATCCTTTGTTGAGCTATGCACCTACTAAGATCTTGATCATAAATCTGTCACTAATTAAACACAAGATCATTAGTAAATATAACTACATGAGTTGATCATCATCAAAACTAGAGTGATAGGCCTTTGGGCCAACAATCTCCCCCTTTTTGATGATGACAAAACTCATGGAGTTATATATGCATGGATTAAAGTAAAGCTTCAAAGAAGCTCCCCCTTAACTCATGCATCACAAGAAATAAATAGATATGACATTGAAGCAATCTTTTTCTCCTATTTGCAAAACAAAACATATATGCATGAATAATCCTTTTTCACAAAACATGCATATAAACCCAAAATCTTTCTCCCCCTTTTGTCAATCATCAACAAAGGGGTAAAAACAAAATCCATAAATTTTTCTCCCCCTTTGTCATAAACAAAGAGACCAAAAAGGGTGAAACACATAAGGCAATAAAAGGTTATATGCGATATACACTCATGAAGAGGAGATGTGAAGCTCCCCCTACACACGTGTATCACATAAAGAAGAGTTGTCAAGCTCCCCAATACAAGATACACTCAACATGAATCTATATGTAGAAGAGATGTTAAGCTCTCCTTGCATATAGGCAATATAAATAAAATTTTTTGAATTTTTCTTATAAAACAAAATTTTGAATTCTCTCCATAAAACAAATTTGAATTTTGATATCAATTAGAAAATGATCAATTGTAAAATAGCAATCAATAGTAAAGCAATGATCAACCATATTGATACCAATTTAAAAACAAATGCATAAGCTTGAAAAATAAGATTTTGAATTAAGCTTAACATTAACAAACTTTGTGCTTTAAATATATAAATCCATTTTAACTCAAGCACAAAACTATCATATATATATGTATGAAAAATGAGTATACCAATTAAAGTGATACATACATATATGGGAAGACAAAATATGAGTGTATACAAAGGAAGTTCATATTGATACAATCGAAAATGTCCAATGATACCAATTGAAAAATTAAGCTTAAGTGCATACATCATATAATCTACCATATGAAGAATTCGAACTAGTTAAATGAAAATGTTTGAAAACTAGTACGGAGTCCTTCAATCAAGGAATAAATCAAAATGGTAGTAAAGCTCAATATTCCATTAAATGAGACAATATGAAAAATTATCATAAATTTTGAAAACATGAAAATCATCACAAATTTTTTTTTTTATAAAAAAATATTTATATTTCAAGGTATATGTATGTTTTGACAACACAAGAAGTATACATACATATCCCTAAAACACAATTGAGTCCATATATAGATTTGCATGAAAGCAAATGACTCAAGAGGTATACATGTATATCTTAAGGTTTGGCAAAATAAACATATACATGAAATGAAAACACATGATCATAAGATAAATCCAAAAAGGGAATACAAGTTTAAAAATGTATGGATCATCAAAACTAGGCTATACTCGCACATCTAATAGGCACAAATAAGCAATCAAACCCAATCATATATAGATTATTTGTGACCCATAATATGTACAAGTATAAATCCTAGTGTTGACAAAAACTAACATTTAAACTAATATTCAATTCATGAAGCATCAAATCTTGAGAACAAAAAGAATTTATCCATATGATTGAAGTAAAGTAGGATCATGTGGATATCTCATAAACTACTAATTTGAAGAATAAATAACTAGTATAAAATAGTTTTTGAACAACTAGTTAAAGATCCTTCAAATACAAGAAATCATATGTTTTTCATAAAACATAACTAAGTACATAAAGATTTAATCACTCATGGTCTATAAAGCTCAAAAAGATCATGAAACTAAGTCATGAATTAATAAATGAAGATGTGAGTGTTAAAAGATCATGTAAATAGCATTTTTATGAAATTAGTCATTCAAGCTCAAAAAGATCATAAGTCATATTTTTTTTTAAAAACAAAAATATGAAAAATCATTTTTCATTAAAACACTAATCTTCATGGTATATGTATGATTTATCCAAAACTAACAATACACATACATATCCCAAAGATAAAAGAGTCTATCAAATGTATTTGCATGAAGGCAAGAGACTCACGGGTATACATGTATTTATTAGATTTGAATTAAACACTACATATACATGAAGTAAAATCATAAAAATTGGCAAAGCATGTATAAAATGAGAATCATCAAAACTAGTCTATACATATGCAAATAGTGGGTACAAATGAGCATGAAGTGCAACCATATATAAAACAAATGTAGCTCACTATTTGTACATGTATGATACAAGTTTTGATAAAAACTACATCTAAGCATGTTATTACCACATGAAGCACATATGAACACAAAACATGAACATACTATGAATATGGTATATGTAAAAAGCATGTACATAAAAAGTAGGAGTTTAGAGATTGTTACCAACTCCAAAGCTCCAAGCATGATGGTCTTTCCCACCAAAACCTCCTTGATAGCGGTGCTCCAAATGTGTGTCCATCAAGTCCATTTGCATCCACTATCAAGGCACCAAATCACTCACGTCTTGAGAGATCCCTCACCTACATCAAAAACATGGGGTGGGGGTTTTGGTACCCATATTTTCTTGGGTCCTTTGGGGTTAGCTTTGTAAGGAACCCAATAATTTTTATTAGCAAAATTAAAATGATGTAACCTATCATAACAAAATTTTGCTAAATGGCCTTTGCGGTCACAATGTGTACAAGTGTACACCTTAGTATACTTATGTGTATGTTTGTGATCGTGTTGTGCAACATAAGCAAATGCATGATTATGATGTGCATGAACATGTGGAGCTTGTTTCTTTGAAAACATAGACTCCAACTTAGAATGATTAAATGCACAAGAGTTCAAAGTAGAGCTCAAATTATTTATCTTATTTTTCAAATCTTTAATCTCATTAGTGGTGGCATGTAAAGCATGATGAGATAAAGAATCATTTTTCTTTTTCTTTTTCGAAACATTTTCCTTTTCATTTTCAAAAACTTTTCTTTTCAAAGATTTATTTTCTTGAAAAACAACTTCCTTTTGTTTTTCCACCAAATCAATTTTATTTTTCAAAGACATATTCCCTTCACATAAATCATTCAATTTAGACATTAAGGAAATATTCTCATTTTTCAAATCTTCTTTTTCTTTTTCTAAGCATGCAATATTACTTCTAAATGAATCATGTTCTATATGCATGCAATCAAGTTTCTTTTTCAAATTTTTATTATCTCTTCTTAATCATGTCATATTTCTCAAGTAATTGTTGACAAAATGAAGCAAGTTCATCATATGACATGTCATTATCTTCATCTACCTCGGATTCGGTAGTTATCTCAAGGGGGTTATCCCCTTGGACCATATAGCATACGTTGGAGGTGTCGCTTCCAACGTCCGAATCGCTCCCGGCATAATATAGATCCTTTTCGCCAAGGGAGGTGATGATGTTCCATGCTACAAAAGCCGAATCAACATTAGAAACCCTAGATAAATAATCATCATTTAGGTTGATTTTAAAGCATGAAGGGCTTTTGCATTAGCCTCAAAGTACTTGCTATTATTAATATATGAATCATTAGTGGTAGCAAGATAAACATGAATGCCTAAGGCCTTGAGGTACAAAGACATCTTAACGTTCCAAATTTTGATGTTAAGAATGTCAAAAGTGGGTGGTGACATGAAGTCCATGGTGTGTGTACAAAATATTGTGATTAGCCTAAAATGAGGATCTTTAACTCTAGGTTGTTAGACCCAAATCAAGAGCACTAGCTCTGATACCAATTGCAAATCACCTAGAGGGGGGGTGAATAGGTGATGGCTAATCTAATGGTCACTAAATGCGGAATTAAAAACTATTATGACCAAATTAAACTATTATGACTAAACACCACGTATAACACAAGAGTGTAGCCGAATTCCCCGTGAAGGGCTCTGGACTAACTCCTCAAGATTCCCTGGATATGGGTTGAGGTGCCGCGTTGGCTCTCTTGGTTGAATACAAGTGTTAGCAAACAATCCCAAGCAATATAACAATATGAGCACAATGAATATCAAGCATATAAATGTAAAGACAATACAAACAATGCAAGATGTAAATAAGAGACAAGAGAGAGAGAGCAATCGCAAACACAAGGGATTTGTTTCGAGGTTCGAGCACACTTGCTCTACATCCCGCCTTCGACACACGAAGGATTCCACTAAAATCGATCCCACCGGATCACTCGGCGCCGCAACACCTACAAGCTCTCGGACTCCCTAGTCCGTACACAACGCAAGCCCACTAGCTCGCCGAGGCCGCACCTCAAACACCAAGAGTTCACACACGAACTCTAAACCACCAAGTCCTCACTAGGACCCGAAACAATGCGAACACACACGTTCGCCTTCTCAAAGAACAAAGATGAACTTGGTGATCACAACTCTTGATCACCTAAAATCCTCTCACAAAAACACTCCTATAGAATGAATAGCTCAATGGGTTGCTCAAGTGTTTGTGAGAAAAACAAGGATGAGAATCTATGGTGAAAAACTCAAAGAATATCTTTTAACACTCTTGATAAAACTTCCCTTTAGATAGGAAATATTTGCTCTCTATTTTGTGAAGAAAAACTTCTGAAAAGAGTGGGAAAAACTGGCTTTAAAACTATCTCCAAATCTTATCTAAAACAGTCCCCAAATGGCCCCTTTTATAGAGCACCAGAAACTAGCCGTTGGGGGTCTGTCAGACCTGTCGGTCGACCGCCCGGTCGACCGGCCAACGGTCATATTTATGACCGTTGTGCTATCGTCGACCGGCTGGGTCGACCGACCAGGATACAGAGAGCAAAGCTCTCTGTCCGGTCGACCGCACGGTCGGCCGGGCCATTTCCAGAGAGCAGAGCTCTCTGGACGGTCGACCGGCTCGGTCGACGGCATCCTGCCAGGTCAGGCGTGCACGTCTGTGCACGTCGGTCGACCGATCCGGTCGACCGAATTCAGAGCTAGTCGACTATACAATCGACTTGCTGAAGCCAGGAAACAGAAATCTGGGATTAAAAAGTTTGTCTTTTTGGCTCAAATAAAATCCCATAAAATATACTAAAAATCTACAAAAATAGTTTCAAACTTATATTATGATAATCAAACATGCTTGCACAAAATCAAGGCATGTTACAAATGTTTTGAACTATTTGTAACTTGGAAAATATGGCTAAAAGTAAAAACAGTATTTTTCAAAACTTGTTTTTCCAAAACTTCATCAAATACAAAAGCAAGATATTTAATCAACTTTTAAAAGCATAGTGTGTATGGATATGATCCACTACACAATCATGGTGAAATATCTATGTTTTTGACATTAAGCTCTAAACATGATTTTTATAGTCTTTAACCAAAACCATGTAAACTTGAAAACCAAAAACCAATGGTATTTTTCCAAATGAAAGTCTTTTCTAAATCTGAAAATTTTTAGGAAAAGACAACTAAATCAAGAGTGTGTGTGTGTATATATACTTGAGCATCCACCAACTATTCTATCCTTTACATTTTAACTAAAACAAAAATCTTATACCTAGACACAAGTCTTGATCTTCTTGAAGTCTTCACTTGAAGTCTTCACATCTTCTTGACTTGGTCCAAACACCGTGCTAGCTCCAAAACTTGACATTTTATCCTTTGTTGAGCTATGCACCTACTAATCTTGATCATAAATCTGTCACTAATTAAACACAAGATCATTAGTAAATATAACTACATGAGTTGATCATCATCAAACTAGAGTGATAGGCCTTTGGGCCAACAGTTATATGCATGGATTAAAGTAAAGCTCCAAAGAAGCTCCCCCTTAACTCATGCATAACAATAATAAATAAATATGCAATGTATGCTCATAACATGTATGCAAATGCATGGAGATAAAACACATCAAATTCTTTTCTCCTATTTGCAATACAAAACATATATGCATAAACAATCATTTTCACAAAGCATGCATATAACCAAAATCTTTCTCCCCCTTTTTGTCAATCATCAACAAAGGGTACAAACAAAATTCAAAAATTTTTACTCCTCCTTTTTGTCATAAACAAGGAGACCAAAAAGGGTGAAAACACATAAGTCAATAAAAAGGTTATATGCGATATACATTCATGAAGAGGAAGACGCTAAGTTAACTTCCCTACACATATGCATTACATGAAGAAGGGATGACAAGCCCCAATTCACATAACACATATTATGTAATGCATAAGAGGAGATGTGAAGCTCCCCTACACACGTGTATCACATAAAGAAAGGATGTCAAGCCCCTCAATACAAGATACACTCAACATGAATCTATATGTAGAAGAAATGTTAAGCTCTCCTTGCATATAGGCAATACAAATTAAAAATGTTTTAATTCTCAAAATTTTGAATTTTTCTTAATAAAACAAATTTTGAAGTATTACTTGTAAACAATCAAATTTTGAGATACCAAATGAAAATTGATACCAAATTGTAAATAAACATTACAAATCTTTAATTTTTCAACTATGTAAATCATATTGATATCAAATGTAAATTTATAGCAATTTTGAAGTTGAAGCATATTGATACCAATTGAAAAACTATGAGTATATACAAAAATATCATTGAGATACCAATTGAAGATAACAATGTAAATCATGTATATAACTCATAACCTTCCATCCCTTTATATGCACAAGGTAAAAGATATTCAATAAGGATTGCAAGGCATACTCGCCCATCCATCCGCCCATTAAGGTTGGAAGGGGTTTTCGAAAATAATTTGAAGGTGGTTAAGCATTAGAAAAACACTTCCAAATGAAGAATAATTAACTAGTTAAAGATAATTTTTGAAAAACTAGTTAAAGATCCTTCAAAAGCATGAAAACAAAAACACATGTATTTCATGAATCATACTAAATACATAAAAATTCAAGCACTCATGGTCAATAAAGCTCAAAAGTAATCATAAAACAAAGTCATGAATAAATAAGGTAAAAGGTGAGTGTTCAAAGATCATGTAATAAGCATTTTCATGAAACTAGGCAATGAAGCTCAAAATCTCATTTTATCAAACGAATCATGAAAAATCATTTTTCATCTTAAAAATAAACTTCTAGGTATATGTATGATTTATCCAATCCTAACAATACACATACATATCCCAAACATAAAAGAGTCTATTAATAATATTTGCATGAAGGCAAGAGACTCACGGGTTTACATGTATATTTATTAGATTTGAATACAAAACACATATACATGAAGCAAAACATAAAAATAAGCAACACATGTATAAATGAAAGAATCATCAAAACTAGGCTATACATGTGCATATAGTGGGTACAAATGAGCATGAAGAGCAAACATATATAAACAATTTGTTCTCACTATTTGTACATGTATAACTACAAGTTTTGATAAAGACTACATTTAAACTAGTATTTACCACATGAAGCACAAAACAAATGAACATGCTAAAAATATCATGTATGAATAAGCATGTAAATAAACTAGGAGTTTTAAGAGATAGTTACCAACACATGAACTATACTCCAAAGCTCCAAACATAGTGGTCATCCCACCAAGCCTCCTTGATAGCGGTGCATCAAATGTATGTCCTTCTAGTCCATGCAACCACCACCAAGGCACCAAAACTCTCACGTCTTGTGAAAGCCCTCACCTACATCAAATACACAAGGTGGGGACTTTGGTACCCATTTTTTCTTGGGTCCTTTGGGGTTAGTACTATAAGGAACCCAAAATCTTTTGTTATTAGCAAAATTAATATGATGCAACTTGTCATAACAAAACTTTGCTAAATGACCTTTGTGGCCACAATATGTACATGTGTACACCTTGGGATGCTTATGAGTGTGAGTATGATCGTGGCGTGCAACATAAGCAAGATCATGATGATGTTGTGCATGAATGTGAGGAGTTTATTTCTTTGAAAACAAAGACTCCAACTTCTTATGGTTAAATGCACACGAGCTCAAGGTTGAGCCCAAACAATCCATTTTATTTTCAAAACATTTATCTCATTTGTGGTGGCATGTAAAGCATCGTGAGATAAAGAATCATTTTTCTTTTTCTTTTGAAAAACATTATCTTTTTCTTTTTCAACAAATTTTCTTTTTAAAGAGTTATTTTCTTGCAAAATAACTTCCTTTTGTTTTCCACCAAATCAATTTTACTTTTCAAAGACATATTTCCTTCACATAAATCATTCAATTTAGACATCAAGGAAACATTCTCATTTTCAAATTCTCATTTTCTTTTTCAATGCATGCAACCTTATTTTCTAATGAATCTTTTTCATTAAGCATGCAATCAAATTTCTTTTTCAAATTTTTATTTTTCTTTTTAATCATGTCATATTTCTCAGAATTAATTGACAAAATGAAGTGAGCTCATCATATGACATGTCTTCATCATCTAACTCGGATTCGGTGTTTACCTCAAGGGGGTTATCCCCTTGGACCATATAGCATACGTTGGAGGTGTCGCTTCTAACGTCCGAATCGCTCCCGGCATAATATAGATCCTTTTCGCCAAGGGAGGTGATGATGTTCCAAGCTACAAAAGCCGAATCAACATTAGAAACCCTAGATAAATAATCATCATTTAAGGTTGACTTTAAAGCATGTAGGGCTTTTGCATTAGCCTCAATGTTCTTGCTATTATTAACATATGAATCATTAGTGGTAGCAAGATAAACATAAATGCCTAGGGCCTTGAGGTACAAGGACATCTTAACCTTCCAAATTTGGATGTTAAGAATGTCAAAAGTGGGTGGTGACATGAAGTCCATGGTGTGTGTACAAAAAAATGTGATTAGCCTAAAAAGAGGATCTTTAACTCTAGGTTGTTAGACCCAAATCAAGAGCACTAGCTCTGATACCAATTGAAAATCACCTAGAGGGGGGGTGAATAGGTGATGGCTAATCTAATGGTCACTAAATGCGGAATTAAAAACTATTTAGACCAAATTAAACTTATTACACTAAACACCACGTATAACACAAGAGTGTAGCCGAATTCCCCGTGAAGGGCTCTGGACTAACTCCTCAAGATTCCCCTGGATATGGGTTGAGGTGCCGCGTTGGCTCTCTTGGTTGAATACAAGTGTTAGCAAACAATCCCCAAGCAATATATCAATATGAGCATAATGAATATCAAGCATATAAATGTAAAGACAATATAAGCAATGCAAGATATAAATAAGAGACAAGAGAGAGAGAGCAACCGCAAACACAAGGGATTTGTTTCGAGGTTCGAGCACACTTGCTCTACATCCCCGCCTTCGACACACGAAGGATTTTCACTATGCTTGATCCCAATGGATCACTCCTTGGTGCCGCAACACCTACAATCCCTCGGACTCTCTAGTCCCGTACACACCGCAAGCCACCGGCTCGCCGAGGCCGCACCTCAAACCAAGAGTTCACACACGAACTCTAAACCACCAAGTCCTCACTAGGACCCGAAACAATGCGAACACAATCGTCCGCCTTCTCAAAGAACAAATGAAGTCTTTGGTGATCACAACACTTTGATCACCTAAAAACAATCTCACTACAACACTCCTATACAATGAATACTCAATGGATAGTTCAAGTGTAGTGTGAGAAAACAAGGATGAGAATGGTGGTGAAAAACTCAAAGAATCTCTTTTAACACTCTTGCTAAAACTTCCCTTTAGATAGGAAATATTTGCTCTCTATTTTGTGGAGAAAAACTTCTGAAAAGAGTGGGAAAAACTGGCTCTAAAACTATCTCCAAATCTTGTTAAAAACAATGCCCAAAACCCCCAAATATATAGGCTGATAAAAACTAGCCGTTGGGGTCTGTCAGACCTGTCGGTCGACCGCCCGGTCGACCGGCCAACGGTCATATTTCAGACCGTTGTGCCATCGGTCGACCGCTCGGTCGACCGATCAGGATACAGAGAGCACAGCTCTCTGTCCGGTCGACCGCTCGGTCGGCCAGGGCATTTCCAGAGAGCAGAGCTGTCTGGACGGTCGACCGGCTCGGTCGACCGGCCTCCTGCCAGGTCAAGCCGTGCACATCTGTGCACGTCGGTCAACCGCCCGTTCGACCGGCTTACGCCAGAACTGAAAAACTGGGAAAATGGTTAAGTCATTTTGGTTCAAATATGATCCCATAAAATACAGAAAATCTACAAAAATAGTTTTACTAATATACTTTGATAAACAAACATGCTTGCACAAAATCAAGGCATGTTACAAATGATATGAACTATTTTTGTAAGTTGGAAATTTTAGTTCAAAACAAAACTTGTATTTTCCAAACTTGTTTTTCCAAACTTCATCAAATACAAAAACAAGATATTTAATCAACTTTTAAAGCATAGTGTGTATGGATATGATCCACTACACAATCAAGGTGAAATATCTATGTTTTTGACATTAAGCTCTAAACATGGTTTTGGTTAAAGATATGTAAACTTGAAATACCAAAAACCAATCATGTATTTTGTCAAATGAAAAATCTTTTCTAAAAACATTTCTATCAAGAGTGTGTGTGTAATATGTACTTGAGCAATCCACCAACTATTCTATCCTTTACATTTTATCTAAAAATAAAATCTTCTAAAAACAAACCTAGACTCAAGTCTTCATCTTCTTGAAGTCTTCACTTGAAGCCTTCTTGACTTGGTCCAAACACCGTGCTAGCTCCAAAAACTTGACTTCAAATCCTTTGTTGAAGCTATGCACCTACTAAGATCTTGATCATGAATCTGTCACTAATTAAACACAAGATCATTAGTACTATAACTACATGAGTTGATCATCATCAAAACTAGAGTGATGGGCCTTTGGGCCAACAGAGGGAATCACAAATAAAGGAGGGTTACAATACTTAGTGATCAAAAGACCACAAACCAATTTCTTTTTCCACAAAACAAGGATCCTATAGATAGGATAGAATGATATGGCTCAAGTGTGAAAAACTAAGTGTTTTGATCAAAGAAAATCACTTGGGAAAACACCAAATAGATATAGAATTTTTAGATCAAAACCAATTCCCAAAAGACTATTTTCTTTGAAATAAAAAACACTTTAAAAACAATTGAAAAATAGGAATTTTGAACCCAAAACTTTTTACTTAAAACACTAGAAAAGATCTGAAATTTTTCTCTCTAAAAATCTTACCCAAAACAGCCAACAAATGGGGTATATATAACCCCAAGAAAAAACTAGTCGTTGGCAGCAAACGCAGGCCAGATTGGCCTTCCGGTTGACCGGCCAACGGTCAAAAAACTGACCGTTGAGCCATCCGGTCGACCGCCCGGTCGACCGGGCCCTGAACCAGATAGCAACGGCTCTCTGGCCGGTCGACCGCCCGGTCGACCAGAGCAATCCGAGAGTGGGTTGCTTTCAGTCGGTTGACCGCTCGGTCGACCGGCCAACAAGGCTGGCCAGCGTGCACATTTTGTGCACGTCGGTCGACCGGTCCGGTCGACCGACTCTGGGTCCGGTTGACCGGTACAGTCGACCGCCAGAGCCTGGCAGGCTGAAATTCAGCATTGAAAACTTGATTTTTAAATATTCTAAAAAATCCCATTAAACTTCTAAAATTCCACAAAAATAGTTTCTAACATTTTCTTTGATATACAAACGTGTGGGAAAAATTTCAACACATGTTACAAATTATTTGAACCATTTTTGTGTTATGAAAATTTTACCGTAAACCAAATCCTGTATTTTTCCAAACTTGGATTTTTCAAATGAAAATTCCTTTTGTCCAAAACTCAACCAAATACAAAAACATGATATTAAACAATTTTTAAAGCATGATGCATATGGATATACTCCAATATACATGAGAGATATATACATCAATGTTTTTGGCTTGATATGGAAAATATGTTTTGTTAAAAACACCAAAACACCAAACACATGAAATAGACATATCAAACTAAGTTTGTCTAAGATATGAAGCATATATGTATATAGAACAAATCTAATATACATAAAATCATGTAAACTTATTTTGAATCTATCTATTCATGAAAACCAAGATCGGTTGAACCAAAAACCGAAAACCAATAAACATGAAACTAGAAACAAGTGTGTGTGTTGTGAACTTGAGCATATCACACTATCTAATCTTTAACAAATAGATCTAAACACAAAACTAAACTAGATACCGAAGTCTTCTTGACGAACTCCGTCTTCAAGCCGACTCGATCCAAACGTGATCCACCGAGCAAGACTCCAACGAGTGCTAGATATGAACTTTGACGCTCGGGCTCTTGAATCACCATGTGAAAGCTTCCAAAACATCTTTGATGAAGCTAATCACCTACTAATATCTTGGTTAAGAATCTGAAACTAAACATCACAAGATTATTAGTAACTATAACTACATGAGTTGATCATCATGAAAACTAGAGTGATGGGCCTTTGGGCCAACAATCTCCCCCTTTTTGATGATGACAAAACTCATGGAGTTATATATGCATGGATTAAAGTAAAGCTTCAAAGAAGCTCCCCCCTAACTCATGCATCACAATAAACAAATAAATATACAATGAAAGCTCATAAATATGTATGCAAATACAACATGCCAAATAAGCATGAAACTCATCAAATTCTTATCTCCTTGTATTTGCAAAACAAAACATATATGCATAAACATAAATCCTTCTCAAACATGCATATATACTAAAATACTTCTCCCCTTTTTGTCAATCATCAACAAAGGGGTTAAAGTAAAAACAAAACAATGTTCTCCCCCTTTTTGTCAAAAACAAAAATCAACAAAGGGGTGACATTAAACAAATCAATAAAAGATATATGCGATATACATTCATAAAGAGGAAGACGCTAAGTTAACTTCCCTACATACATGCATTACATGAAGAAGGGATGACAAGCCCTAATTCACATAACGCATAATATGTAATGCATAAGAGGAGATGTGAAGCTCCCCCTACACACGTGTATCGCATAAAGAAGAGTTGTCAAGCTCCTCAATATAAGATACACTCAACATGAATCTATATGTAGAAGAGATGTTAAGCTCCCCTTGCATATATGCAATATATATCAAAATATTTTTAATTTTCACAATTTTTTTTTGTAAAGGTCTTCTTAAAACAAATTTTAAGATACCAATTGAAATAAAAATATATATCAATTGAAACATACCAATTGAAAGTAAATAAACCATGTTGAAACAGTCATTTAAAAAAAAATTTGATATTAATTGATACCAATAGGAAATCTTGATACCAATTGAAAAGATTTGTACCAATTGAAAATAATATTTCATTTGAAGCATATGATACCAAACATCAATCTCATCATAAAGTGTGGGAGTAAAAAGTCAAGGTAAACAAGACCAACTGAAAAGTGAAATACGAATTTTCTCCCCTTTTATGAAATACCAAATAAAATGATGCATAAGCTTGTATAAGATACCAATTGAAACATAATCAATTGAAATATAATAGGCATTACGCTTAGCATAACCAAAACTTGTGCTCAATGATATAGAGATATAAGAAGCACAAATAAAACATATATATATATATATATATATATATATATATATGTATGAAAAAATTAGATACCAATCGAAATTGATACTACTTGAAGTGTAAAGCATACATATATAGAAACAATATATGAGTATACAAAAAAATGTCAATAGTGATACCAATTGAAATAGATCAAATGATACCAATTGAAAACATAATAAGATCAAGTGTATACCTCATATTTCCTACCACCCATATCATGCACATGTTTAAAAAAATTTCAATAATAAGCATACAAGGCATGGTCGCCCAACCAACTGCCCTTGTAATGGGTAGGGTTTTCAAAAATAGGTTTGAAAGTATAATTTGTTTGAAAAACTCTACTATAATGAAGATACGAACTAGTTATAGGAAAAATTTGTAAACTAGTACGAAATCCTTCAAGTAAGGAATAAAACAAGAATATATTCCATAAAACACATGTAAATCACATGATTACCAACACTCAAAATCTATGAAGCATATATCATACTCATGAAAATAAAATTATGAGAAAAACACGAATGATGTGAGTGTATAAGCATAATGTGAAAAATATAGTCATGGAAATAGGCAATTAAGCTCGATAAGAAATTCCTTAAAATATGAAAACATGAAAATCATTAAAACTTAGTTTAAACTTCAAGGCATATGTATGTCTTGCTCAAACTACCGTATACATACATATCCAAACATGAATGAGTCTACAAAGGTATATGCATGAAGGCAAGTGGCTCAAGGATGTATATGTATAGCTAATAGTTTAGGCAAAATAGACATATACATGAAGTTAAACATAAACATATAAAACATGTACAAGAATAGTGAATACAAGTTAAAGTGTATGAATCATCAAAACTAAACTATACTAGTACATCTAATAAGTACAAATGAGCGTTCAAGCACAAATATATATTAATCTATTTGTGGCTCATTAGTTGTACAAGTATATATCCTAGTTTTAATAAAAACTAACATCCAAACAAGTAATCAAAACATGAAGCATAGAAATCAAAACAAATAAGTGATTATTAAGTATATGCACATGCATAGATCTAGGACATACACATTAGTTAAAACAAGTGTGAGATCACAAGATATAAATCCACATTAAACATGGGTGTCTCAAATAACTAAACATGTATATCACTAATCTAAAAATCATGGCATATAGCATACTAATCATGAAAACTCATAACATGCTAAAATGAACAATATGAAAAGCATGTAAACATAAATGAGGAGTAAGAGATCGTTACCAAAATCATGAAGGCAACTCTCCATGTCTCCAAAACAAGATGGTCTTCCCACCAAACTCCCCTTGAAAGTGATGCATCCAAATAGTCCTCTTTAAGCTCGGAACGCATCCACCTCAAGGCACTGTAACTCTCACGTCAGGCGAGAGCCCACACCTACATCAAATATAATAGGGGTGGTCTTTGATATCCACACTCTTTTGGGTCCATGGGGGTTAGTACCTTTCCTAACCCAAACAATTTTGGTTGCTAAATTTGAATCATGTATACGATCATAATAAAACTTAGCAAGGTGGCCCTTATGTCCACAACGTGTACAAGTGTACACATGTACATAGTGTTGTGTACATGAACGTGCGAAGCATGTGTATGCCGTGGATGGTGTGCATGCAAAGATGGAACTTGTTTCTTTCGAACTAAGGATTTCAAGTGTGTATGGTTCATGGCACATTGGCTCAAAGTGGAGCCCAAACAATCAATACTCTTCTTAAGCATACAAATATAATTTTCAATCATGAAAAAAGAAGAGGTGCATGCAATAGATGTGCTAGAAGATAAAACTACACTAGCATGGCAAACATGTGAATCTAAATTCTTTTTCAAAGAAATATTTTTATTAGACATCAAATCCAAATCCTTTGAAATAGAAGCAATTTTATTTTTCAAGAATCATTTTCTTTTAAAACAAAATCAACTTTTGAAGATAATGATTCATTTTTCTTCAAAATTATTTCACAATCATTTTTATTTTTCAAAAATTCATTTTCTTTTAGGGCAAGGTCTAGTTGGGATTTAAGTGAGTTACATTCACTTGAAATCTCTTCCTTCTCTTGCAAATCCAACTCAAGTTTAAAAGATAAATTTTTGTTTTCTTCTTTTAAACTAATAATATCCTTTTTCAAAAGTTTATATTTTGAAATCAAATTTTCACACTTTTCAGCCAGTTCATAATTTATGGCTTGAGCCTCCATACACTCATTGCAATATGAACTAGAACTAGCATCTAGTTGAGTTTTCGAGTGTACCTCAAGGGAGTCATTCCCTTAGACCATGAAGCATTGTTCGTCGGACTTGTCTCTCCTAGATCTCCTCTTCCTTTCGATAATCTTTGGTAGCTCGGAAGAAGTCAAAATGGTCCATATTGTAAAAGCGGAGTCATAGTGAGAAAACACATGTAAATAACTTTTATCAAGAGATGCTCTAAGTGCCTTTAGGGCAATTGCATTGGCTTCTATATGCTTGCTATCATTAGGGAAGGATCCCTTGGTAATAGCAAGGTAAACATGCAAGCCTAGGGCTTTTAAATGACAACTCATAAGAACCTTCCAAATGTCAAGTCTAGAGATATCAAACTTGGGAGGAACATCAATGAGTGCAAACTATATGTGTGCAAGTGCAAATGCAAATGATAAATTAACAAAACCAAGATCACACTCCTAAGTGGTTAAACCTAATATCAGGAGCGTAGGCTCTGATACCAATTGAAATCACCTAGAGGGGGGGTGAATAGGTGATAAGGCTAATCTAAAACTAAATGCGGAAATTAAAAACTTAATTGCAACACACTTAATGCAACCAACGAGTGTAGCCGAATTCCTGGTGAAGGGCTCTGGACTAACTCCTCTTGATTCCTCTGAATAAGAGTTGAGGAGCTATATGAAGCTCTCGTGGTTAAGCACAAGTGAGGCACACAAACACACAAGCATGTATATGATATGACAATGAATAGCAATGCACAAAGTAAAGAGAGAGAGTAAGAGTCAATGGATCAAACACAAACAACAAGATTTGTTTCGAGGTTCGAGCACCGAGCTCTACGTCCCCGCCTTCACCCAGAAGGATTTTCAATCCACTAACTTGTCCACCAAGGACTCCCACACAGGGAACCTCCACCGAGGATTTGGGGCAATACAACAAGGGAGTACACAACTCCTCTCTCCAACCAATACAATCTCTCACAGAGGCAACACAAGCACCACCTCACACAAGAGGGGAAGGCACCTAGCCAATACAAATCAAGCACCTCACACTTGAAGGATTCCACCACAAACTCCACCTCTCACTAGAGGGAGCAACCACCACTCCAAATCAACCTCTACCCAAGAGGGAATCACAAATTAAGGAGGGTTACAATACTTAGTGATCAAAAGACCACATACCATTTTCTTTTTCCACAAAACAAAGGATCCTATAGATAGGATAGAATGATATGGCTCAAGTGTGGAAAACTAAGTGTTTTGATCAAAGAAAATCACTTGAGAAAACACCAAATAGATATAGAATTTTTAGATCAAAAACCAATTCCCAAAATACTATTTTCTTTGAAATAAAAAACACTTTAAAAACAATTAAAGAATAGGAATTTTGAACCCAAAACTATTTGCTTAAAACACTAGAAAAGATCTGAAATTTTTCTCTCTAAAAATCTTACCAAAAACAGCCAACAAATGGGGTATATATAACCCCAAGAAAAAACTAGCCGTTGGCAGCAAACGCAGGCCAGATTGGCCTTTCGGTCGACCGGCTGGTCGACCGGCCAACGATCAAAAAACTGACCGTTGAGCTATCCGGTCGACCGCCCGGTCGACCGGGCCCTGAACCAGATAGCAACGGTTCTCTGGCCGATCGACCGCCCGGTCGACCGGAGCAACCCGAGAGTGGGTTGCTTTCAGTCGGTCGACCGCTCGGTCGACCGGCCAACAAGGCTGGCCAGCGTGCACGTTTTGTGCATGTCAGTCGACCGGTCCGGTCGACCGACTCTGGGTCCGGTCGACCGGTACGGTCGACCGCCAGAGCCTGGCAGGCTGAAATTCAGGACTGAAAACTTGATTTTTAAATATTCTAAAAAATCCCATTAAACTTCTAAAATTCCACAAAAATAGTTTCTAACATTCTCTTTAATATACAAACATGTGGGAAAAATTTCAACACATGTTACAAATTATTTGAACCATTTTTGTGTTATAGAAATTTTACCGAAAACCAAATCCTGTATTTTTCCAAACTTGAATTTTTCAAATGAAAATTCGTTTTGTCCAAAACTCAACCAAATACAAAAACATGATATTAAACAACTTTTAAAGCATGATGCATATGGATATACTCCAATATACTTGAGAGATATATACATCAATGTTTTTGGCTTGATATGGAAAATATGTTTTGTTAAAAACACCAAAACACCAAACACATGAAATAGACATATCAAACTAAGTTTGTCTAAGATATGAAGCATATATGTATATAGAACAAATCTAATATACATAAAACCATGTAAACTTGTTTTAAATCTATCTATTCATGAAAACCAAGATCGGTTAAACCAAAAATCGAAAATCAATAAACATGAAACTAGAAACAAGTGTGTGTGTTGTGAACTTGAGCATATCACACTATCTAATCTTTAACAAATGGATATAAACACAAAACTAAACTAGATACCGAAGTCTTCTTGACGAACTCCGTCTTCAAGCCGACTCGATCCAAACGTAATCCACCGAGCAAGATTCCAACGAGTGCTAGATATGAACTTTGACGTTCGGGCTCTTGAATCACCATGTGAAAGCTTCTAAAACATCTTTGATAAAGCTAATCACTTACTAATATCTTGGTTAAGAATCTGAAACTAAACATCACAAGATTATTAGTAACTATAACTACATGAGTTGATCATCATCAAAACTAGAGTGATGAGCCTTTGGGCCAATAGTCCTATGGTGCAGGCAATGGTGGGACAACCTGGATCCTTGTACTTGACAGGGATCGGACCCGACAGTAGCTCACTAATGTTAGTGGCTAAGAAGACCTTTTTGGGTACATTAGTCTTTCTCTTCTTGGTGCACATGTCCTTAAGAAACTTAGCATAGGATGGGACTTGTTAGATGGCATCAAGAAGTGGCACATTTATCTTCACTTGATTGAAGATCTCAATTAACTTTTCCATGTGTAGATTTTACTTGTTATTTTTCAGCCTATTAGGAAATGGTACTATAGGCTGGTGCACCTAACTGGTTGACTTATCTGTTTCAGATTCGTTAGATTTGGAAGGATTGGGATTAAATGAGGTGGTACTTGATTGTGGTTGTGCTGAATGGGATTAGATGGTGCTGACACTTGATTATCAACTTTCTTTCCCGACCTTAGTGTATGAACAACATTACATTGATTCAATGATTGATCATCAGCCAAATGAGCTTGTTGAGAATTCCTAGGATTCATTATTGGCTGACTAAGTAAGATACCATTTGTCTCTCATTCTGTGGAGTGGCTAATTGGCTCATTTGAACGTCTAACCTCTGTATAGTTTGCATGAGAGAATCTTGATTCTTCATGTATCTTTTCATGTTTCTCTCAAACTTAGTCATTCTCCTTTCTAATTGAGGATTCTGGAAGGAAGATTGTGGAGCTTGGTTGGGAAAGTTTTGTTGATAGTTTGAAAAGTTTGGTGGATGGTTGGGAGAATTATGATGAAAATTGAAAAAGTTAGGTTGATGATTGGAAGAATTGTTGGCATGATGGAAGTGACTTGCATGATTTGACCGTGAGTGGTCATTGTTATTTTGGCTCCATGAGAAATTCGGGTGATTTCTCTAGCCAGGATTGTACGTTGGTGCATAAGGATTATTGCTTGGTCTTGAAAAGGCAACATTCATTGGTTCAGGGTATTGTTGCTGAGCTTGAAACATAGGACACTCCTCAAATACATGATTCATGACTTGACAGTAAGTACAGCCCGGAGTTGAAAATTAGTTTGGGTTGACTTGATTTACTGGACTTGGTTCCTTAGTTTTCTAAAGCTTCCAGTCTTCTCGCTAGGCTAGCTAACTTAGCCTCGTTAGTTATAGATGATTCAATAGAATGGAGACCTCCTTTTGAAGAGATGGAGTTGAGTTCCTCGAGGTTTCACTAGTAGGTTTCTATTGGATGGTCTTTTCAGCAGACACTCATATAAATCCCATCCTTCATTCTCATCCTTCTGTAAGAATCCCCCTTGGCACAAACTTTCTAAGAGGGTCTTGGTTGAGTAGTCTAAACCGTCATAAAGAATTTGGCATTATCGTCATGTCTCTATTCCATGATGAGGACATTGGACAAGGAGGTCTTTAAAGCGTTCAAAGTACCTTCAAGACAGTTCACTAGGTTCTTACTTGAATTGCATGATATTCTTCCTAATGAGAGCGGTCTTATGAATTGGATAGAATTTCTTCAAGAAGACCTTGATGAAACCATCCCAAGATGTGATACAGCCGGCCGCTAAGCTGTAAAGCCATTTCTTGGCTAAGTCCTTAAGAGCGAAAGGGACAAATCTCAACCTAATAGCATCATCTACAAGGTGTGGGATTTTCATCATTAGACATACTTTCTCAAATTCTCTTATGAAGAAATAAGCATCTTCGGACTCTAAGCCATGAAACTTGGGGAGTGTATTGATGAACTGAGGTTTAAGCTCAAAATTATATTCACCAACCGATAGAAGTTGGATGCAAGATGAAAGTGAGGTTCTAATGGGATAGAACCTATCCTGCAAAGGTGTCGGTTGAGCCATAACCGGATCTGATCTTGGTTCAAACTTGGGTGGTGACATATTTCTAGTCAACCTAGATGATTAGGGTCTCTTGACAACACTTGCATACACAAACACAATCACAAACAAGTTTACCAATAGTCAACAAAAGTAAACAACCAAGCCTAGTCTAAGGTAACCTTGACCTAGACAACTCCTAACTGGTTGATTGTCCACAGGAGGTATAATGCAGACTTTGACCATAAGCTAATCAGCCAGGTCAGGGCAAGATTGGTGGAGGTATCCGCGCAAAAGCGACGGGCCTAATTAAGCCAAACTACCAGCCTTCGGGGTTTCGCCCCTCAATCCCTTTCCTAGACACTGATTTGGCAGGAGTCAAATTCTAACACCTTCCCCCTTAGGATAATCTCTTAGTGAGTTCGAGATGTCTCTAAGGCCAACGTCTATTAGATTTTATTTAGGCTTAGGTTGTGCGTGCTTGGAGATGGTTTGTGGGCTAAGAAAGGGTAATGACTTCCCCACCGTATCTTGATTTGGGTTTTGCCCTTAGAATTGATTGCAGAGTGTGAAAGATATAGAAAAGTAACATTCACAGGCAAATATCACCCAAGAATGTTTCCTAACTATATTCTATGCATACGTACCTTGTCTCCAGCTATCTTCAACAGTAATTATAAAATAAACGTAATTAGACAAATGCCTAGAATGCAAGTCTAAACGTTTTTTAAGCAATTAATAATCACTCAGATTATTGTTGGATTAAAAACAGGGATTGTGAATATCAGATATAGCAAAAATAATAACACACAAAAACTTTAATTTTGCAAGCGATATGTCCTGCAAAAAAGAGTTTTTAGTAGTCCAACAAAAATTTCAACTTTTGCACTGCAATTTCTTGAAATTCTGTTTTTTACTTTCGAGAGTAGGGGCATAGAATAGCAAGTCTTCTCCTGTAAAGCTTGAGTGCTAAATCTGAATCTTGATATCCCTGAAATAAGACACTAAACTTGTTAGAAAATAATTACACCGTTCCCTCCTCGGCAACGGTGTCCAAAAATTGGTTGTAAAATGAAAGTGATAAGAATTACCGTCTAGCTTTGGGCTAACGGGTCGTGTCCACGGAGAGGAATGCGATAGAAGCTTTTTGGTGTTTTTGTTTAGAAAGCAAAGAATGGTGTTTATTCTTTAGTTGAAAAGAGAATGGAGAGAACGAAAGTGATTAAAAGAAAAATTGAAAACCTTAGAGAAGGCTTTGGAAAAGGTGATCTTTAAAAAATGTTGAAAATTGTTTTGTTGATTTTTAATATAGGAAGAAGATCTGGGCTCACTATCTCACTACTCAACGATGTGTTCTTCTCTTGAAATTCTTAGTGCCTCAACTTGATCATAGGTAAAAAACTTAAGCTTGAGTCTTATTAGAAAGTTTTAAGCAAAGCAAATAAGATAGTTTGAAAAAGTTAACTCTTTTTCTTAAGAAATCATCTTGAGTTGAATGTTAAATCATCAAGTCTTTCAAGTATGAAATAAAAACAAGTTCAAGTGATGTTTTTAAAAGAAGTGAAAATTTAGAAATTCAAACCCATCCTCATGTGCCTTCAAGAACACTTTCAAAGAAGAAAAACTTAGTTTAGGCATGCATATGATTCCATTGGGTCTTTACATCAAAGCCATTGAAAAAGAAGAGGGATCAAATAGAGGGACGATAGTGAGCCCAAAAAAATAAATTTAGCTATTCATGAAAGATGAAAAACAAGACATGAAAATAAAGCAAGACATACCCGTGAATTGGAGTGAAGAAGAGATAGCTTGATCCTTTATTGATGCCACTTCAATCTTCAGATTACAATCACTCTATTCCTCTCTCTCACTGATATTTGACTGAACTATAAATTAGAAAAATAGAGATACACTTCTCTATACTATCTAACAAAGAACCTAAACCTTAAAAATAAAGAGAAAAACTAAAACTAATTTTCAGTCCCTTTTTTTCTGAAAAATACAGTATTTATAGGCAAAAACCAGACGGGGGAGGTCTACGAAGATAGGGGGAGCAAACGCTCCCCCAACAAACCCTAACAAGCCACGGAACCGCTGGAAACGCGGCTTTGGCTGCGTTTCCGTGGTCATTGTATGGCTAAGTGGCCACACCAGGTTGGTGGGTCTCGCTCGTTTGGTTATTACCCTTTATCTCCTGCTGGTTTTCCCATTTTAGCTCCAGGATTTGACGAAACAGCATTTAATCTTTGGCTTTAACCACTTGATTTGAGAAGATTCATTTTAACTGGTTTTCAACCTCTTTGATTTACCATGATCTGTCCTGATTTTATGATTTCAAATTAATTCTAAATTAAATCAGAATTTGATGGGCTTTTGGGCTCGTTTCTCTTTCTTATCCTTTAGCAATGAGCCTGCATTTTATAAAGAAAAATAGGACTTATTAATATGATTTATTTAGATAATAAACATGATAATGTGATAATATATATGCAATATATGTGACTGATCATACTGTGAGGTGTGTCAAAGATGAGGATTAGAATATTTTAGCTCGAGATGAAGAAATCAAAGAAAGATGGAGAGAGTATTTTGACAAATTGTTCAATAGTAGTTCTACTCAAGATTTAGATGATATTACCATTCAGTGCCAAGATATGACCGTAATTATATGCGCAGAATTAGCGGATCTGAAGTTAAAGAGGCCTTGAAGAGGATGAACTCAAGGAAAGCTATTGGCCCAGATGGAATTCCTATTGAGGTATGGAGATGCTTAAGAGAGGTGGGCATGAGATGGCTGACAAACCTCTTTAACAAGATCTGACTAACTAAAAAGATGCCAAATGAGTGGAGAAAGAGTACCCTAGTACCTCTCTATAAGAACAATGATGATATTTAGAGTTGTTCAAACTATCGTGGAATAAAACTCATGTGTCACACCATGAAGCTTTGGGAAAAGATAATTGAACACATGTTAAGGTAGAATGTTAAAATATTAGAGAATCAGTTTGAATTCATGCCGGAACGATCGACAACAGAGACTATTCATTTACTTCGTTAACTTATAAAGGGATTTTGAGAGAGGAAGAGACATTTGCATATGGTCTTTATTGATTTAGAAAAAAAACTTATGAGAAGGTGCCAGGAGAGATATTATGGTGGACATTGATGAAAAAGGGATTCCCCATCAAATATATTGACATAATCAGAGACATGTACGATAGAGTAGTGGCAAATGTTAGATTTGTGGAGGCATAACAAGTGATTTTTCTATTACAATTAGATTGCATCAAGGATCTGCATTGAGTCCATTCTTATTTGCCATAGTGATGGATGAGCTTACTAGAGCTATTCAGGATGAGATACCTTGGTGTATGCTATTTGCTGATGATATTATCCTAATCGATGAAACGAGAGCTGGGGTAAATGCAAAATTAGAGTTATGGAGGCAAACTCTAAAAATTCGATGTTTTAGATTAAGTAGGACCAAAACAGAGTGTATGGAGTGTAAATTTAGTAAACAGGAAATCTGAAATTATAGTATTGTGACACTAGATGGTCAAGAAATATCGATGAGCAGTCATTTTAAGTACTAGGGTTCTATTTTCTAAAAGGATGAGGAGATCAATAGTGATGTCAACCATAGGATCCAAGCTGGCAGGTTGAAATGGAGGAGAGCAATAAGAGTTTTATGTGATCATAATATTCCGTTATGACTGAAGGAAAAGTTTTATCGAACTGCTATTAGGCCAGCTTTGTTATATGACAGAATGTTGGGCTATAAGAGATATCATGCCCAGAAAATGAGTATAGCAGAGATGCGCATGCTTCGTTTGATGTGTGGTAACACGAGGAGAGATAAGGTGAGAAATGAGGATATTTGTACTAAGATAGGCGTAGCCTCTATAGAAGAGAAGATGAGAGAAAATCACCTACGATAGTTTGGTCATGTGTGACATAGACCTACGGATGCGCCAGTCTAGCGAATAGAGCGTATCAAATTAGGGCACGCAGGGGAGACCGAAGAAAACATGGATGGAGGTAATATGAAAAGATATAGAGGCTAAAGGTCTTAGTGAAGACATATTGCTCGATAGGAATGAGTGGAGAAAGCTGATCCATATGCCCGATCTGGCGTAATTCTCTCTTGGTTCATGTAGCCTACCCCAAATACTTAGGACAAATGGCTTAGTCGTTGTTGTATAGAATTTGTTAACTCTATTTGTTTTTATAAGTTAGTGGAACTCCCATCCTTGCAGATACCAATAGTGCACTTGTTTCTTCCTCCATGCTTGCCTTCAATTGGATCTTGATGGAGGAATGTTCAAGTTTTATAGTGTGAAGCAAGGTGATGGGAGGAACTTTCATTCGACCTACCATGTGAAAAGTTTTTGTACACAAGATTTGTGATTGCTTATTATCCATTGTGAGGCTATGTCTTCAAAAAGCTAGAGGTTAGTGGGAGCACTAAGTAGAAGGTTAGCAATGCATCTTTTCCATCTCTAAAACACAATTTTCGTTTCCAACATCAAAACATTTCAAACCATTTCTACAATCTTCCTTATTTTTCTTTCAATTCATTCTTTAAACGGAGAAAACTTTGAAACAAATAGAAGAACTGCACATCACGCTTCTATCCCTCCCCTCCTCGTGGATACGACCCGTATAGCCACTTTGCTATTATGGTAGAATAACTAAAATATATCATCTACTATTGCTCTTTTACTTATTCTTGTGCATGTTTTTTAGCGATCAAACTTTTTTATTCTTACTAAAGAGTTTTCTTTGTTTTTGTGCAGGAGGCGGAGTCAAGGGACTAATTGCTACAGCGGACCTACACTTTGCTTTGAAAAAAGAACAATTTTGCCATCAGAAAAGCCACGCACACGTGACTTTTCTGATTGAAGTACTCACAAAAATTTTCTGCAGGGTTGCTGAAATTGTGTGCAAATTGCTTTCTGCAAATATTTACACTGTTAATAACTCATTCATTTGTTGCTAACTTGAAAATTGAATTAGACTTTTGCATTTAGAGCACGTGTCAATTTCAATTCATTTCAATTTCTATTGAAGAGTGCTGGAGAAAGGTACGTGTGTATCTCATTTAGTATAGGACTAACATTTTGGAGTGATTTATTACTTTGAGTGTTATCTTGTTGTGGATATATTGTACACTTGCACAAATTAATATTAAGGGCAAATCCCAATAAGAAAGATAAGGTGGGAAAGTCATTACTCTTCTTTAGCCCAAAAATCATCTCCCAGTGCACTCACAATCCCAAGCCTAATTAAAATTTGATAGACATTGGCCCTAGGGACATCTCAGACTCATTAAGAGATTAACCGAGGGTGAAAATTTTAAGAATCATCCTGCAAAATTGGTGTCTAAGGAAAGAGGATTAAGAGGTTAAGCCTCAAAACTCCGTGGTTTGGCGTAATTAAGGCCCGAGGCTCACATCCGGATACCTCCCACCGAGTTTTGCCTCTGCCTGGCCAATTAGCTGGTAGGCTAATTCCTGCAACAATCTCCCCCGAGTAGTCGACCACTTAGGAATCATCTAGGTCCAGGAACCTTAGAGTAGGCTTGGTGGTTGATTTTTCTTTTTTTTATTTGTTATTTATTCTTTTCGATTGTATTGTTGACTAAACGTTGTTTGTGATGTGCTGTATGCAAGAGTGGTTAAGATATTCGTCCACGTCTAGACTCGTCAGAAACACCTTTTTGCCACTACCTCAGAACCCAGTGATGGTCTCATTACAGGAAAGATTTTACCCTATCCGGATATCACTGCCTTCTTGCATAAAACTCCAGGAAGCATATGGAAATAATTTTGAGTTAAAACCACAGTTCATAAAACACTCTTCCAAAATTTCATGGTATGGAATCTGAGGATGCATACTTATTAGGGAATTCAAAGAAGTATACCTAATGATGCATATTCCTCAACTAGGAGACGACGCCGTCAGGCTACGTTTCATTCCTTTTTCCCTAAAGGATCTAGAAAAGAAATGGCTGTACAGCTTGGCTGTAGACTCTGTCACAATGTGGGAGGATTTTATCAAGGTCTTCTTGAAGAAATTCTACCCAATTCACAAAACTGCACTGATCAGAAAGAACCTCATGCAGTTCAAATAAGAATCCAACGAGCTTTTTTGGAGATACTTTAAACGATTCAAAGATCTCCTGACACAATGCCCTCACCTTGGTATAAAGAAATGGTAGCAATGCTAAGTTTTCTATGATGGATTGGACTATCAAGAGAAAATATTGTTGGAAATCATGTGCCAAGGAGGATTCTTACAGAAAGACGAAAATTAGGGATGGGACCTCTTTGAAGATATAGCCGAGAAAACCATCTAGTGGGAGCCAAGCCCCGAAAAACCTAGGAACTCACAATCCATAGCTTCTAGGGGTGGGCTCTTATCTATAGAATCGTCTAATGCTACAGAAGTAAAGATTGCCATGCTCATGAGGAAAATTGAAGCGTTGGAGAGAAAAAAACCAGCCATAGCCAATCAGATCAATCCTCCACAAATTCACAATTCGGGTTTCACGTACTACTAAGTACCAAATCATGTTTTTGAAGAGAGTCCAATATTTCAAGCTCAAGTACCATCAGAACATCTGAATGCTTCCTACACAAGGCTACAAAATAACCCCTACTCGCAAACGTACAATCCTGAATGGAGAAGTTACCCAAACTTTTCCTGGAGTCAGAACAATCCCGTGAGACCTAACTTTTCTAATAATGGTCCTCGCCAGCACCATCAGCAGCATTTCAAGCATCCTCCTCCTCTTTTCAAAATCAACTCACCGAACGAAAACTTAGTGAACTTGAGAAGAGTATGGAGACTTTTTTGAAGACCCACAATGCCTTCATACAAAACACCGGACAAATGCTGAGCAACCACACACATTCAATTTCTCGAATAGAAGTTCAAAGAAGTCAGTTAGCTAGTTCCCTGAGTGAGAGACCTAAGGGTATCTTGCTTAATCAACCCCTAGTCAACCCAAAGAACTCTAGTCAGATTTTTGAAGCTCAAGACTCCCAAATCAACCAGTGTAATGTTGTCCACACACTCAGGTCTGGAAAGAAGGTGGATAACCAAGTTTCACAGCCAGCAACTTCAACCCTATCAAGTTCTACTTCTACCTCTATATCTAGCTCGAGTTCACGTGACTCAGACAAGGACAACACAGCTAAGAAAGTCCATAAGCCTATAGCACCATTCCCAAATAGGCTTAGGAATAATAACAAGAGTATGCACATGGAGAAGATCCTTGAAATGTTCAACCAGGTCAAATTGAATGTTTCTCTGTTAAACGCTATCCAACCGGTCCCTTTCTATTCTAAATTTCTCAAGGATATGTGTACAAAGAAGAGAAAAATCAATGTGCTAAAGAAAGTGTTTCTAGCGACAAATATTAGTGAACTCCTGTCTGGTCCCATCCCGGTCAAGAAAAACCCAGGATGCCTCACAATTGCCTGCATGATAGGATAGATAGAGATTAATTGGGCACTCCTTGACCTGGGAGCAAGTATTAACTTTCTTTCTCTCTCTGTGTATTAACAACTCGGGTTGAGAGAACTGCGTCCAACCCAAGTAATGATTCAGATTGCTGACTGTTTTGTGAAAGTTCCCAAAGGGAAAATCACGGATGTCCTCATTCGGGTCAGAGATTTCATCTACTCAGTTGATTTTATTATTTTTGAAACCGAACTCGTGTCAAACCCTACGGCTCAGACTCCTGTCATTTTAGGACGATCGTTTCTTGTCACAACCAATGCAATAATCAATTGTAGAAATGGATCTATGAATTGACATTTGGAGACATGACAAAGGAGATCAATGTTTTCAACTTAAGAAAACAACCTAGACTTTGTAAGATCAAACTTTTGAGGTTAACTACATTGAAAACTTGATAAGCGAGCATGAGGAGCTCGAAAATAAATTTGAGTTGGAAGATTTTAATCTGGATGAAATCGTTGATTCTGCTGTGGATTGGACACCGAACCCCATTATGTCAACTCCTGAAACTGAATTTGCAAACCCCTCCAGTGAGTCCTTCCCTTCCTTAGAATTGAAAGCTTTACCAGAACATCTTAAGTATGCATACTTAGGTGAAAATGATACTTTCCCAGTTATAATCGCATCCCATTTGACTGGGGAACATGAAGAAAGCTTGACGTCTGTTTTGAGACAAGAAAAGAAAGCAATTGAATGGACTATGGGTGACATCAAGGGGATAAGTCCACCAATTGTGCAACAACGTATACATTCGAATGATGATGCGACTCCCAAAAGGGACCTACATCATAGGCATAACCCCATTATGCAAGACGCCGTGAAAACGAAAATTCTAAAACTTTTGGACAATGGAATCATTTATCCCATCTCCGATAGCCAATGGGTAAGCCCTATCCACACTGTCCCTAAGAAAGCTGGCCTTACAGTGGTAGAGAATGAAAATAAGGAATTAGTGCAAACACGATTACCAACAAAAATTCGTATTTGCATCGATTATCGAAAATTGAATGCTGCCACTCGTAAAAACCACTTTCCCTTGCCATTCTTCGATCAAATGTTGGAAAGTTTGGCTGGCCATGAGTACTACTGCTTCTTGGATGGGTACTCAGGATATAATCAGATCCCTATCGCTTTAGAGGATCAAGAGAAGACATTCACATGCCCATTCGAAATTTTCACCTACAGACGTATGCCCTTTGGATTATGCAATGCTCCGACTACATTCCAACAGTGCATGCTAAGTCTCTTTTCCGATATGATAGAACGATTTTTTGAGGTCTTCAGGGATGATTTCTCCATTTATGGAGATTCTTTTGATCAATTGATTAATCTCTAAAACTACTTATTTCATACCACATCTTTACATTTATTTAATATTAAATTCTGCTAATAATACCTCTCTTATATGTTTCTAGGTCCATGGTGTGCAATGAAGAAGAAGACCCTAAATCACCATTTAATAGGTGATTAAAGGCTTATAATATAGCCATTGACTTTGGAGAACAGTTTTGTCAAAACCAGGGGCCCAAAACCAGAAACCGGACCATGCAGCTGACAAGGGGATACGCGAACGGCGCGCAGCAGGCGGCGCTGCGTGCGCTGGCCAGGTACAGCCACGGAAACACGGCCTGGGCCGCGTTTCCACGGCTGTACAGGCGCGGCCGCGCCCGTGCTTTGGGCCAGGGGTTGTCCCCCTGGCCCCCTTTCCCCTGGTGCCTATAAATACCTCCCTGGGGTTCGAAGAGGGAAATATACAGAGAGTAGTGTAATTTCTTTCCATGTTGTTATTTAGGGTAGTTTAGTTTAGGTTAGTTCTTTTTCTTTCTTTGTATTTTTCATTTCTTGTAGATCTTATAATAGGAGAGAGAGTGGTATATGGTTAGAAAGCAAGAGTTCTTGTAATAGAAGGTGACAATCTATGGAAGGTTCTCTCTTTACCTCTCTTTATTTTCTTCTCTCTAATCCCTTTTACATGTTTAGCTAATCTTTTCTCTCATGACAACTAGCTACTAACCACTAACTAGTCTAACTTCTTACTTGATAATCCACATGAATCTAAAAGCCTCTACTTAGTCTTTCTCTTGCAAGAGCCATTGATGGCTCATGATGATGGATCTAACACTCTAACTTCCTAACTCTCTAACAAGCTAACATTACTTTACTCCATACTTACTTTTAATTTTGATGGTTTAAGTGTAGCTTGCACTTGTTTTGTTGAGTTAGGATGTGATGAGTTACATATGGGTCATGCTTTGTAACGCTCTTGAACTAAGGACTAGTGATTGCCAAGGATACATGTGAGGCAACTATTACTAAGAGGTTAGCATGTTGGTGGAGTCATTAGTAGTTAGTAGCAATGGGTTATCTTTCTTTTTCACTTTGTTTTAGAAATATATCAAAAATCATAAATATATTCTTTTCTATGTTTCCCACTTCTTCGTATTTCACCGTACTTCTCTTTTTCATTCTTTGTTTTCTTTTTTTTTTCATTCTTTCAAATATAGAAGAACCGTTAATATACACGTGAATCAACCGGTAAAGGTTTTATCGCCTCCCGTCCTTATGGATTCAACTCGTTTTAGCCCCTATGCTATAAGGGAGTATCGAGGAAGCCAAAGCACACACACGTTAAATATCAATTTTAAAACATACACTTTTTGTGCGCGGTTTTCCCACGATCAAATTTTGGCGCCGTTGCCGGGGATGGGAACGGTTTGATTGCACATTTTTGTTAACTTTTCTTTGTTTTTTGGTGTGCAGGTCAAAATTTTTAGCATTGCAGAGGTCCACACTTGCTCTTGTGTGGTTGGATAAATTCTTGTATATTATTATATTCTGTTGCTAATATTTGCTACCTGTGCACTATAATAATTTAAGAACTAAAATATGAAATTAGATGCTTTAAAACTGTTTAGACATTTGCATCTAGGCACGTGTCAATTTTCATTCCAATATACTGTATTTTGTTCTTGTGTTGTTGTGATATTGATGGAGGTGTACATTTTGCATTGCATATAGTTAGGACAAACACTTCAGTGATTTACTCGCTTTTTTGTATTCATTCTTATCTATATTGCACATTTGCACAAATTGAACATAAGGGCAAAACCCAATACAATATAAGGTGGGGAAGTCATTACCCTCCGTTAGCCCAAAAATCACCTCCCCACTCACATAACCCAAGCCTAAATAAAATTTGCTAGATGTTGGCCCCTAGGGACATCTCGAGCTTATTTAAGAGATTGACCTAAGGGAGAAGTTGTTAGAATCTGACTCTTATCAAATCGGTGTCTAAGGTTGGGGATTGAGAGGCGAAACCTCGAAAAACAGTGGTTTGGCATACTTAGGCCCGTTCCTCCGGCACGGATACCTCCCATTGATCTTGCTCCTACCTGGTCGATTAACTCGTGGTCAGATTCTAACAATGTACCCCCCGTGGATAGTCTAACCAGTTAGGAGTCATCAAGGTCTAAGTCAACCCTAGCATAGGCTTGTTTTCTTTCTTTTTTCTTTATTTTTTTGTTTGTTTGTTTGTTTTTCTTTCTTGTAAATTGTGATATGGATTTTAACAACAACTTTTTCAATCCGAATATGAATCCATATTTCACTCCGACCTCATTTGACTCGGATAACTCCGATCCGGCTATGTACAACATGAACTAATTATATATGTCGGGTTGGGATTATCCGACTCAATATGACCCGTACCCCCAATCTTTAACCATAATTTTAAAATAATTTCAACTTTTCACAGAGTCAATGGGGATTCACCTCCCCCGAGTCAAATTTTCAAATACATTGTCCACAATTTTCATAATATTCATTCCCTAATTCTGCTTCATATCTTCCTTTTTCTGAACCACCAATTGAAGAAAAATCATCGTTGCAAAGGACTTTGGAAGAAGCGATAGAGGCACAAAAATAATTTGAAAACAATATGACCTCATCATGTCCACAAAATTTTCAAAATTCATATAGTTCTTTTCCAGAACCAATCAAAGAAAAATCATTATGGGAAAAAAACTATGGAATTCGTGCAAGAGACCGAGCGAATAATACAAAATATGAATAAGTTCCCATGTCCAATAGATGTTCATATGACTCAAGAATCTTGTCATTTTGGAAATCCAGCTTCACTTTCATCATACCCACCTGAACTTGACCAACATCCAATTCCTGATACTTTGGCAAGTTATCCATTTCCTGAAATTAAACTTGAAGATGAATGTGAACCTAAGCTTCAAGTTAGCGATTCGAGTCCATTCCTTGAATCAATATCGACTCCTGTAGTGTTACCTGAACTAAGTGACGTTCTTGAGCCAGTTTTGATTCCCATAATTTCTGAACTTGAATCGATCATTTCATCCATTCACATTCCTTCCGTGGATGAAAATCAAGATTCAATTTCATTACATCCATTTGAACTTGCCCAAAATTTTGAAAATCATCTTGACATTTTGGCAAGTTATCCTTTTCTCAAAATTGAACTTGAGCTTGAAAGTGATCCTGAACCTTAAGTTGGTAATTCCATTTCACGTTTTGATTCAATAATGACTCTGGTATCTTTACCAGATTTTTTTCTCTATTCCAGAGTCAATATTGAATCCTGTACCAGTACATCGTGAAATTGATTCACCAATATCTTATGATCACACTTCATTGATGGGGAAAGTGTGTGAACATCAATTCTTTGGTTTGGACCCTATTTTTGAACCAATTTTGACTCCTCCTTTTGAATCTCGACTTGATCTGAGTCAAATTCCTGAGTCGGTATTGGTTTTTATTCCTGTTCCATTTGAGTCCAAATCAATCATCTCCCAAAATCACACATCATTGTTGGATAAGAATGTTGAAGAAAATGACTCAGTAATTATTTTTAAAAATTAGAAATTAGATGGGGATAATTTTTTTAATAAGACCATTCATTCAATCATTCTTTTACTGGGTCGTATTAGAGAGGTTATTGGTGGGTTTCTACAAGATCCACGATATCTTGATTGGGTAGCAACGCTTGGCCCAGTCAGAGCACCATGAGGTAATCTTCCTTCCCTTTCCATTTGTTTCATGTATATATACATTCACGATGCATTGAGGACAATGCATGAGATAAGTGTAGGGGAGGGTTTACTAACATAGGTTAGTTTTAAATTTTCTTTCTTTTACACTTCTTGTTAGAAATTTTTTTATAGAAACTCTTTTCTTTTCTTTTTACAAAATATTTTGAAACAAGATAAATAGTTTTGATTTATTTTTAAGAAAATTAAGATTATCTTAGGAATTAGGAAGACCTAAAATTATGAAATTTTAAACTGAGTTAAAATAATAGATCTTGTTTAAATTTTAGGATAAGAAAGTAAGATTAAAAAGATAATTTGATCTTGAATTTTTTGCCTTAAATTTATGCACTTCACACTTACACAATTTTTTGGGATTGAAACAAAAACTGAAAATGCCATAAAAATGCTATTATATATATATGTATATAATGATGATAAAACCACTTATTGAAGTTGGGTAATTATTCTTCAGGAAGCATGATTATTCATACCTAAAATGGTGGATAAAAACAAAATAATCCCCTTTAGTTTTGTTGCCTTGTTTACTCGAGTCCTTAAGTCCGAGGAATATTTTCTCATCTGGTTCCCTAAGATCATCTGGTTTGGGAGTCACCGGCTAAAGGCTCACTACCCGGGTAAATAAGAAAGCCTAAGAAAACTAAGGGGAAAAAAAGAAGGAAAAAAAGAAGAAAAAATATATTAAATAAATGGTATAAAAGTTAGAGTCGATATCCCAAAAACCTTCACTGTTTACAAAGTGCATATTTTTCTAAGAGTTTTATGAAAGATCAAAGAGTCAATTCAATTTTAAATTCTTACATTTAATTTATAACAAGATTTTGCATTTCGACTTAATTAAAGGAAGAATAATTTCTGGTTAACCTATGATCTTGGATCACTTACGTTTTCGCAAAAATACTTCAACACTTTTCTCTTTTTTTCAAAATGTGTTTTCAAAATACTAACATTTGATTTCTTTCTTTATGAATTTTATGGGTGTAATCCGCTGAAAACCTTCAGGAGACAAAACTCCTCCTCTAGAGAAAACCTAGAGATTTAACTGCTTGTTGCATATGCTGAGTGCAATCGCGTCACCTGTGAAAGTGGTGCAATAATTTCCTTAGTTTTTTTGTTTTGCTTGGGACGAGCAAAAGATAAGTGAGGGGGTGTGATTAGTGTCTAAAACTGCATATTTCATACCACATCTTCATATTTATTTAATATTAAATTCTGCTAATAATACCTCTCTTATATGTTTCTAGGTCTATAGTGTGCAATGAAGAAGAAGACCCTAAATCACCATTTAATGGATGATTAAAGGCCTATAATATAGCCATTGACTTAGGAGAGCAGTTTTGTCAAAACCAGGGGCCCAAAACTAGAAACCTGACCATGCAGCCGACAGGGGACACGTGAGCGGCGTGCAGCAGGCGGCGCTGCGCGTGCCGCCCAGGTATAGCCGGGAAGACGCGGCCGTACGGTCTTGGCTGCGCCCGTGCTTTGGGCCAGGGGTTGTCCCCCTGGCCCTCTTTCCCCTGGTGCCTATAAATTCCCCGTGGGGTTCTGAAGAGGAAAATATATAGAGAGTAGCGTAGTTTCTTTCCATGTTGTAGTTTAGGATAGTTTAGTTTAGATTAGTTCTTCTTCTTCCTTTGTATTTTTCATATCTTGTAGATCTTGTAATAAGAGAGAGAGTGGTATGTGGTTGGAAAGCAAGAGTTCTTGTAATAGAAGGTGACAATCTATGAAAAGTTCTCTCTTTACCTCTCTTTATTTTCTTCTCTCTAATCCCTTTTACATGTTTAGCTAATCTTTTCTCTCATGGCAACTAACTACTAACCACTAACTAGTCTAACTTCTTACTTGATAACCCACATAAATCTAATAGCCTCTACTTGGCCTTGCTCTTGTGAGAGCCATTGATGGCTCATGATGATGGATCTAACACTCTAACTTCCTAACTCTCTAATAAGCTAACATTACCTTACTCCATGCTTACTTTTAGTTTTGATAGTTTAAGTGTAGCTTGCACTTATTTTGTTTAGTTGGGATGTGATGAGTTACATATGGGTCATGCTTTGAAATGCTCTTGAACCAAGGACTAGTGATTGTCAAGAATACATGTGAGGTAACTATCACTAAGAGGTTAGCCTATTGGTGGAGTCATTAGTAATTAGTAGCCATGGGTTTTCTTTTTTTTTTCACTTTGTTTTAGAAATATATCAAAAACCACAAATATATTCTTTTCTATGCTTCCCACTTCTTCGTGTTTCACCGTACTTCTCTTTTTCATTCTTTGTTTTCTTTTCTTTTCATTCTTTCAAACATAGAAGAACTGTTAACACACACGTGAATTAACCAGTAAAGCTTCTATCGCCTCCCGTCCTTATAAATTCAACTCGTTTTAGCCTCTATGCTATAACGGAAGTATCGAGGAAGCCGAAGCACACACACTTTAAATATCAATTTCAAAATATACACTTTTTGTGCGCGGTTTTTTCGCGATCATCATGTTGGCCCAAAGGCCCATGTTTTGATGATGATTAACTCATGTAGTTATAGTACTAATGATCTTGTGTTTAATTAGTCTCAGATATTTGATTAAGATCTTAGTAGGTGTTTAGCTTCAATAAAGGATTTAAAGTCAAGTTTTGGAGTTAGCACGTGTTGATTCAAGAGCTCGCGCATCAAGATCACATCAAGTACTCAAGAGGAGTTTAGCTCATTGGATCAAGGTTTGGACCAAGTCAAGAAGAAGAAGAAGATTTTTAAGTTAAGATTTTCAAGAAGACTTGTGTCATGTTTGTAAGCGTCGAGATTTTCTTTTTAGATAAAATGTAAAGGATAGATTAGTTGATGGATTGCTCAAGTTCATATACACTCACACACAAGATTTATATGTGTTTTCATAAAAGAGTTTTCATTTTGGAAAATACCGTTTTGATTTTTTTAAGCTTCAACATATACATATGTTTTTACCAAAACCTATTTTAGAGCTTTGAGTCAAAAATATAGATATTTCATTATATATGTGTAGTGGATCATATCTATACACACTAAGCTTCAAAAGTGTTTAAAATATCTTGTTTTTGTATTTGGACAAGTTTTGAAAAAATCAATTTGGAAAAATATAGATTTTTGTTTAAGCCAAAATTTGCATAACACAAAAATAGTTCAAAATATTTGAAATATGTTTTGATTTTTTATCAAATATGTTTGTATATCAAAGCATATTACTGAACTTATTTTTGTAGATTTTTAGAGAATTTATGGGATTTTATTGAAGTAAAAAAGACCAAGTTTTAAATCCCCTAAAATGTCGAACTGTCCTTCTGCCGGTCGACCGGACGGTCGACCGAGCCAGATGTCGGTCGACCGACGTGCACAAACGTGCACAACTTTGGGCCGGTCGACCGCCAGAGAGTCTGCTCTCTGGAAATGGCCTGGTTGATCGGGCGGTTGACCGCGGGTCATTTGACAGTTTACGGTCGACCGGCCAGTCCACCGCTGGCACAACGCTCAGAAATCTGACCGTTGGCCGATCGACCAGGCGGTCGACCGTTAGCAGTCCAAATTGCTGACTAGACCTCCAACGGCCATATTTTGGAGCCTATTTATATGGGGCTCCCTTGGACTTTTTTCTATAAGATTTCAAGTGGGTTTTTGAGCTAGTTTTTCATACACTTTTAAGTGTTTATCTCCACTTGTTTTAGAGCCAAATACTTCCATATCAAAATGAGAGTTTTTCAAGAGTGTATTGTAAAAGAGATTCTTGAGTTTTTCACCACCAAATCCATCCAAGTTTTTCTCACACACACTTGAGCTATCCATTGCTATATCATCCTATAGGGATCTTTGTTGTGAGAAGATTTTAGGTGATCAAAGTGTTGTGATCACCAAGTATTCATCTTGTATTTGAGGAGGCGGACTTGCGGGTTCGCGGTGTTTCGAGTTCTAGTGAGAGCTCGGTGTAGAGGTGCGGCCTCAGCAAGCTAGTGTGCTTGCGTGTATTTGTGCTTACGCGAACAAGTGAGGGGACTAGTGAGTTCAAAAGTTCTAGTGTGAACTCCTTGTAGGTGTTGCGGCACCGAGTGATCTGGTGGGATCATTTATAGTAGAAATCCTTCATAGTGTTGAAGGCGGGGACGTAGAGCAAGGTTGCTAGAACCTCGAAACAAATCTCCCATGTTTGCGATTGCTCTCTATCTCTCACATGTGTTTATATCTTGCATGCTTACATTTCTTATGCCTTTATATGCTTGATATATATTGTGTGCTAAATTGTTATATGCTTGGGATTGTTTGCTCACACCTGTATTCAACCAAGAGAATTTATGGGATTTCAATGGGTATCAGAACCAAGTGCTCTTGATTTGGGTCTAATAGCCTAGAGTTAAAGATCCTCTTTTGTACCTAATCAGAATATTTGTACATACACATGGATTTCATGTCACCTCTTTTGTTTGATATTCTTAACATCCAAATTTAGAAGGTTAAGATATCAATGTACCTCAAAGCCCTAGGTATTCATGTTTATTTTGCCGCTATTAAAGATTCATACTATTTAAATGGCAAATATCTTGAGGCTAATGTAAAAGCCATCCATGCTTTAAAGTCAACCCTAAATAATGAATATTTATCTAGAGTTTCTAACTTTGATTCAGCTTTTGTAGTATGGAACATGCTTGTCTCCCTAGGTGAACAAGAGCAATACTATGCGGGGAGCGACTCGGATGTTGGAAGTGAGGCTTCCAACGTATGCTACATGGTCCAAGGGGATAACCCCCTTGAGGTAAATTTTGAATCTGAGCTTGATGAGGATGTTGATATATCATATGATGAACTTACATCTTTTTATCAACAACTCTTTGAAAAATATGATATGCTTAAAAAGGATAATAAGAAATTGAAAAATAAATTTGATTCCATGTTAAAAGAAAAAGATTCTTTTCAAAATAAATTGAAAAACATGTCTAAAGAAAACGAGTCTTTGAAAAATGAGAATATTTCCTTGTTTTCTAAACTAAATGATATTTGTGAAGGAAATAATGCTTTGAAAAATAAAATCTCTTTGGTGGAAAAGGAAAAAGAAATCTCTTTGGAAGAAAACAACTCTTTGAAAAGAAAATTTGTTTCAAAAGAAAATCTTTCTAAAAAGAAAAAGGTTGTTGATTCTCATACTTGCCATACTTTTCATACTGCTACCATTGATAAAAATGAGATTAAATTTTTGATAAATAGAATAGATTGCTTGAGCTCAACTTTGAACAATTGTGCATTTAACCATTCTAAATTGGAAACCTTATTTAAAAAGAAACAAGATCCACATGTTCATGCACATCACCCACGGCACACGTATGCACACTTTGCACATTATGATCATACTCATTCTCATGTGCATGCTAGGGTGTACAAATGTACACAGTGCGGCCGGAAAGGCCATTTAGCAAAGTTTAGTTATGGTAAGATAAATTCTTCAAATTTTGCTAACAAAAATGTTTGGATTTCAAATAATGCTAACCCCCGTGAACCCAAAAGGAAATAGGTACCAAAATCCCCACCTTTTGTCTTTAATGTAGGTGCGGGCTCTCACAAAACGTGAGAGGTATGGTGCCGTGGTGGTGGATGCATGAGCTAGATGGACGTACATTTGATGCACCGCTATCAAGGAGGTTTGGTGAGAGGACCACCCTGTTTTGGAGACTTAGAGAATAGTGCATTTGGTTTGATAACTATCTCTAAACTCCTATTTTAGTTTACATGCTTTTACTTTTGATAAATTTTTAGCAGGTTTTAGTTTATATTAAAATAATCATGTTTTGTACTTCATGTGGTAAATACTTGTTTAAATGTAATTTTTGTCAAAACTCGTGTGTATACTTGTACAAGTAATGAGCTACACTTGATTATTAGATGTTTGTTCTTCATTGCCCATTTGTACTCATTACATGTACATGTATAGCCTAGTTCTGATGATTCTCTCATTTATACTTATTTTGTATATCTTTGTGCATGTTTTGCTTCATGTATATGGTATTCTTATCTAAAACTAATAAATATATATGTATACCCTTGAATCACTTTCCTTCATGTAAATTACATTATGGACTCTTATGTGTTTAGGATATGTATATATTTTTTTAGTTTTGGATAAAAAATATACCTTGAAGTTTATTTTTAATGAAAAATAAATTTTTATGAGTTTCACATTTGCTTGATAAAATGAATTTTCATGTTTGATGTTTTGAGCCTCATTGATCATTTTCATGAATGTGCTATTCACATAACTTTTATACACTCACATTATTTATGTTTACTCATGACTTTGTTTCATGTGCACATTTTTGAGCCTTATATATTTTGAGTGTCAAATCTTTGTGTATTTAGTATTCTTCATGTTATACATAAGATTTGATTTCAGTTTGAGAAATTTTTAACTAGTTTTTCAAAAATTACTTTAATTAGTTATTTATTTTTCATTTGATAGTGTTTTCAAACTATGCACAACTATTTTTAAATCTATTTTTGAAAACTTCTACCCTTTTAAAGGCGGATGGTTGGGTGACCATGCCTTGTGTGCATTATTGAAAATCTTTATAAACATGTGCATGATAGGGTGGATAGTATGAGTTATATACTTGATCCTCATTGTATTTTCAATTGGTATCCCAATTGATATTTTTTTGTATACTCATACTTGTTTCTATATATGTATGCTTCTATAGTTTCAATAATATCAATTTCTATTGGTATTTTCTTTTCAACATATATATGATTTGATTGTACTTGATTTACAATATTCTTACATGTTTAAAGCATAAATTATGTTTATGCTAAGCTTTGACTAATTTTTAAATATTAATTGGTATCTGAAAGAGCTTATGCATTATCTTCAATTGGTATTTAAATTGATATCAATATACTTTATATTTTACCTTTTAATTGGTATCAAAAGTTTACAATGCCTCAATTTTAATTGGTATCAACAACTTTGTTTATTTCAATGGGTATCTTAAAAGCTTGCTTATTTCAATTGGTATGCATGCTTAATTTAAATTGGTATCAAAATTTACAATGTTTCAATTTCAATTGGGATCCATAATATTGTTTATTTCAATTGGTGTCAAAATTTTTGTTTATTTCAATTGGTATGTCAATTGGTATCAAAATCTACTTTTGGTATCTTAAAATTTTGTTTATTTATAAGTGGTACCAACTTAAAATTTTGTCATCTACAATTTGTTTTCATTAGTATCATAACTTGTTGTGTTGACTTAAAAAGATTCAAAATTTTGTTTCACAATTTCTTGACGTGTATTGTCTATATGCAAGGGGAGCTTAACATCTCTTCTGTATATAGATTCATGTTGAGTGTATCTTGTATTGAGGAGCTTGACATCTTTTCTTTATGAGATACACGTGTGTAGGGGGAGGTTCACATCTCCACTTATGCATTGTATATTATGCTTTATGTAAGTTAAGATTTTATCATCTCTTCTTCATGTAATTCATGTATGCAGGGGAGTTAATTTCACGTCTCTCTCTTCATGAATGTATATCGCATATATATTTTTATTGTTAGATTTGATTTCACCCCTTTGTTGAAGATTTAACAAAAAGGGGGAGAAGTATTTGATGAGTTTATATATGCATGTTTACCTCCTTTCCTTATTTTATACAAAAAGAGGGAGAAGTATTTTTGTTTTATACAAAAGATCTTATTTATGCATATATGTTTTGTTTATGCAAAATGGGGAGAATTTCAGAATTTGTTTTTAGCATTTGAGTTTATACCTATTTTATCTCTTTGTTATGCATATATGTTTGTTTAGTTTTATGCACTTCATTGAATATCTCATTTGTTTATTGTTATGCATGAGTTAAGGGGGAGCTTCTATGAAGCTTATTTTTAATCCATGCATATATAACTCCATGAACTTTGTTATCATCAAAAAGGGGGAGATTGTTGGCCTAAAGACCTATCACTCTAGTTTTGATGATGATTAACTCATGTAGTTATAGTACTAATGATCATGTGTTTAATTAGTCTCCGATATTTGATCAAGATCTTAGTAAATGTTTAGCTTCAACAAAGGATTTAAAGTCAAGTTTTGGAGCTAACACGTGTTGATTCAAGAGCTCGCGCATCAAGATCGCATCAAGTACTCAAGAGGAGTCTATCTCATTGAATCAAGGTTTGGACCATGTCAAGACGAAGAAGAAGATTTCAAGAAGACTTGTGTCATGTTTGTAAATGTCAAGATTTTGTTTTTAGATAAAATGTAAAGGATAGATTAGTTGGTGGATTGCTCAAGTTCATATACATTCACACACAAGATTTATATGTGTTTTCATAAAAGAGTTTTCGTTTTGGAAAATACCGTTTTGATTTTTTTAAGCTTCAACATATACATATGTTTTTACCAAAACCTATTTTAGAGTTTTATGTCAAAAACATAGATATTTCATCATATATGTGTAATGAATCATATCCATACACACTAAGCTTCAAAAGTGTTTAAAATATCTTATTTTTGTATTTGGAGAAGTTTTAAAGAAAATCAATTTGAGAAAATATAGATTTTTTGTTTAAGCCAAAATTTCCATAACATAAAAATAGTTCAAAATATTAGAAATATATTTTGATTTTTTATCAAACATGTTTGTATATCAAAGCATATTACTGAACTTATTTTTGTAGATTTTTAGAGAATTTATGGGATTTTATTGAAGTAAAAAGACCAAGTTTTAAATCCCCTAAAATATCAGACTGGCCTTCTGCCGGTCGACCGAATCAGAAGTCGGTCGACCATTTCAGTCGATCGATGTGCACAAACGTGCACAGCTTTGGGCCGGTCGACAGCACGGTCGACCGCCAGAGAGCCTCTGCTCTCTGGAAATGGCCCGGTCGACCGGGCGGTCGACCGCTGGGTCATTTGCCAGCTTAAGGTCGACCGGCCGGTCGACCGCTGGCACAACGGTCAGAAATCTGATCGTTAGCCAGTCGACCAGGTGGTCGACCATCAGCAGTCCAGACTGCTGACTAGGCCTCCAACGGCCATATTTTGGAGCCTATTTATATGGGGCTCCCTTGAACTGTTTTCTATAAGATTTCAAGTGGGTTTTTGAGCTAGTTTTTCATACACTTTTAAGTGTTTATCTCCACTTGTTTTAGAGCCAAATACTTCCATATCAAAAAGAGAGTTTTTCAAGAGTGTATTGTAAAAGAGATTTCTTGAGTTTTTCACCACCAAATCCATCCAAGTTTTTCTCACACACACTTGAGTTATCCATTGCTATATCATCCTATAGGGATCTTTGTTGTGAGAGGATTTTAGGTGATCAAAGTGTTGTGATCACCAAAGTGTTCATCTTATATTTGAGGAGGCGGACTTGCGGGTTCGCGGTGTTTCGAGTTCTAGTGAGAGCTCGGTGTAGAGGTGCGGCCTCGGCAAGCTAGTGTGCTTGCGTGTGTTTGTTCTTGTGGGAACAAGTGAGGGGACTAGTGAGTCTAAGAGTTCTAGTGTGAACTCCTTGAAGGTGTTGCGGCACCAAGTGATCCGGTGGGATCGATTATAGTGGAAATCCTTCATAGTGTTGAAGGCGGGGACGTAGAGCAAGGGTGCTCGAACCTCGAAACAAATCTCCCGTGTTTGCGATTGCTCTTTCTATCTCTCACTTGTGTTTATATCTTTTATGCTTACATTGCTTATACCTTTATATGCTTGATATATATTGTGTGCTAAATTGTTATATGCTTGGGATTGTTTGCTCACACTTGTATTCAACCAAGAGAGCCATAGTGGCACCTCAACTCTCATCTAGAGGAATCTTGAGGAGATAGTCCAGAGCCCTTCACTGGGAATTCGACTACACTCTTAGGTTATACTTGGTGTGTTTAACTTAAGAATTTTTAGTTTAGCATAATAGATTTAATTTCGCATTAATTCATCATTAGATTAGCTAGTCACCTATTCACCCCCTCTAGGTGATTTCTCATTAATGTTTTCATCACCTAGAGTTGGTTCTTTAGAGATGTAAGGAGAAGAATCTAACTCTAAACTGGGAGAAGTGCCATTTCATGGTGAGACAAGGTATTGTCCTCGGCCATGAAATTTCAAGAAGGGGGATTGAAGTTGACAAGGCGAGGATCGAAGTAATGGCTAAACTTCCTGTCCCCAAGTGCATAAGAGACATTCATTCATTCTTAGGACACGCAAGATTTTGTTGGCCCAATGGCCCATCACTCTAGTTTTGATGATGGTTAACTCATGTAGTTATAGTACTAATGATCTTATGTTTATTTAGTTTCAGATATTTGATCAAGATCTTAGTAGGTTTTTAGCTTCTACAAAAGATTTGGAGTGATGTTTTGAAGCTAGCACGTATTAATTCAAAAGTTCGCGCATCAAGATCGCATCTAGTACTCAAGAGGAGTCTAGCTCATTGGATTAAGATTTGGACCAAGTCAAGAAGGAGAAGAAGATTTTCATGAGAAGATTTTCGTGAAGACTTGTGTCATGTTTGTAAGTGTTAAAATTTTATTTTTAGATAAATGTAAAGGATAGATTAGTTGTGAAATGCTCAAGCTTATACATGCACAAACACAAAAGTTTGGTTTTTAAAAAATACGGTTTTTGTTTTAAGCTTTAAATTCTATGCCTCAAAATAGTTCACATGTTTGTAAAATGTGTTGATTTTTTATCACACATATTTATACTTCATAGTATTTTAATGAACTTATTTTTGTGAATTTTATGGAGATTTTATGATATTTAAGATGTATTTTAAAAAGTTATTAAAACTGTTTTTGGGCTGCTTGCGGTCGACCGACCGGTCGACCGAAGGCTGAGCCAGTCGACCGACGTGCACAAGACGTGCACAAGCTCATGTGATTTGAGCTCGGTCGACCGACCGGTCGACCGCAATAGAGATCCGCCGACTAACCGGTCGCCCGACTGAGTTTACAGAGCCCTCGGGTTTTCTCGGTCGACCGGGCGGCCAGCCGTTCTGCTGATCTGCTCAACATTCTTTTAGTTTTCTAATTATAACTTTTGATTCTTATATTCAATCAACATGATTTAAATTACATTTTAAAGATAACTTTTAGGGCTACATTTCATATTCAATAATCAGTTTCTGATTTAAATGTTAAGAATGTCAAATATTGGGTTGAATTCTATTCTTGTTCTAAAAATAGTTTACAGTTTCTGATTTGACACCTTTAGTATTTTATTGATAACTTTCTATTCCGACATGATATTGATTTGATTTAGTTGCATTCGAAAGAGGATTTCAAGATCTACAACTTCATCCCACATACGTATTTCCAAATTCGGATGTTTTAGACCTCAAAACCGTGCTCCAAGTTGACCTATTTCACAGTGGCCGGTCGACCGTCAGTGTCCAACGGTCAGAAATTTGACCGTTGGTCAGTCGACCACCCAGTCGACCGTCAGTGTCCAACGGTCAGAAATTTGACCGTTGGTCAGTCGACCGCCCAGTCGACCGACAGGCCATTCTGGCCAGTTTTTGAACCATAACGGCTAGTTTTTCTTGGCCTATAAATATGGGGTCTTTGGGTGAGTTTTTGACAAGATTTTGAGAAGTGTTTTGGAGCTACTTTTTCCCATCTTCCACAGAAGTTTTTCAACAAGTTTTTGGGCTAAACTTCCATATCAAAAGAGTGTTTATGAAGAGTAATTCTCTTGAGTTTTTTAAAAGCTTTTCTTTGAGTTTTCCACCTCCAAATCTGTCCAAGTTTTTCTCACACTAGCTTGAGCTTTTCATAGTCTTATCTATCTTATAGGAGCTTTGATTGTGAGAGTGTTTGTTGGTGATCAAAGAGAAGAGATCATCAAGTGTTCTACCTTTTATTGGAGAGTGTTGTAGAGGTGCGGCCTCGGCGAACTTGTGAGTTCGTGTTGTGTTGTTCTTGCGGGAACAAGAGAGGGACTTGTGAGTTCAAGAGTTCTAGTGTGAACTCGTTGTAGGTGTTGCGAAACCGGGTGATCTTGTGAGATCGATTCTAGTGAAAATCCTTCATAGTGTTGAAGGCGGGGACGTAGAGCAAGGGTGCTCAAACCTCGTAACAAATCTCCCGTGTTTGCGATTGCTCTCTCTATCTCTCACTTGTGTTTGTATCTTGCATGCTTACATTGCCTATATCTTTATATGCTTGATATATCTTGTGCTCTTATTGTTATATTCTTTAGATTGTTTGCTCACACTTGTATTCAATCAAGAGAGCCATAGCGGCACCTCAACTCTTATCTAGAGGAATCTTGAGGAGATAGTCCAAAGCCCTTCACCGAAAAATCGGCTACACTCTTGTGTTATACCTTGTGTGTTTAGCTTAATAGTATTTAGTTTGCATATATAGTTTTTAATTCCGCATTAATTCATTATTAGATTAGCTAGTCACCTATTTACCCCCCTCTAGATGATTTCAGATTTTACCAACGGTTCATCAAGACTTTAGCAAGATTGTTAGACCATTGACCAACTTGCTTACTAAAGACGTGCCCTTCAACTTTAACAATAAGTGTTTTTGCTCATGGTAAAGACTGAAGAAAGAACTCATCTCTGCGCCCATCATTTTAGGTCCAGATTGGACGTAACCATTTGAAATCATGTGCGATACCTCTGATTTTGCTATCGTTACTGTCTTTGGGCAGCGCATCAATAATAGGTAGCATGTGATTTATTACTCAAGTAGGACCCTGACTAACGACCAACAGAACTTCACCACGACCGAGAAGGAATTCTTGACCGTTATCTTCGTGTTAGAGAAGTTCTATCCATACTTACTGGGATCCAAGACTACGATTTTTAAGGATCACTCCGCGTTGAAGCACCTCATGACTAAGAAGGAGGCTAAAGCCCAACTTATTTGATGGATCTTTCTACTTCAAGAATTCAACCTGGAGATCCGTGACGAGAAAGGTGTGGAAAATGTGGCAGCCGACCACTTGTCAAGAATTCCTAATGCGCACCTGTAGAACGAACTCCGATCAATGAGGATTTCCCAGATGAGCACATTCTCACCATTGTTAAAGAACCCTGGTACGCGGATATTGTCAATTATCTGGTCACCGGATCATTATCCGCTGAATGGACAAAGCAGAACAAGTATCACATCTTTGTCCAGGTTTGGTATTTCTTCTAGGTAGAACCGTATCTCTTCAAGTATTATCCTGACCAGATCATTCGCCAATGTATACCAGAGGAGAAACAAAGGAGCGTGCTCAATTTTTGCCACGAGCTTGCATGTGGAGGACACTTTGATCCCCGCAAATCCGTAGAGAAAGTCTTACAAAGTGGATTTTACTGGCCCACTTTATTCAAAGACTCCTTCCATTTTTGCAAGTCATGTGCAAACTGTCAAAAGACTAGGAAGATTTCGAGGCGAGACCTGATGGCCCTAATCTCGATTCTCGAAGTCAAAATTTTTGATATTTAGGGCATCGATTTCATTGGACCATTTTCAAATTTATTTGGTAACTAGTTCATCTTGGTTGCAGTGGATTACGTCTTCAGATTAGTAGAAGCCGCGCCTACCAAGACTAATGACAACAAAGTGGCTGTCAAATTCTCAAGGAAAATATCTTCTCCCATTTTGGTACCCCACGAGCGATAATTAGTGATAATGGGTCACATTTTTGCAATAAGATTTTTGAAGCCCTAATGTGAAAATATTCCATCAATCACAAATTATCCACCCTGTATCATCCCCAAACGTATGGGCAAGTTGAAGTGATAAATTGGCAAATCAAGCTAATTTTGGAGAAACGGTAGGACAAAATCGAAAAGAATAGTCGGTCAAGCTGATAGATGCTTTGTGGGCTTACCAGACTGCTTTTACGACCGTCCTGGGTATGTCTCCATACAGAGTTGTATTCAAAAAAGCCTGCTATCTACCTGTAGAATTAGAACACCGAACCCTATGAGCCATAAAGCAATTAAACTTTGATTGTACTAGAGCCAGAGAATCAAGAAAATTGCAGATCTCAAAATTGAAAGAAATACGAAACGAAGCTTATGATAATGCACGAATCACAAATAGTAGAACAAAAATTTTTCACGACCAAATCATTAACCAAAAAATTTTGTCCCTGGGCAAAACGTTCTGCTCTACAATTCGAGGCGTCACATCTTGCGGGGAAACTCAAAAATCGTTGGTCGGGACTGTTCATTGTACATACAGTTTCACCACATGGTACGTTAGTAATCGTTGATCCAAAAAGTGGTGAGGAGATGAAAGTTAACAGACAAAAATTAAAACCATTTCTACTACTGAGCCCAAGTCCCAAGATGAAAATGTTCTTGGTCTTTTAGACCCATCGTACAAGTGACTATATCCTACCACAAACCACAAGCTGAAAAAAAAAATTGTGTAAATAAATTAACCTTATGAGTTCTTTGTAAATTATCATAATTTTTTGTATATCTTTCCTTGCACCTGTTTATTGCATTTGCATTCACAAATCATCCATTGAGGATAATGCATTCGATAAGTGTGGGGAGGGGGTACTAACATATGATTTTTTTGTTCTTTTTCATTTTTAGTATTTCTTTTTCTTCTTTTTCCAAAAAAACTTAAAGTAGTAGAGAATTTTTGATAGTCTTTTTGTAAAAATACAAAATAATTATAAGGATTAAGGAAACCCAAGTTAAAAATTCTTTACTTTAGCCTGAATAAAAGAATTTAGTTGGTTTGATAGTTTAGGAGGAATTAGAAAAATAACTCATTTCTTTACTTTTGCCTTAGTAAATATGCATTGGCTATACACATACTCTAGAAATTTATAGACAAAGACTCGAAGTGCCATACCAAAAAGGTGTATATATAGTTATAATCTCGATTAAGATGGATAATTGTGCCTCAAGAAGTATGATTATTCATGCTTATAAAAATAAATCTTAGTTTCATGGCCTAATTTACTTGAGTATTTAACCTTAGGGGTGTTTTCTCACCTGGTGCCCTAGGGCCGCCTGGTTTGGGAGTTCGGTTAAAAACTCGTTATACAAGTAAATTAGAAAGCCTAAAAAAATTAAAGGCAAAAAGGGTACATAAAAAAACACTAATAAATTTTGTGGCATTAGAGTTTGAGTTGAAAAATTCTAAGTAAATTATCACTTCACACAATACATATTATTTACGGCAAAATAAAAGAATGAGTTTGAAGTACAAAATTCCTTTGAAACTTAAATAAAAATCATATTCTTGCATGAAGACCAAAGTATAGGAAGGACTAATACTGGTTAGACCTAATGCTTATAATTATTTAGCATTTTACTAAAGAGATTAAAAAGCCTTTTCTACTTTAAGAAGAATTTTTCAAAAAAAAAAACAACTGACATTTTCATTCTTTTCTTAGATTTTGTAAAGGTCCTAGTATTCTAAAATCCTCAATTTACATATTATTCATTTAAATCGACTGATTATTATAATCATTTCCAAATTCTTAAAAATTTCAGCAGCACCTCCTTTGTAATTACTGGTCGGATATGATATCCAATACAAATACGATAATTTCGGCTAACATCAGCCTACTTGTTCTCAATCCAATCATATAACTGAACTTAAAAATCATCCAGGCAATCATGAAGATGTTTCAGCTTGACATCGCCTCCTTATGGAGAAACATCATAACATAAGCTCGAGAGTACCCCTCTCGGCATCCATAGAAATTCAAAAATGATAAATTTTTAACTTGTCATGATCGTCAAATTGAAAATACACTCCTTGATATCACAACCCAATAAAAGTATCTCAATGCCAACCTGAAAGATTCTACTATAACAATTTTCTACATATATACAAGATTATCCATCGATCCCATAACCAACATATAACATCTACAAGCACAATTATATCAGAAGTACAACATGAAGGCTATAAAAAGTTTAGATTGATTCAGAATGAACCCCGCGCAGCATAAACCAGACCCCTGCCTCAAAGCAACCTGCAATAAACCAGTCTGAGGGGGAGTGAGCTTGACAGCTCAGTGAGTAGAGTAGGAATAAATCAAGAAATGATAATATATCAATGAGAAGTATGAATATTCAAGTAATAAGGGAAATCTGAAAAAGTAAGAAGACAAAGAATCAAAACATCCCATGGTTTAATAATTAAGACCCCGGTCTTTAAAATCTCTGGGGACGATCAAACTCTTATGATCGTAGTTTCCTGATTCCTTTCTTGGATTTTTATCTTTTTGTTTGATAAGATTTATCAGTTATATAAAATAAATTTTTGTTTAGTTGTTTAAACTCGTCTTATGTATACATAGCATGTGTTACTCAAGTGTCTTATATTCCCCACTATAATACACCAATCACGATAGTTAAGTCATAAATATAGTTTATGCATTCAGATAACACATACATCACAAGACATACTTGTATATCATATAATCATATCATACTTCTCATATTACAATATCACATCACACTTCAAGTAATGCATGGATTAACATGTACACTTTCACACACATATAATATTTCATTATCTCTTATAATAAGGCGGAGTTTCACAGTCCTACATCAAAGACAAGCATACAATTCCATTCATCATGTATAAGTACATTTTTTACTTTATGAAACATGGTCCATCCCATACCCCGTCTTCGCACCCACCGGCTCCCGCAGGCCCCTTCCTTCAAATAACTAACAACACCCAATATCATTCCCCGTCTTCACACCTACCAACTTTCGCTGGCCCCTTCCTTCAAAATATATGTTTATATATTTTTATGACAACAATACCGTCTTCCCCCTTCCACCAGCTCCCGTCGGCCCCTTCCTTCGCAATATATATATATATATATATATATTTATATATATATATATAAACCCTACATGTACGTGCAATACTATATACAAGCCAAAATGTTACACACTATCCTGTTCGTATATATTTTTGAGTTTATTTATATTAAGTTCAGCTTATCCATTCTTTCACTCCAATTCTCAAATATATACCACACACATACCATTAATTTTATCTAGAATATGATCAACAACACAAATAACAAACATACGCAATATGTTCATACTAGATCATACACACAGACAATACACATAAAATCAATTATCAACTTTCTCAAATTATGCAACATAATACATGCAATCATACATCAACAATTATACAAATCACTAATAGTAACAATTTATTAATCATTCAAATTCATATGTTATTAAGGAAATTCTTAAGGGGATGCTTACAACACTGTAAAGTCACATGGATTATTATACTAAACATGTATTGCCATTCATATATATGCAACGCTATTCTTATATATATCACTCGTTATGCCAAAAGGAAGCAACTTTTCACGATTTTTTTCTCTCAATTTATCAATTTGTCCCAATATTATATATTTAAAATTCATTGAAAAATCAATTTAAAAACTTATATTATTTCGTCAATTTGTCTATAACAACTCTTTAGATTGGAGTTCAAAAAAGAGAGAATGGTTAAACGGTTCATAATAGATTCATATTTATTGTAATACTTATGAGAAAAGATATGTTTAATTCTGAGCTTGCCTTACTATACCTTTCATGGTGACTATAATCCAATATTGGTTCAGCGTCTAATACTCCCAAGACTATCCACGTTTAGTGTAAATACCAATTTACCACAATAGACACTCTCTTAGAAATAAGGTGGTGAAACTACCCCTTTTTCCTTATAAAGCTGTATATGTATATATAATATGGGTACTTTTTACGCGATACTCTAAATAGATTTTGAATTTGTCCATAGAAAGTAGAATAATTTGAAACGTCATAATTATTATTTAACTCATGACGTATTGCAAGACATCATACTCAATAAATGAAAGGGGACTTAATAAGAATTGATAAGATGTAATACATATGATTGGAAGTCATCATTTCAAGTATGTCTTAAGTTTAGTAACTTTATGGGACATACACTATCTGTATGCAAAGGTATTACTTGCTCAAAGAGCTTGGCTAGACGGATAGATAAGTTGAGACTGTAAGGAGAAGAGAAAAATTTCTTACACACTTGTTAATTGAAATATAACTTTCTTGATTTAACGTAGAAGTTAATAAGACTTAACGATCTGTTATTACTTAAATTTCTTTGGTACAATGTAACTAGTGCGGTCGCAACCAAGATTATATATATATCTATAACAACTATTCTCACTTATTCATGAATTGAGTTGAAACTGTTTGGATTTCCACCAATATCGATCTTGATACTACCGATCCTATCATTCTGATTTTCAAATTTTGATATCACACCAATGAAATCTTTCTTTTCAATTAATTTTCAGGTTCACTCATCTATTAGTCTATTGTCAGTATAATTTAGTGCTGACTGTTAACTTGTCCAATTATTAGTTAGTTAAAATTTATAGGACTATAATCTTCACAAGTAACTTCCGGTGTTTCATGATTTTTTTCCACTGACTAATTGCCAATAAAAATTTCTATTCATAGTCAAATTTACTAGGCCATTAGAAGGGGTTATATGTTAGGGCGAAAATGTCTTTTGGAGCCCATAGTACAAGAATTCCCTATTGTTAGTAAGGCTAAAAGCAAATTTAAGTCTGAGAATAATTGTCAACACACCGAGCGTATATGCTACATTGTTAATGAGACATTAATATAAAGGGTCAATACTTTAATAAATAATTATGATATAACGGCATTCATAACATGCGTTACTAGAAGAAATGTGTTTAGTTCTAGGCTCAGCACAACATGCTTGTATATAAAATTTCAATAAATTTCACATAGATCTCACCTAAATATAAATTCATCAGATTTGACCTCCCTAACAATCGAAGATGTTTTTATCATAACTCCTTTTTTTGATATAAGAATAAGACGCGGAGACTTTCATTGAAAATTAGACTTACTCTTCTTTCTAACGATATATTACATGACTAGCTTAATTCGCATGAACAACCCTAATAAACAGAAAGTTTTCTAGACATTCAAAAATTCTGCAACTCGGTATCTTTGACTAGTTTGTCATGTTTCAGCGATAATTTCTAGCACAGACCTTTCATTAGGACACCGCAAGAGGCGTTGAAAAGTTGATCGATTTTCTTTCCAAGGATATATTACATGACCTATTTCATTCCAAACACCCATACGAAAGAAACCCCAAGTTTCAGATTTCAGATCTTAACAGACTTTAATAGCTTTGTACTACTATTTCAAAAGTGCTTCGAATTAAAAATTTCTCAACTTCCCCTCTTTATCTTTTCACCTTAATGGACTCATAAGTAAGCTATGAACTTAAGTATTTAAAATTTTGATCATGAGCAAATTACATAAGAACATTCATAATTCTAACATAACTTAATTTATCCTTATCCTCTCTTTAAACCACCTTCAACTTCATAGTTTAATCCATATCATAAAATTTTTTTTATCTCACTAACATCACAAAAAATCAGATTTTGATTTAGTTTCATAGTGATTATGTAAGAATGGCAAGAGGCTCAACCATCACAAGTGTAAGAAGCTCCAAGAATTTCAATCTACATTAATGATTAGGAGGGGTTTATAAACTTGATCACACCCATAATTCTTTTAAGGATGGAATTCAATTTAAGAAGGAACAACATTGATCAAGAATTAATTTCACCTATCACTCAATTAAAATTTCATCACCCTCAAAGCAAGATATGAGATTGAAATTTTAAGGTTTGAAATTTAAACCCAAATCTAAAAATTTATATAGTATACCCTACAATGCAACATTTCTATCCATCAATTATATGCAATTGGATTAACCCATTAATCTCAAGATCAAAATTAGACCACTACATACTTTATAAGTCTTGAAATTTTAAAGAAAATTAGGATGAATAGATCAAGGGAAAGTCCACTCAAAACCAAGAGATCAAGATCTATGAATCACAAGAGATGAAGATTTGAGAAATGAGAAAAAGAAAGAAGAAACTCACTCACCTCCACCTCCGAACTCCGGTCGGCCGCGCCCAGCCGGCCGCCCCCTGGCCGGCCGCCCCCTGGATCCAGACCCAAGGGGGGAGAGAGAGAGAGAGGAGGAGACGAGAGGAAAAGGAGGGGAGAGAAATAGAGAGACTGAGGAATAGAGAGGAGGTTGGATCATTGGGTTTCAAGGTTTTTGCTATGGAGGAATTTTTTTTAGGAAGATGATGAAGAGATGAATTCTCCATGGACTCTTTTAAGTTCCATACTCCTATCTAATTTTACAAGTTTGCAATGGCTTATTTCATCCAAGTGTCTAATTCTCAAATCAAGAAGATCTAGGCCCTTCATCTCCCCTCCCATGCACACCTACTATTTGCACTAACAAAAAAAAATATAAAATTTCTCATGATCGTGTTTTCTTAATAAATACACATATTTCATGTATAATACTAGTATATCTATACATTGAAGTACTATGTGTACAATAACTATGATGTATGTATATTCATACATACCACTCAAAATTCTCAAAAATTATTGAAATTAATTACATCCCCAATTTATCAATATCAAAGTTTTTTTCTCATATTCTATATATTCTTAATAACCCAAGATTTATATTATTAAATTAGGGTTAATAATCTGGGGTGTTACAGATTTTGTTGTTGCAATCCGCTGAAAACCCTCAGGAGACAAAATTCCTCCTCTAGGAGAAACCTAGAGGTTTAAAGGTTTGTTGCGCATGCTCAGTGCAATCACGTCACCTACGAAATTGGTATAATAAACTTTCTTAGTTTAGCTTTCTAGTTTCTTTTATTTTGCTCAGGGACGAGCAAAGATAAGTGTGGGGAGTGTGATTAGTACATATATTTGCATATTTTTCATCACATTTTCACATTTATCTTAATAAAATTCTGTTTATTAATGGGTTCTTCTCCTTGTTTCTAGGTCCATGGCTTGAAGTGAAGAAGAGGCCGCGTTTTCGCGACCATTCTGGTGCCAGTCTGCTAGCGCCGAAGGCCATGTTCTCCACTCCTTCCCCCATGCTCCTGTGTCTATATATACCCCGTGGATTTTCAGAGAGGGAGATGTCCTGAGAATAGGAGAGCTTATGCTAGTTTGTTGTTATATTTTCTTGTGTTTTCTTGTATTCTCTCTTTGTTCCTTATATTCGATTAGCCATTAGAGTGAGAGAGAGAATGATGCTTGTATCTTGAAGGTGACAATCAAATACAAGTGAAGTTCTTCCTTTACCATATTTTTCCTTGTGTGTTTACCTTGTTTTTACTTGCACTAGCTTAGTATGTTTACTCTCCATTTATCTTCTCTTTTGTTTTTTCATTTACCATGTCTAACTAACTTCTTTTTAGCATGGCTAATGAACTACTAACCCACTAATCTCTTGTAACTTGATTGATAACCCAAATGAATCAATAAGTATCAAACTAGCCTTACAGAAACTGTAACGCCCCGATCCTGCGGGTACGGAGACGTTACTGCAACGTATATACACAGGTCAGAAATACCCTCACGTATATACGCTAAGCATCAGTACAGGCAAGAATCAAAATACAGAAGCACGTGGTGCATTATACATTCCAACACATGAGTATAATTACAAAGTTATCACAGGAAGTGACCCAATATTACAATAATATTACATCATCAATATGGCGCAAATGCGAGAATACAAGGAGATGTACAAGTATGAACAGTACAAAAAGAGGCTCAGAGTCATAACAGAAAAACTCTAGAGCCGAACAGGGGGCCTGGAAGGATAGGGCTCGGGACGGTCTGCTGGGGATCCACTCTTCAACTGTGCCACTCTGATCAGCAACTGGGAGAATCCACACACTCCAAGCTCCAAAACCTGGACATGAGGATCCAGAAGAGTCATAACTCCCCGCGAGTGGTGATGCGAAAGCCAGATGACGTGCTGAGATAAGCACACGTGTATCGATAAATCTGAATCATAAATATACATTGAAAATCGTGCCGTGAGCATAAGCATACAGGAACAAGTAGATATACAGCAAATGATATCAAGTAGGGAATACTCATGGTATGATAAGATAAGAGCAGGAGACTGGTGGGATAGAACACGAGTGGTAAAGAAGGATGTGAGCAAGTATAGTATAATAATTATAAAACCGAAAATCCGAAGTAAAACCTGATGAAAGCAATTGTGACGAAACAAGTGATATAACCAAGTTTGGAGAGCAACATAACAAGTCATTATCTTGGCATTTTATTATTATTATTACTCGTCCTACCCATATATCTAGGTATGTGTTTTGGTGTACATCTCAACACACATGCATCCATATATAAGTAAGTCGAGGTTGGTTATTAGAAGCTGATGAAGAACTGATAGCTCATACATATAGTAGTTCCCGTCCGCCCGGGACACAGCCATTTGGGGTCTTAAATCCCCCTAACACGCATCTTCTGGGGGCCTGAAATCCCCCTAACACGAATCGTCAGTTTTTAGTATTCCACTACTTTAAGTAAGGCACCATACCGGCATCCATCACTTCCTCCCATTCCCTGTGCAAGTTATCCTTTTTATAACTTATTAACAATATTATCAGATTACAGGAATGAGTAGGATTATAACTGGTCATAACAGGAGTATATAACAAGCATAACGGGAGTTCATAACAAGAGATCAAGTACTACATTCCCGTAATGTGATAATCATGGGTAGAGAGGTAATCATAACAGGTATCAGGTTCTAATCATGACAGTGACAAGTGATTGGGCAGGTGACAGGTAATAAGTCATGTCATAAGGAACAAGTGTCAAGTAGTAGTATATCAGGTGTCATCTGTTATATGCCTTGGAGGTGATATTAGACAGGTGACAAGTCATGCCATAACAGTAAACAAGTAATAAGAGATAACATAACATGAACAGGTATCAAGTAGTAGCGTGTTGAGTGATAATACATCAGTTGTTAAGTGATACATAATGCTAATATAAGTCGACCCGACGAAGCGGGGGAAATCGAATGGAGGCGAGGACACTAGCCTAAATACGAAAAATACTGTGAAATTTCTGATCTCCGGAATCCAGGTAACTAACGCGTAAACGCGTTCAATAAAGTAAAGATCATATTATGTAGAAGAGGAGAGAGAATGAGCCAGAAGGAGAGAGAATGAAGACGCGGGATTCGCAGACGCGAGAGTCGCGTCGCGTAGAGATCACAAACTCGGGGTTCGAGACCCGCGTTAAAGCTAGGACACAAGAAGAACACAGACGCGAACGTGAGTTCCGCGTCGTGTTGCCACAAGAACGCGAAGGTCGCGTTAAGGAATTGCTTGGACGCGGGGATGAGATCCGCGTCTATCAATTAATCAACAAGAGAAACAGAGAGACAGGGAATGAGAGTGACGCAGGAAATAGAGAAAGAAAGGAAAAACAGGGAAAAAGTAGAAGAAAGAAAGAAAGAGAGAAGGGAAGAAAAGAAGAAAGAAAGAAAGAAAAGAAAAGAAAGAAGAAGGGGAGGGGGTGGAAGGCCAGCCAAGGCTTGGCGGCGGTCGGCGGCGGCGACCGGAGGCCGGTGGTGGCCAGAGGTAGCGGTTAAAGCCCCAAGGAAGGAGTGGTGATGGTGTAAGTCTAGTTGAAATGGTGAAAATGAAGTTTTGAAAAAGGGGTTTCGGGGAGCGAAGCTATAGTTCGTTGGAAAGAGCACGACAAGGAGAGGAAGGTGGCATGGTTGTATGTGGCTAAGGTGGTGTAGGTAGTGGTGGAAATGGTGGTAAAGCTTTGGAGGTTATTGGGTTTCTTGGTGGAAAAAGAGGAAGAAGAAAGTGGTGAAGTTGTTGTTGTTGTTGGAATGGAGGAGGAAATGGAGGAGAGAATGGTGGTGGAGAAGTTGGTGGAGAAGGAGGAGTGGGTGGAGAGGATGGCCGGCCAAAGGAAGGGCAAGGGCTATTTTTCGTTGGCTGCTTGCTGGAAGAAGAAAGAAGAAAGAAATGGAAGAGAAAGAAAGAAAGGGGGTGGTTATATAAAGGAGGGAAATGATTATTACAAGTTTGCCATCAACCATTAAAGAGTTGTGTCTGTTTCAAAATAAAAGGGCTGCGTCTCATATAATGAAAATCCCCGTCTAACAATTGTCTAGACGCGGTGATGGAACTTGCGTCCAAGGAAAAACGCGAATGTTGCGTTTAACAGAAAAGACAAAAGTCATAATGACTTGAAGGACGTAACATTAAATGCAGAATGGAGAGGATCTCTGCATTAAAGACTGAATGCAGGTTTGGTGAAACTCGCATCTAGCGAGGAGAGAGAAAAATGAAAAAAAGGAGAAAAGTAAAATATCTGGATAAAATTCCGGTATCTGGGAAAACACCGAAAACTCTGAAAAAGTCAAAAAAATGAAGTAGCTTGAAAAGCTTCCCAAAAATTTTCAAAAATAATAAATATTATTTAAATTTTTTTGATGAAATCAGTTTTTAGAAATTCAATCCCATTTTCAAAATAAAAATCCTGAAGTCAACCATTGACACTGGTCTACACCGGGTCGGCCGGAAATTTTATAAATTCTGAAAAATCTCAGAAAATACATGAAAGGAGAAAATATAATTTTAAGAAGTAATATGAAAGCGGAATCTAGAAATTTAATTCCAATTGTAAAGCAAAATTCTTGGAATCAACCAGCGATACTGGCCGACACCAAATCCAGTGAAATTTTGATAAATTCAGAAAATCCCTAGAAAAAATTATTTAGATAGAAAATGTAATTTTAAGAAGTTATAAGAAAGCCGTTTTTAGAATTTCAACTCCATTTGTAAATTAAAAATTCGGGAATCGGTCAGTGGTATAGGTCGACACCGGTTTTGAAGATTTTCAATTTAATTCAAAAAAATTCCAGAAAATCATGAAAAATCTAGAATATTGGAAAATGATGTTTGAAACTAAAATTGGTTAAATCTGAATACCAAAAAGATCGAATCAAGCAATACTCTAGGATCGGGTCCCCGGTTCAGACTAGGGCTGACTCCGACTCCACGAATCTGAATCTAATGCAAAACGATCATATAAATAATTCATAATACAAAATAAATACCAGAAGCAAATAAAAAAATATGATCAAAAAATCTGAATACGCAACTAAGTACTTATTCCGGGAGCAGGGTGTTACAGAAATAAAAGCCATGATATTTTACGATGATGGTTCTAACTCTAACGTACTAACAAGTAGACTTACTTTCATACTTCATGCTTGACTTATAAGTTTTTTGATGATTTATAGAATATGTTAACTTTACTTGTTTTTGTAAGTTAGTGAAACTCTCATTCATTTTTACCGATACCAATAGTGCACTTATTTCTTCCTCCATGCTCGTCTTTAATTGGATCTTGATGGAGAAATGTTCAAGTTTTATCGTGTGAAGTAAGGTGATTGGAGAAACTTTCATTCGATCTACCACGTGAAAAGTTCTTGCACACAAAGTTTGTGATTTTCTATGATTCATTGTGAGGTCATGTCTTCAAAAAGTTAGAGGTTAGTGGGAGCACTTAGTAGAAGGTTAGCCATGCATCTTTTTCATCTCTAAAACACAAAATATTTTTCCAATATCAAAATATTTCAAACCATTTCTATAATCTTTCTTGTTCTTTTAATTCAAGCTTTAAACAGAAAAAACTTGGAAACGAATAGAAGAACTGCACATCACGCTTCTATCGCCTCCCCTCCTCATGGATACGACCCATATAGCAACTTTACTATTACGGTAGAGTCTTTAAAACTACAACATCGACCACCACTCTTTTACTTATTCTTGTGCATGCTTTTTGGCAATCACCGCGTTTCTGCGGCTTTTCAGGAGAAACCACGACATTTTATCCTCTAATGAGGCTTCATTTTTTTTGTATGACTTCATCTCGTCTGTTCATCAATAGGTATATGCAGAATCTTTATTTAAACTGTGAATATTCTAAAAATATTTTTTTATCCTTAACTTGGAGAACAAGTAATTAACAATTTCGAATTTATCTTAATTCTCCTCCTTATCTTCAATTAAGATTGACTTTATCTCTAAATTTCATTGGACTTCTTTGGGATTTTTTTTTCTCTTATTTATCGAGGCCTGCACATCACTAAGCAAAAATAGAATTACATAGCAATGTTTTAATAAAAATAAATGTGAGAAAATGGTGTAAAATATGCTAAATTGATGATTAATCACACCCCACACCTATCTTTTTCTCGTCCTCGAGTAAAACATATAAAAGAAACACTATACTAATCTAACTTAATCTCACTTTCGTAGAAATCACGATTACACTTAGCACGTACAACAAGCCGTTAAACCTCTACCCCTAGAGAACGTCTTGTGAGGGTTTTCAGTGAATTGCACCCACAAAATCCATAAAAGAAAAAAAACAAAGTGTTAGTATTATCGAAAACACATTTTGAAAAAGATAGAAAATATTTGAAATATTTCTGCAAAAATCAAGCAATATATAAGTCTTAAGATCAACAAACTATTTATTCCTACACTTATTCTTTATGCCAAAACTTGTTGTCAATCTAGGAAAGGATTCAAACTGTATTTCTAATCTAGTCTATTAGTTACCCCAAATCATATGTACCTTTGTGACCGTGAATGTTTGATTAAGGATTTTTCAACTCTAACTCTTATGCCTTTTTTTATGATGGTAATATCCCTTAGTCTTATTAGGCTTTCTAATCTGCCCATGTAACGAGCCTTAGGTCTGTGACTCCCAAACTGGAAGGTCTTAGGGCACTAGGTAAGAAAACACCTCTAGGACTTAAAAACTCAAGCAAATAAGGCCACAAACCTAAATATTTTATTTGATGATATAAATCACTTTTAGGCGTGAATACTTATGCTTCATGAGACACAACTATCGAGCTTAATCAGATGATTATTGATATATATATATTTATTTTTATTTTTTTTAAAGCACAAGAATCTTTGTTTCAAATCCCAAGTATGTAAGTGTATAAAGTATGCATATTTCATCAAGGTAAAAATTAAGACTAAATTACTTTTACAATTTTTCCTCCTAACCCTTGAAATCAAATAAATAATCTTATTTTGATCAAGTATAAGAAATTCTAATTATTATTCCCATATTATTTAAAATTAACTTAATTTCTTACAAAAATAGGTCAAAACATTGTTTCTCACTTCAAAAATGGTTTTTAGATATTTATATTTTTTATGTTAGTAAAAACCTATGTTAGTATGTTAGTAAAACCTCCCCCACACCAATCTCATGCATTGTCCCCAATGTATGAATGAAATCCATAAATGCTTAAAAGAAACAAGAGGGAAGGAAAAATATTACCTCAAGGTGGTGGTTACGGTGGTGACCGGATTAGTGCAAGCATTGCTGCTCAATTTAAATCATGTGGTGGTAAGTGAAACCCATCTTTGACCTCTTTTCTATTTACATTTTTATTATCCCCAATATGAATAGGATCGCGCAAAATCCTAATATAAAAATTATCCCAATTATATGACCAATCTTGGAATATCATCTCGGAATTATATTATCTAACACCTTGATCCAACAAAAGAATGTGATTTGGTGAAACGGTTGATTTGAACTCAACAGTGAAAGGTGAAGGAACCAATACTAACTCGACTAACTAAAATAAAAAGACTCACAAACTAAAAAAATAAAACAAATATATACATATGTACAACCCCCACCCCCACCTAGACCTTTCTAGGTATATTTCCTCGAGCTCACTTTTCATCATTCCAATGGGTTCTCTTCATAGGATAAATTGGAGATGTTAACCTTTTTGTCATATTAGCTCTTATCCTCTCCAATTTGTTCTTTATTTTTCTCAACCTTCTCCTACTCTTCTTCCCACTTCTGCTCGTTACAAATTTGTCATCATCACTCATTTTAATTGGGACGTCCACGACATTAATGCCTAGAAATTTAAGCTCATCTTTGAACATCATCTCAACACTTAGATCAACAATTTTCTTTGAATGTGTGTAACTAACCAAAGCATCCCTCATTGATGCATCCAAACACATGAGTTCATTTTCAAATAGGTTTTCAAAGTTCCGGTCAATTAGAGGTTCTTGAATTATATTTTCAAACGATTGATCATTGATTGGCTCATCTAAAGTGAAGATACTCAAATCAAGTTTTTTTCTAAAAGAGAACTCTAAACTTAAGATTCTCAACGCATGTTTTCTCATCACTATAATTGCACTCATCAAGAAACAGAGGCTCATTATTCATTAAGGCATCCTCACAATTTTTAACAGTGTGCTCTATTTTCTCCATATGATTGGATGAAATCTTCTGCTCCTTAATACTTGTCTTTTTAGAAAATTCATTCTCATATTTCTATTGAAGTAAAAGTTCATCCTCATCACCTTCATCCTCACAATAAGGTTCAACTTTCTCCATATGGGGTGTACAGGTGGCCAAATAATATCTAATCACTTCATCCAGACACTGAGGATCATTATCACATTTGCACACTTCATGCACATGTACAGCTTCTTCAACAGGCTTCTCATTTTCAAGCTCTTCAATTAGATTCAAGTGAAATGATGGAGTGGACTCGAAGGGCATCTCAATGGAATGAATAGACATGTTAATATCATCATCAATTTGCTCGTCAGATCTCAAAGTATTAAATTTATTTGCTTCATGAAAACAAATATGCTCTAGAATTGAAGAAGTTGGCTCATGTGCAGATTGAGTAGACAAGGAATCCTTCTTTTTCCCACTAATTAACTTGCTTGTTGTCATATCTAGGCGGGCCAAGATTTGAGCGTTGGTACTGAGAAATCATTTAGAAAATTGCATGAAGTCTTCAAGAGTTTCTTCTAGTGTTGGTTGGATATCCTTATGGTTGCTATTTAATTCAAATTGTGGGGGTGATGGTTCAATGGGGGACCAATTGGATTGAAAATTTGTATATGATTGGTCTCATGATGAATAAGAATAATTTCAACACCCCAAATTCAAATTTGATGCATAGGGTTCGCTCCTAGGCCCTTGAAAAATCGGGTTGAATTGATTTTGACCTAGTCCTAACAAATACCCTATCGAAGGACACTATTCTGAAGGATGAGATAAATTATGACAGTAATTTTAAAAGATAGAATAGTGGGTTGGATGTAATCTTGAAAGCTCAGAAGAGATATTGGTGGATGGAAAGGAGTGTCTGGCCAATAAAATGTATCGTAACCAAATGAATTTGGATAGGCCATGGGGAAAGAATTTTGTTTTTGGTGGCGAACTATTTAACCTAGATGTAACTGAGTCTCTCGACGACACTTGCATGCAATACCCCAAACACAATCACCAATCAGTAACAAAAAAGAAAAAAAAATCAACCAAGCCTGTTAGAATAATAATGTATTGTTCCCTCCCAGGTAACGATGCAAAAATTTGGTTGTAAAAAACAACGAGAGTTTAAGGAAAGTGTTCTCTGAGAGTGTAGTGTTCTCTGATTTCTCGCAATGTAACCGTAGTATCAAGGACTATACGAGGCGAATCCTCAGTGAGAGATGCGATGGAAGATTTTCGGTACATTCTCCATTTGAGAAACTTAAAAGCAAAAAACTATAAAATGTTTGTTTGATTTTACGAATAGAGATTCATTTTGGTCTTTTGTTGATTATAAGAAAGGTTCACAGCCTGCTAATCATCTACCACCACTAACTTGCTAATATTCAATAGATAATTCTTTACTTTGAATCCTAAACAAAATAATCTACTTTGAAGTTTACACAATAGTCAAGTAAGACAGATAAGATGGTAACAAAATATTATTTAAAATAACATTAGTCAGAGTTTAACATTAAACTATCAAGATATTTAATCAAGCATAGGATTAGAAAAATAATTGAAAAGTATTAGCAAATAATTAACTTAGTTTTCCATCCTCATGTGCCTTCAAGAATCTTACTTTCGCAAAGCTTGGAGTAGGCATGCAAATGATTCAATTAGGGTTATCTATTAAATATTAGATGTTAATGGTGGTGATAGATTAGCAAGCAATGAAAAAAAATTAGTTACTCATGCTTGAGATTAAACAAAGCATATTTATTAAAAGAAAAGATTGCATATAGTAAATGAGCAAGTAAATAAAAATAAGAGAATTGAGAGAAGAGTTGAACCTTTGTATTGAATTTTCATCTTTCAAGTACAACCGCTCCTTCTTTCTCACAAAATCACTCTTGATTTAAAACCTAGAAAGTAAAGACTAAAATTCAAAAGAGAGAAAACTAAAGAAAACTCTAATCTTTGATCTCTGAGATGGATCATTTTCCTCTGCCTCTGCATCTCTATTTATAGTAGAAAATCCCAGTGATCCAACGACGCACAGCTACACACGAAAACGCTCATCCAATGGCCCACAATTAGCCGTGTTTCCGTGGCTTTTTAGGAGAAATCGTGGCATTTTATTCTTTGATGAGGCTTCATTTTTTTGTATGACTTCATCTCATCCGTTCATCAATAGGTATTTTCTCAGAATTTTTATTTAAACGATGAATACTCTGAGAATATCCTTTTATCTTTAACTTGGAGAACAAATAATTAACAATTCCGAATTTATCTTAGCTCTCTCCTTATCTCCAATTAGATTTGACTTCATCTCTGAATTTCATTGGCTTATTGGGGTTCTTTGGGCTTCTTTCTTTTCTTCTCTTATTTATGGAGACATGCACATAACTAAACAAAAATAGAATTACATAACAATACTTTATTAAAAATAAATGTGAGAATATGGTGTAAAATATACAAAATTGATGAGTAATCAGGGTCCTGATTCTTCGTATGGCCCGACTCTTTGCAGTGTAGCAGTAGACCACAGAGCCATCTCCTCATCCGTCTCGACCGCCTCCTCGTCCTCCTTGAGGACCGAATCGTCCACTAGTATAACACCCTCGATTTATGGTCTGCCTCCCCTGAGTGGCAAGAGCGGATCGATCTAAGGTTGTTGTAGTAGTACCAGGAGATACTGCAGGAACGATATTCTTCAGAAAGTGAAATATCACTGGTAAAGAGCTCACATCAGAGTTACCAATAATCTGAGGCCTGATCGAGGAATAAACGAGGTCAAGGGTATTGATGTGCGAATTAGCAAGTGCATCCGTCATTTACAAGTAATAAAGTGATAAATAGAGTGTCTAACTCACGAAGATTGTTATCTAATTTAAGTACCAAAAGTGTATTGACTCAAGGTTTTCTTTGAAAGAAAGATGAAATAGATGAGTGAAATAAATAAGAAAGATGTTGTCTATGAATAGAAAAAATACTAAGACAATTGATTTCAACAACTAATAATCTGATTTAACAAGTTGATTATGCTTGTAACTATCTATTACTCATGTTAATAATCGAAAGTCCCTATCTCGACTAGTATTCTCTCTCGAGTAACACTAATTCTATTCCTTAATCAAGAAGCTACAATATCTCGATCTAGTAGATTTATAAGTTGAGAGATGCATTAAGCTTAGTGGATCTTTCTCACACGATTGCACAACTTACGTATCTCCTCTCGGTCTCAACGTGTCAAGTTATGGCTTCTATACTTATAAAGCGTTGCCAGATCATCTCCTCTCAGTCTCAAACCTAGCCATTTATATAATTATGCGTATTAATTAATAACATGAAAATAGAGAATAAAAACTTAACATAGAAAAATCTAATATGAAGAATAGAGTAGTAACATAGAACTAATATAAAACAACAAAATTAAATTTTCATAATAATTGCCTACGTCAATGTCCTAGCTATGAAGATTTAGTTCATGATAAAGAAATTGCAAAACATAACAATAAATATGATTTCTATCTTTATATAGTAAATAAGAATAAAAGGGGAAGGATAACACCAATTTAGGGATCACGTCTAATCCTTAGTCTCCTCTGATCTTTTTCTTCTAACGCGCCAAAATTTTTTCTCCAAAAGCCAGAATTTTATATAAGAAAGAGTATTTATAAGAGGAAAAGTAAAACCTAAATTAAAAAGTTACTTCTATGATTAGATGATACAATTACAATAGATTGCATCCCTTTATATAGATCTCAGAGATAATTATAATAAGAAATACAATAGGACTCCAAATCCATCTTCAACTCGATGTAGGAATTCAATTTTGAATTGGACGGCAACCACTTGTCAGCAATTTCTAAAAATAGGCCATCAAACGATTAAATTGAAAAAGATTGTCTGCATAACAATTATATCCCTTTCAATCATCTTTCTGTAACATCTTGAATCATCAGACTTGAACTTCTGTACTGAAAGTTATAGTCAAAATACTATAATATATCCAGTCTGAATTCACATGGGAATCTGATTCTATTATCTGTTTTGAACAATGGTCGGCTGCGGAGTCGAACGGCTGGGCAGCCATTTGACTTTGACTTTTGACACTCAAATTTTAGAATCCTCTTTTATATGTTGTGTAGTCTCTGTTGGCAAGTCTTTTCAGTCTCTGGATGTCTGGATCTTGTAATATAATGCTACAATCATCTCTTTAACATAGCATTTTCACTTTTTCATTTCTTTTCTCTAATTTCTGCTCTTGATCTAATTTTTACAAAAACATAAACAAAAACGTTAGTGCATAATTAAATGTGTACAAAAGAGGTATAAAAAAAATAGTGAAAATATAGATTATAATCACAATTATCACAACTCCCATACCTAATTTTTGCGAGTCCTCGAGCAAAATCCTAATCTAAAAAGAAAAAATTAAAAATCCTAAAAATAAAAAAAAATCTTAACTCACTTTCGTAGGAATCAAGTTTGCACTTAGCACGTGTAACAAGCCATTAAACCCCTAACTTATCTCTAGTGGACGAGTATTGTTCCATGAGGGTTTGCAGTGAACATACCCACAAAATTCAAAAAAAAAGAATAAATAGAAGGCTAAGAAAATAAGGATAAAGAAAAATAAGGATAATTGAAAAATAAAGTTAAAGAAAAAATAAGAATAAAGAAAAAGAAAAATATTTTGATCAATAAACATCACTAGTAAATAAGTTCAATAGCTTCCATAAGCAATCATCTTCAAGTTCAATCTCCTATTAAGAAATCTCATCTTCTCATCTGCGATCGGTAATTCGCGAAGAATTTAACCACATATTAAATTGTAGGGATTGATGAGTGAATTTTAGAGATCGAACCAGAGCAAACACACAGATTTATGTGAAAACCCGAAAGGGAAAAAACACGGAGGGAGAGAGGATTCCACTATAATTGAGAGAGAATTACAATGGTGATCTGCCTGATCTCTACTGTGCTAAGGTTCTAGGCTTAATTGATCATCTCTCTCTAGTTAGAGGGGGGTCACATATTTATACAAATATGTGCAGGTGGATAGGTTGATCATCCCCTATCTTAACTTCTTATATTAGAGGCGATTGAAGTAATCGAATTGCTTGATTTGAACTGGTATAGGGTGTGTACGTTTTTATCTAATGTGCTTTACCCAGCTATTGAACAGATTGGTCTATCTTCGAGCCGCAATCGCCAGGTTTAAATGGGGAGCCAGTCTGGAGATAGGGGTGTGTATGTGAAACAGACTCTATCTCCAGCCAATAACCACCAGAATTATTCGGAATTTGAATTGGACTGGGACACTTATTTAGAGATTATGGAGACGGTCACGTGTCGTGTGATTGGACGGGGTTGGACGGACACATGTAGTGCACTTGAGGTGGTCGAAAATTGACCACTACAGTTGCCCCCCTCTGCTTCTCTCTTTGGTAGGAGGTCGTGAACATGCCCTCGAGGGCCATGTGCTCCCGGAGACTCCAAGAGAAAAGGCGGAGAGCAGATCCCTTGAGCCTATACTCAGGCTGCTGGTGTCTCTTCAACTTTTGGCAATTTGTGGTATACCTCTACAGGCTGGCAGAGCCTTAAATGCGTCCGTCGTGTCTGTCAAGTGACCTTCACTTTTTGAAGGAGCGCGACGCTCGAGGTTTGTACAATGAATCAAGTGTGATGACTCAAATCCAATCCGTGATGACACGTGTAGGCTCTGATTCAAAATGGAATGGGATGTGTGCAAGAGATTTGGGGATTTAAAAGTTTTTCTCTCAAACCTTAGAAAACATCCCCAAACTTCTGAAACCTCTATCTTTGTTATCGATGTAACCTTCATGTCCTCTAATCTTCACCTCTCGATCTTCATCTTCAGAGATGACAAAGGGAGACAAAACTAGCGCTGTCGGCAGCGCGAGCAAGGGCAAGGTTGTGGCAGAGGAAAAAGAGAAGAGATCCTAATTTTGAACCAGGGTCGGCATGAATTTTAACCAGAAGACCACTAAGCTCCACAGCCAGGAGGAGGTAGATAAGTACCTGGCTAAGAATGGCGTTCATCTCTCCCCCGACATCGAAGTCGAGTTCTATCCCCATGGCACTGACTTCTCCTTGCCACCGCCCAATGGCGGAGCTATATGCACCCCCAAATTCTCGTGTTGGGGCTGAAGCTGACAAAGTTTATCCGCAGCGTTCTGACTCATTTCAGAGTTGCCCCTTGCAACTGTCGGGATAGCCTGACACACCGTGCTGGGATTCGAGGCTCTCCGTTCTATAAGCAACTTAAAAGTAAACCTAGAGGGGGTGAATAGGGGTAATGCTAATCTAATGGCAAACAATGAGAAACTTAAAGAATGATGCAAATGGTCAACTCGAAATAAGAAGTGAAGCCAGATTTCCCTTGAAGGGCTCTAGAATTTCTCCTCTATGTTCCTCTAGATTAGGAATTGAGGTGCTTAATTGTCTTTTTATTGAGATGAGTGAAACCGACAAGTAAGAATAATGAATAAGATGCAGGCAATCGATAGCAAAATGTAAGAGAAGCAAAAACACAAGTACAAGTAATAGCAATAGATAAGAGCAAGAGAAAAAGCAATTGCAAACACAAGAGATTTGTTTCGAGGTTCAAGTATAAAGCTCTACGTCCCCGCCTTCACTGCGTGAAGAATTTCACTATCCACTAAGGATCTTTCTATAAGGGAGCCTCTACAAAGGAACCATAATAGTCTACAAAAGACCGGAGTACACAACTCCAACTCTCAATCCTCTACCCAAGAGCTAGCACAAAGCCAATGAGGTTTACATGTTCTTGGTGACCACAAAAATCACAAACACTCTTTTTACAACTTCCTATAATATAGAATAAGGAGTGAAGCTCAAAATTTGTGAGAGAGAAAATTCAGTTGAAATGAAAGAATTTTAGAGCTGAAAACTTGCAGAAATTGGTGGAGATGAGAGCATTTGAAGTAAGAAAACTAGAATTTTCAAGTATTTTTCAAACACAATGTTAAAAACCTTATTTAAGCCTCTCCCAATGAGCTATATATATCTAGGCAAGTGATAAACACTGATAGAGGAGCCTATCAGGTCATTAAGAGGGCGATTAAGCCCAAAAGGGGCAAAAATATCCAATGAAGAATAAGTTAAAAATCTCAGATTTTGAAAACTAATTGTTACTGTAGCTCTGCCAGAACATCAGTCGACCAACGGGTTGGCCGATAGTTTAAAACTTTAAACTAGCAGTTAGGCATCGGTCGACTGTCCGATCGACCGGTAGTTCAAAACTTTAAACTAGTCGTTAGGCATCGATCGACCGCCGGTCGGCTGAGCCAAACTGAGACTTGGGTGTTACAGTTAGTCGACCGCCCTGTCAACCGGTCGGTCGTTCGACAAACGTGCACAACATGCACAGGCAGTCACCCAAATCAACCACGAGGTTTTGTCGACCGGTCGGTCAACCGACCAGGCCTAAAACACATTTTTCAGATAGATTTTGAAATCAAACTCATTTTTAAATACTTTGATTGGTTTAAAAAGTGTTTTGATAATACATGGGCTATGAGATACATTATAGAAACTGGGTATATACATTTGGAAAAATATGAGATATGTATCAAACACCAAACTTTGTACAATACTAAAACGGGAAAAATAGATATGAAAACTTGTGTTTTGAAAACTTGTATTTTTATGTATGACTTCTTGAGCATCAATTCTACATTCTATATTTTAACAAATTATTTTCTTATATAAGTTCAATATGTCTTCAAGCAATCTTCAAGTGGCTTTTTCAAAATGTCAATCTTGATTGTCCTCACTTGAATCCCATTCTTAAGTATACTTGAGACTTCAAAACCTTCCTTTTGAGAAAGAAAACACTTTGAATCCTCTTGAACCCTAAAAAATACTAAAACATTTAAACTTGATTAGTACCGAATAACTTCATGTGGTTTGTAATCATCAAAACAAAACCATAGAGTGTACCCTATGACCAACAATATCCCCCTTTTTGATGATAACAAAACACATGGAGTTATTGAAATTAAAACAAATATAGAAAGCTTGGAAAGCTCCACCTAAAATTATGCTTATCAATTAAGATCAATGAATTATGACTAAATGATATAGCAATTGAAAAATTAAGTCATGTGCATATCTAATAACATGGTCAATGATGAATCAATATGTATAAACATGTCACCCTCCTTTTATCCCTACTTCCACCAAAAACATTATGCAATGAATAATAGATCAAAACATTGCATACAAACATGAAATAAGTGAATATATAAGATAAAAGCTTATTATACCAAAACATGCTAATTTTTCAAAAACTATTTAAAAAAGCGATTCTACAAGCTTTATAAAAACATTAATAGATTAATAGATCATATATATAAAATGCTTCTCCCCTTTTATAATACTTCTTTTTATAAATACTTCCTTTTTTATAATATTTCTCCCTCTTTTTGTCATGCATCAAAAAAGAATAAAACAAGAGACTATATTTCAAACAAACATATGTATTATTGTGAGAAGGAAACTATGTAAACAAACATGGAAATCAATTTTGAGAGACACTAATGAAAAATTTCAAGAATCCATAATGCAAACATTCAACTCATCATAAATGAATGAAAATCTATTATAATCAAGCGGTTTAGTAGAAATGCCCGCCAGTTGAAAATTGGTAGAAACATAATTAATTTCAATATCTCTTTTCTCATAGTGATCTCTAAGAAAGTGATATTGAATCTTTATGTACTTGGTCTTACTATATTGATTTGCATTCTTAGTCATATGAATGGTGCTAGTATTATCATAAAATATTTTAATATGATCATAATGCAAATCATAATCAAAGAGAGTATGTTTTATCCAAAGAACTTGAGCACAATAAGCCCCGACCGCAACATACTCTGCCCCGGTAGTTGAGAGGGCTATGAATTTTTGTTTCTTGAAAGACCATGAAATAAGACAATTTTCAAGAAACTGACAAGTTGCACTAGTGCCTTCTTATTTACTCTACAACCAACATACTTGGCATAAAACTCGTCATTGAGAATTGTTTGGTCTTCGGATATCACAAGCCCATTTAATAGTACTCTTAAAATATCTAATAATGTATTTTACCACAATTAAGTGAGATTCGTTAGGACAAAATTGGAATCTAGCACAAAGATAAACACTAAACATAATATTCGGCCTATTAGCTGTCAAATAAAGCAAGCTACAAATCATGCTGCGATAGACTTCAATGTCAACGTTTTTACCTTGTTCATTCTTATCAAGCTTAGTTGTAGTAGCTATGGGTGTCTTGCTAATCCTTATATCTTTAAGTTCAAACTTATTGATAAGTTCTTTTGTGTATTTGACTTGGTTGATGAAGATTCCATCACTTTTTTTCTTGATTTGGAGTCCAAAGAAGTAGTTGAGCTCTTCCATCATACTCATTTCAAACTCTTTCTTCATGCATGATTTAAAATCTTTACAAAGCTTTTCATTTGTAGATCCAAAAATAATATCATCAACATGTATTTGTACAATTAAGATATCATTTTTTACATGCTTTGTAATTAAGGTAGTGTAAACTTTACCTTTAACAAAATCATTTAAAACAAGAAAAGTAGAAAGTCTTTCATACCAAGCTTTTGTAGCTTGTTTTAAACCATATAAAGCCTTATCAAGTTTAAAAATAAAATCCGGATGTGTAGGATCAACAAACTCGGGTGGTTGTTTAACATATACCTCCTCTTTGATAAAACTATTTAAAAATACACTTTTAACATCCATTTGAAAAAGCTTGATTCTTTGAAAGAAGTAAAGACAAGTGCCATCCGTATGACTTCAAGTTGTGCTACGGTCCAATGATTTCCTCAGAATCAATACCTTCGATTTGGGTGTAACCTTGGGCCCTAACCGAGCTTTATTCCTAATAACTTTTTCCGATTCATCCAACTTATTCCTAAAAATCCATTTAGTGCCAATGGTTGGCCTAACATGGGGCCTAGGAATAAGGTGCCATGCTCAAATTAATTGAGTTCTTCTTGCATTACAAGTAACCAATATGAGTCGCCCTCGATTTCGAGGATGTTCTTGGGCTCGATATGAGAAATGAATGCATAATGGCTACAAATATCATAGAATTTGGAGCGAGTAGTTACCTCTTGGATACATCACCTATTATGAGCTCCTTGGGATGGTTTGTAGCATATCTTCAATCCATTGAAAGTGGTTAAGTTGGCTCCACTTCAACTTCTTGAACTTCACCGCGTTCATCATCTTTTGGTTTGCTTTCTTCTTGTATTGGTGAGTTCTTTAATGATATTTTCTTTAGGTCTTCACCTAAGGAATCAATTTTTACAATAATCTTCACAAGAGCATTAGATTCCTCAAACTTGACATGTACAGACTCTTCAATAGTAAAAGTTGACCTATTAAAAATTCTATAGGCCTTACTAGTATGTGAATATCCAACAAATATAAGTTCATAAGACTTGACATCAAATTTATCGAAGTTGTCCATAGACTCAAAGCAAAACATTTACAATCAAAGACTCTAAAATATGAAACATTTGATTTTCTCAAATAATAAATTTCAAAAGGAGTTTTAGAAGTGTTTTTGTAAAAATAAACTCAATTCGATATGTAACATGAAGTGCTTATGGCCTCGGCCCATAGATATTGAGGGAGTCCGTATTCACTAATCATTATCCTACCTATTTCTTGAAGAGTGCAATTCTTTTTTTCAACGACTCTAATTTGTTGTGAAGTTCTACGACAAAACAACTCATGTTTAATTTCATTTTCTTCATAATAGTTGATAAAAAAATGGTTGATGAATTCACCACCTCTATTACTTCTTATGCGTAAAATCGAAAAATCCTTTTCTTTCTCAACTCTTTTTCAAAAAAAATAGGAAAATACGAAAAAAAAACTTCATCTTTAGTATCTAAAAGAAAACCCATGTATACCTTAAGAAATCATCAACAAGAACAAAAACAAAACAGTTACTACTAAGATCTTTTGTTTTAGTTGGATCAAACAAATCCATGTGAATTAAGTCTAGTAGCCTAAATCTCATGATATCCTTGATTGATTTGAAAGAAGACTTGGTTTATTTTTTAAGTTGGCAATGCGATCATTTTAAAACTTAAAATAAGGAATACCCTTCACTGATTTCTTAGAATTAAATCAGGATAGATGGTCAAACGAAATATGGACTAGTCTCCTATGCCATAACCAAGAATCTTTATTAAAAGCATTTAAACTAGTGGCATTGAAATGTAAATTTAAAATATTAATCATGTAAACATTATTTTCACGAAAAACAGAAAAGAATACAAGTATTTATTTTCTTGTCTAAAATATCATAAGTGAAATAATCAAAAATAACTTTAAAATCTTTGTCACAAAGTTGGCAATGCTCAAGAATGCTCAAGAAATAGTGCTTGAGACCTTCAATTAAAACAATATTTCAATTAAAGGAGATAAGCCAATTTTGATATTACCTATACTAATAATTTTTTCCCTTTGAATCATCTCTGAAGGTGACGGTGTCACCTTTATGATACCTTGATAGTGTTGCAAAATTATTGATGTCCCGTGTTATGTGCCTTGAGCAACTACTATCAAGGTACCACCACTCCTTACGTATTGAAGGCTTGGTGCGTACCTAAATAAATTGATAAAAATGTTGACTTTGGTACCCAAATTTTCTTAGGTCCTAGAGTGTTAGTCTTACGAACCCAAACATGATCATTTGAAATATTAAGTCTATAATAATAAAACTTAGCCAAGTGACCTTTGTGGCCACAATAGGTGCATGAGTACATCTTGGTATATAAAAATACATGATGTGTGTGAGCATGATGAGCACGTGCAGCATGCGCATGTGAAGTGTGTGTAGCATGGTGTGTATGATGTTGTATGTAAGCATGTGAAACATGAGGAGTGTGTGATTTCCTTTGAGTTTGCCTCTTAGGAAACGTAGCCTCTAATTTAACTTTGTCAAACTCACAATTTTTTAAAATATTGTTCAAATTATTAGTTTTGTTTTTTAAAGTAGAAAAATCTCATTTTCATCAATAATAGAAAATTTTGCTTTGTAACAGATTTTATGTGCATCAAAATCTTTTTGTGTCTTTTCAAGAGTGGAAGACAAAATTTCTTTTGCTTTAAAAATAACAACTAATTTGTTTTGAAGAAGTTCATTTTCTTTTTTATTTTTAAATATTTTTTAAAGAAAATCATAGTTATTTGAAAGTTCTTCAAAAGCTTCACCCAATTCATTCATAAAAAATTCGCATTCATCAAAACAAGCTTCAGATGTTATCTTAGGTGTGTTCTCATTAACCATGAAACACACATTAGCTGTGTCCAACTTTTCTTCGAATTCGCTCTCCGAATCCCAAGTAGCTCTCAAGGCCTTCTTTTTATAGGGCTTCTTAGATGTTGAGGGTTGGCTTTTGGTCTCCAGGCAATCGACAACGATGTGTTCGGGTTTTCAGTAATTGTAGCAAACAATATTCTTGTCTTCTTTCCCTTGTTATCTTCTCTATTGTTGAATTTAGCCTTATTGTACATCTTTCTAACATTCTTCACAAGAAGGGATAAATTTTCATCATCTTCTTGGTCGTCATCTTCATCATCGGAGATGGTAGGAGCGGACTTGAAAGCTAGTGATTTTTTTTAGTGGTGTCTTCTCCTCTCTTGCTTTTCTTTTCATTTCATGGGTCTTAAGGTTGCCAATAAGACCAATGAGCTCCATCTCTTCTTTGTCATTGAGTTCCTTCAATGTTGTGGCTTTGACTTCTCATGATTGTGGAGAGCACGAATGACCTTCCTCACTTTTTGATCATTGTCAATAGCATCACATAAAGAAGTAAGACCATTGGTGATTTTAGTAAACTTTGTGATTATGTCATCAGTAGATTCATTTTCATTCATAAAAAAATTTTCATATTGGGAACGCAAGGGATCAATCTTAGCTCTCTTGACTTATGATGTCCCCTCGTGTGTGACAACTAAGTGTGATCAAATCTCGTAGGCAGATTTACAATGAATTACCCTAGCAATATCATCATCATTAAAGGCTTGAAGCAATGTATAGTGAGCTTTTACATTGGCATCAAATTTCTTGGTGGCAATTTTAGACCATGTGTCTTCATCATCATCGGGTACACTAAAGGGTTTGGTCACCTCCTTTTCCACCCGGCTTCTTAAGGATTGCAAGAACATGGTCATCTGGGAAAGTTAAGACCATCAAACTTGAGTGGAGTCTTAATCCCTTCGGCCATGTAAGCTAGTGTGGAAAGTAAAATGAAAGTGCAAATGAAATGATTAGCAAAAGGATCTCTCTAAGGTGGTTAAACCAAAAACTAGAGTCCAAGGCTCTGACACTAATTGAAAGTACACGTAGATGGGGGTGAATAGGTGTAATGCTAATTTAATGGTAAACAATGTGGAATTTAAAGAATGATGCAAACGGTCAACTCAAAACAAGAAGTGAAGCTGGATTTCCCGTGAAGGGCTCTAGAACTTCTCCTCTATATTCCTCTAGATTAAGAGTTAAGATGCTTAATTGCCTTCTTATTGAGATGAGTGAAACAGACAAGTAAGAATGATGACTAAGATGCAAGCAATGAATAACAAATGTAAGAGAAGCAAAAACACAAGTGCAAGTAATAGCAATAGGGTAAGAGCAAGAGAAAAAGCAGTCACAAATACAAGAGATTTGTTTTGACATTCAAGCACAAAGCTCTACGTCCCCACACGTGAAGAATTTCACTATCCATTAAGGATCTTTTCATAAGGGAGCCTCCAAAAAGAAACCACAATGGTCTACACAATATCAGAGTACACAACTCCAACTCTCAATCCTCTACACAAGAGGTAGCATAAAGCAAATGAGATTTACAAGCTCTTGGTGATCACAAAAATCACAAACACTCTCTTTTACAACTTTCTATAGTATAGAATGAGGAGTGAAGCTCAAAAAGTTTGTGGAGAGAAATTTCAGTTGAAATGAATGAATTTAATAACTGAAAATTTGTAGAAATTCATTTGGAGATGAGAGCACTTGAAGTAAAAAAAATAGAAAATTTTCCCTTTTGAATTAATCAGAATTTTCAAGTATTTTTCAAAAATAATGTCAAAAACCTTATTTAAGCCTCTCCCAATGAGCTATATATTAGGCAAGTGATAAACACGGTTAGAAGAGCCTTTCAGGTCATTAGGAAGGAGATTAAGCCCAAAAGGGCAAAAATACCTGTTGGAAAATAAGTTTAAAAAATCTCAAAATTTGAAAACTAGCCGTTGCATAGCTCTGCTAGAACATCGGTCGACCAGCCGATCGACCATTAGTTCAAAACTTTGAACTAATAATTAGGCATCGGTTGACCACCCGGTCGACCGGTAGTACAAAACTTTGAACTAACCATTAGGCATGAGTCGACCGCCCGGTCGGCCGAGCCAAACTGGGACTTGGGTATTACAGTCGGTCGACCGCCCAGTAGACCACTAGGTTTGCCGGTCGACAAGTCGATCGTCTGACAAATGTGCCCAACATGCACAGGCAGTTACCCAAAATCAACCACGAGGTCCGATCGACCAGTCGGTCAACCGACCAGGACTGTAATACATTTTTCAGATTGCTCTTGAAATCAAACTTTTTTAAATACTTTATATTGGTTTAAAAAGTGTTTTGGCAATACATAGACTATGAGATACATGATAGATACTGGATATATAAATTTGAAAAAATATGAGACATGTATCAAATACCAAACTTTATACAATACCAAAACGAGAAAAATAGATATGAAAACTTGTGTTTTGAAAACTTGTAATTTTGTGTGTGACTTCTTGAGCATCAATTCTATATTTATACTTTAACAAACTATTTTCTTACATAGGTTCAATATGTCTTCAAGCAATTTTCAAGTGGGCTTTTTCAAAACGTCAATCCTGATAGTCCTAGCTTGAATCCCATCCTTGAGTAAGCTTGAGACGTCAAAACTTTCCTTTTGAGAAAAAGACACTTTGAATTCTCCTGAACCCTGAAAAATACTGAAACACTTGAACTTGATTAGTATCGACTAACTTTGTGTGGTTTGTAATCATCAAAATAAAATCAGAGAGTGCACCCTTAGGCCAACACGCCCGAGATGCATGTCAGCACGAGGTCTTCTGTGCCACCTACATGCTGAGGAAGACTGTTCAGGACGTTCGCTACTTCGTGCCCTAGAGTGGGCGCGAAAAGCTCATTATGAATATGATGGATAACGACCATGGTATGTACGATACCGTGGTCTGGGTGTCCATCCCTTCGGAGGTTGAGTCAGAGGAGTGAGGAGCCATCCCAACTACTTGGAACTTGTGCCTGCTTGCTCGGGGAGGAGCGAACTCTTCGCCGACACCGAGGCGAAGCTGCGGAGGCTGATGGCTGTAAACTATGACCATCGAAACTGGTGCTGGACCCGACAGGCAACCTGTGCCCCTAATTATCCCTGAGGGTACCAGCTTCGAGTAAGAGTCACTCGGTTGTCAAATCTAGAAGGTCGAGGCGCCCGAGGCGCATGGTCGTTGCCAAGAGAAAGAGGGCCTCAGAACATCCTGCACAACCTCAAGCTCCCGAGGAGGTAGGTTTTGAGCATTATTGGGTTTTTCTTCTTGTGTGATTCTCTAACACTTGTGTCTTGCAGAAGAGGAGCAGAACCAGTTTTGACGAGTCCGACGAGGAGGAAATGTAGGGCCCGTTGGCGACTGTGCCTGCTCGCCCGTTGCAGATGCTAGGCAGGCCCATGTGGCAGAGGACGCTCGGGTCGAGCCCTCCAACCCTATAGGCTCTGGAGCTCAGGGGGACTCCTCGACTGCTGAGGATCCCAAGGAGGATATGGAGATTTTCTCTAAGCCGATGAACAAGGTGACGAAAATCCTAGAGGAGATCGTCCCGATCACTGGTATGTTCCCTGAGGAGAATGCTGCAACAGTGGCGTCTCCCTCGACCCTGGTCGCTTCTGGCGCTGAGCCATCGTCTAGGCCCAAGGAGGCGGGAGCTACTAAAGTTCCGCTAGTAGAGGACTACGCGAGGGTCTTTGACCCAGTTGGTCCTTGGGGGACTACTGCTCCACCTCTGACGATGACCTCAGGGGGTCCATCCTGAGCTCCACATTCTGGTTGTTTCTCCGAAGGGGAGACGAGGAAGAAGCTTTGGGGTATGGAGACTTCCTCAAAGGACTGGACGAGATCAAGGCACTACCCTTGAAGGACCAGCGACGACACTTGAAGAATGAAGTCTTTAGGGTAAGTCTCATAGTGATTCTGTTGGCCCAAAAGGTTACTCTCTATTTGTTTAAGTTTTGATGATAACAAAACTCATAGAAACTATTTGGTATTAATAAGTTGTTTAGAATGAGTTTCAGGTTTGTACTAGTCATGATGGCCTTATTAAGCATATTGCAAGGATAATGGCGCTAAAAGGCAAATGATGCAAGATGACGTTTTCATAGGAGAGAAGGCTCTAGCTCGGCAACGCGGTTCAGAGACACCTTCCTATAAAGTTTTTATATTTTTAGCTTGTTAAAGAATAGAATATACGTTTGAAGCTCAAATACACACACACAAATTCAATACGTTTGGTTTTTGATTTAACCGGTTTTGGATTTCAAGTACATATATCGGGTTTTGGATTTGAACCAGTTTTAGTTCTGCTGATCTTCTTGACACCCTTTTATATTTGTTATCATAACTTTTTATTCTTATACTCAAATAACATGATTTAACTTGAATTTCAAATCTAACTTTCAGATCTAAATTTCTTATTCAATAATCTTTTTTAGATTCAAATTTTAAAGATGTCAAATATTTGGTTGAACTCTGTTCTTATTCTGAAAATAGCTTACAGTTTCTGTTTTGATACCTGTCAGTGTTTTATTGATAACGTTTTAATACAAAATGATATTAAGTTGATTTTAGTTGCATTAAAACGAAGACTTAAATATCTACAAATTATTCCTATATACCTAATTCTGAATTCGGACGTTTACAGCCTGAAAAATGTGCTCAAAGTTGACCAATCTGCCAGATTGGCAGTAATGGCTAATTTTCTGGAGGCTGATTTTTAACATGTTTTCAAAATGTGTTTAAGTTTAAATAAAACGTGGTTAGCTATATTAGAGAGTCAATTTCTTCCTCTTATATTCAGATAAAACTTTTCTATGTTTACTCTTCCTAAATCCTATATAAAGGGGTCATTAGGGTAGAGGTTTTCACAACAACAAATTTAAAGATCAAAAGTTTTGAGTTTTCTTGAGAAAGAGCTTTGTTTAAGTTTTGGGCTATTATTTTTAAAAGTTTTCTGAAAGTTTTTGGTTCTTAAAATCTCTCTTCTATTTTTATATCACTTACAAAACCTTGAGCTTCAATCTTATATATTATTCTCTAGGGTTTTTGTAAAGAAAGTTTTCAAGAGAGAGTTTGTGGTCTTTTGATCATCCAGTGATTATTGTATTTGTGGCTCCACTACCTCTGGACTAGAGGAGTGTGATAGAGGAGTTGGGTACTCCCTAATGGTTGTAATCCTTTGTGAAAGTTATAGTGGTTGGAAACCTTCTGGGTGAAGGCGGGGACGTAGAGTTGGGTGCTCGAACCTCAAAACAAATCTCTGTGTTTGCGATTGGTTTACTTACTTCATTTACTTGCTTTATATTCATTGCTATATTTACTTGCTTCATATTCATTGCTATATTGTCGATAAATACTCAAACAATAAGATTGCATTGCGCACCTCAAACTCTTATCTAGAGGAATCACGAGGAAGGAGTTCAGAGCCCTTCACGGGGTATTCGGCTTCTAGTCTTGTTTCGGGTGATCGTTGCATCATAACTTTTAAATTTGTACATTGATTAGCATTATCACCTATTCACCCCCCTCTAAGTGATTTCAATTGGTATCAGAGCCTACGCTCCTGATATTAGGTTTAACCACCTAGGAGTGAGATCTTGGCTAGCTAATCTTAGATTTGCATTTGCATACTTATTGTTTATACACACTTATGGATCCCCTTGCCCCTCCCATGATTAATGTTTGTGACTTTGAAATATGGAAGATTAGAATGAGTATTTATTTAAAATCCCTAGGTTGTTATGTTTATCTTGCTGCTACCAAGGAATCTTTTATTGGTAATAGCAAGTATAAAATGGCTAATGCTCAAGCCCTAAGGGCTATTAGAAACTCACTAAGTAAAGAATATTTATCTATGATTTCTCATTGTGATTCCGCCTTTGCACTGTGGAACATATTGACCTCTCCCGAGCTTCAAACACAAATCAATATGGAGGAAAAATCTAGTGGAGAAGAATCCGACCAACGTTGATTCATGGTCCAAGGGAATGACTCCCTTGAGGTATATTCGGAAACTCAACTAGATAATAGTGTTAGTTCTTCTTGTGGTGATTATATAGATGCACATGCTTTATATGAAGAACCATCTATAGTTAGAGAAAAATTGCAATCAAAATATAAGGTTTTGGAAAATAAAAATTCTAAATTAAAAGAAGAAAATAAAAACTTGCTTTCTAAGGTTAATTTAGTTTTGCAAGAAAAGGATGAGATTTCAAATGAAAGGGACTCATTGAAATCCCAACTTGATCTTGTCATAAATGAAAATAAGATTTTAAAAAGTAAAAATGATTGTGACGGTGTTTTGAAGAAAAATGAGGTTTTATCTTCAAAATTAGATTTTATTTTAAAAGATAACCATTCTTTGAAAAATGAAATAGATTTTATTTCAAAAGAATTAGATTTAGTTTTAAATAAAAATAAATCTTTGAAAAATGAATTGTCTTCACATGTTTGCCATGCTAGTGTAGCTTCACCTAACTTATCTATTGCATGCCCCTCTACTTCTTTAATTGAAAATGATATAAATTTGTTAAAGAAGAATATGAATTGTTTGGGCTCCACTTTGAGCCAATGTGCTTAAAATCATACACGTTTGGAATCCATGTTTCGCAAGAAACAAATTCCATCTATGCATGCACACAAACCACGGCATATACATGCTTCTCACGGTCACACCCATAATACGATGTATGCTCATGTGTACACTTGTACACATTATGGACGTAAGGGCCACTTTGCTAAGTTTTGTTATGATCGTATACATGATGTTAATTTAGCAAATAAATTTGTTTGGGTTAGGAAAGGAACTAACTCCCATGGACCCAAAAGAGTGTGGTACCAAAAGCCACCCCTATGATATTTGATGTAGGTGTGGGCTCTCACATGACGTGAGAGTGATGGTGCCTTGAGGCGGATGCGTTCCGAGCCTAATGAAGATCTATTTGGATGCATCGCTTTCAAGGGGAGTTTGGTGAGAGGACCACCTTGGTTTGGAGAACTAGAGAAGTGCCTTCATCGGTTTTGGTATCGATCTCTAACTCCCATTTATATTTACATGCTTTCCATATTATTGAGTTTTAGCATGTTTTAATTAGTATGTTAAATGCCATGAATATTAGATCATTGACATGCATGTATAGCACTTGAGATCACCCATGTTTATATAGACCCATATGTTGTGTTCTCACCATTGTTTAGCTATCATGTTTATCATAGCTCTAATAGCATTTACATAATGATCTTATTTATGTTTATCATGTTGATTTATGTCTTGTTTTATGCTTCATGATTTGATTACATGTTTAGATGTTGGTTTTCATTAAACTTAGATATATACTTGTACATCTAGTAAGTCATAAATAGACTTCTATATTTTTGTGCTTAAATGCTCATTTGTGCTTGTTAAATGTACTAGTATAGCCTAGTTTTGATGATTCATGCATTCTAACTTGTATTCTCCATCTTGGACATGTTTTATGATTATGTGTTTTCACTTCATGTATATGTCTATTTTGCCAAACCTTAAGATATACATGTATACCCCTTGAGTCATTTGCTTGTCATGTAAATCTTTATTATGAACTCAATTGTGTTTAGGGATATGTATGTATATTTCTTGTTTTGTCAAAACATACATATGCCTTGAAGTATAAATTGTTTTAATGAAAATTATTTTTGACGATTTTCATGTTTTCATGTTTAAAGGAATTTCAATTGAGCTTATTGTCTACCTTTCATGATTATGTTCTTCACATTTTATTTGTACACTCACCTTTCTTGTTTACTCATGCTTTGTTTTCATGAGTCATATTCATGCTTCATTGACTTTGAGTGTTGGCTATCATGTGATTTTCATGTTTCATGAAAAATATTTTTGTTTTATTCCTTACTTGAAGGATTTCGTACTAGTTTTCAAATTTTCCTTATAACTAGTTTGTATTCTTCAATATGGTAGAGTTTTTCAAACACACTTTATTTTCAAACCTATTTTTGAAAACCCCTACCCATTTAAGGGCGGTTGGTTGGGCGACCATGCCTTGTATGCTTATTATTGAAAATCCTTTTAAACTTGTGCATGATAAGGGTGGTATGTTTAATTTATACACTTGATCCTCATTATATTTCTATTGGTATCAAAATTGATATTTCATATATTTGTACACTTATATGTATTTTCTATATATGCCTCATATTTCAATTGGTATATCCATGCATACATATATATGATTTGATTGTGCTTGTTTCACATGTCTTTACAATTTTTTTGAAAAAGCACAAATTATGTTTGCTAAGCTTGATTTAGTTCATCATGTCAATTATTTTTAATTAGTATCTATTACAAGCTTATGCATTGTTTCTTTTAGTATTTCATAAAGGGGGAGAAAATTCTTGTTTTTAAATTGATTTTATGTAAAATTGGTATTGGTTGTATTTTCAATTTGTATCAGTTTTCATTTTAAATTAGTATCTTACTCCCACCATTTATGATGTAAAATACTTTGGTTTGATATATGCTAACATTTTTAACATTAGTATCAATGATCTTAAATTGATATTATTCTCTATTTGGTATCCTTATTACAAAATGATTTTAGTATTTATCTAAAAATTTTATTTTTACCTTTAATTGGTATCAATATTTTTCAATTGGTATCAATATGTTTATCAAAAATTTCAAAATTGGTATTAAAAAAAAAACTTAAGTTTTGATCTTTAAGATTTGATGATATGACAATTGATTGTTTTTTTTAGCCCCTTTGTTGATGAATTGATAAAAAGGGGAAGAGAAATTTGAGTTTATGTATGCATATATGCATGTTTATATCTTATTTATGCATATATTGTTTATTGGTTGTTTCCTAACCCTTTTTCATGTATGACAAAAGGGGGAGAAGTATTTTTGGTTTCATATTTTGGTTTCATGTGTTGTACATGTTTAACTCATATATGTTTTTTATATGTTCATGTTTCATATTTTATACTTAATAATAGAGCATTATTTGAGGGAAAATTTTTACCTCCCTTTTATATCTTGTGTTCTAGCTTATATGTTTTGTCATGATCAAAATGGGGGAGATTGTTGGCCCAAAAGGTTACACTCTCTATTTGTTTAAGTTTTGATGATAACAGAACACATAGAAGCTATTTGGTACTAATAAGTTGTTTAGAATGAGTTTCAGGTTTGTACTAGTCATGATGGCCTTATTAAGTATATTGCAAGGATAATGGCGCTAAAAGGCAAATGATGCAAGAGGACGTTTTCATAGGAGAGAAGGCTCTAGCTCGGCAACGCGGTTCAGAGACACCTTCCTATAAAGCTTTATATTTTTAGTTTGTTAAAGAATAGTATATACGTTTGAAGCTCAAATACACACACACAAATTCAATACATTTTGTTTTTGATTTAACCGGTTTTGGATTTCAAGTACATATATCGGGTTTTGGATTTGAACCAGTTTTAGTTCTGCTGATCTGCTTGACACCCTTTTATAGTTGTTATCATAACTTTTTATTCTTATATTCAAATAACATGATTTAACTTGCATTTCAAATCTTACTTTCAGATCTAAATTTCTTATTCAATAATCTTTTTTAGATTCAAATTTTAAAGATGTCAAATGGTTGGTTGAACTCTGTTCTTGTTCTGAAAATAGCTTACAGTTTCTGTTTTGATACCTGTCAGTTTTTTTATTGATAACGTTTTAATACAAAATGATATTGAGTTGATTTTAGTTGCATTAAAACGAAGACTTAAAGATCTACAAATTATTCCTATATACCTAATTCTGAATTCGGACGTTTACAGCCTGAAAATGTGCTCAAAGTTGACCAATCTGCCAGATTGGCAGTAATGGCTAATTTTCTAGAGGCTGATTTTTAACATGTTTTCAAAATGTGTTTAAGTTTAAATAAAACGTGGTTAGCTGTATTAGAGGGTCAATTTCTTCCTCTTATATTCAGGTAAAACTTTTCTATGTTTACTCTTCCTAAATCTTATATAAAGGGGTCATTAGGGTAGAGGTTTTCACAACAACAAATTCAAAGATCAAAAGTTTTAAGTTTTCTTGAGAAAGAGCTTTGTTTAAGTTTTGGGCTATTATTTTTAAAAGTTTTCTGAAAGTTTTTAGTTCTTAAAATCTCTCTTCTATTTTTATATCACTTACAAAACCTTGAGCTTCAATCTTATATATTATTCTCTAGGGTTTTTGTAAAGAAAGTTTTCAAGAGAGAGTTTGTGGTCTTTTGATCATCCAGTGATTATTGTATTTGTGGCTCCACTACCTCTGGACTAGAGGAGTGTGATTGAGGAGTTGGGTACTCCCTAGTGATTGTAATCCTTTGTGGAAGTTATAGTGGTTGGAAATCCTTCTGGGTGAAGGCGGGGACGTAGAGCTGGGTGCTCGAACCTCGAAACAAATCTCTGTGTTTGCGATTGGTTTACTTGCTTTATATTCATTGCTATATTTACTTGCTTCATATTCATTACTATATTGTCGATCAATACTCACACAACAAGATTGCATTGCGCACCTTAAACTCTTATCTAGAGGAATCAAGAGGAAGGAGTTCAGAGCCCTTCACGGGGTATTCGGCTTCTAGTTTTGTTTCGGGTGATCGTTGCATCATAACTTTTAAATTTGTGTATTGATTAGCATTATCACCTATTCACCCCCCCTCTAGGTGATTTTAAATTCTTCTTTTACTTGATCTTTCATTTGATGTCTAACTCTTCCTTGGTTTTAATCTCAGAATGCCGTGCTCACCTCTGAGCTATTGGACGCTCATAGAGACGTCCTACGAGAGAAGGAGAGAATAATTGATGGGTTGCTCCAATAGGTGGATGAGCTTAATGTTGCAGGGAAGAAGGTGACCGTTAATATTGGCCGGCTCCAAGACGACTTGGACTATGAGGCAGGTGCCCGGCATAATCAGGAGAGGGAGTTGGAGCGGTTTCGGGTGGAGTCTATGAAGAAGGAGACTCTGCAGATGCAACTGTATGAAGCTCAGGAAGAGCTGGAAAACAGAGACTTAGAGTTGTAGAAGAAAGATTTTGAGTTACAGGAGGTGAGCTCAGACTTGCAGCGAAAGGACTCAGAGCTGTAAAAGATGGAGTTGGAGTTGCAATCAGCTCAGGGATATCTGGAAGAGGCCTGCCAACATGCTGATATGGCTGAGGCTGTGCTGGAGTTAGAAAGAGCCACCTTCGAGGAAGAGGAGTGCCTTGGGGATGACCTGAACCAGGCACTGGTTGCCTAGGATGCGGGGGAGGCGCATGTCCAGGCAATGACAAAGCAATGAAAATCGGAGATGAAAGTCTTCAAGTTCAAGAAGTATAAAGATGTATATGAGGACGGGGAGCAAGCATGGCCCCTGAGGTATCCATTGGAGCTTAAGGCCTTCTTCGCGTCCCGGCATGGAACGACCTGTGGTGCCTGACACTTCTGTTGTGGAGGCAGGAGCTTCTTTGAGCGCTCCATCCAACAGCACTGCTCCTTTGTTGACCGATCTTCAGTTGGATGCTCCAATTATCGGGACCTCGACTGGTGATGCCCCTGCAGATGCGGATCTTCCAACTCAGCCCTCCGAGGCATTTCTAAGGGAAAGTGAGTGTTTGAGACTTTTTTGTACGAATTCAGTATAAAACACTTTTTTGAATGAATAAATGAATTGTTTAACGCCATTCTCTTTTTGAAATTGTCTTGCTTTTTATTGTGCCTCAAGGCCGCTTTGGGAGCCGACTCGGCGGCTTTTTTTGTGTCATGACTTGGCTTTGGCAGCTTTTGGGGAAGTGGGAGTCCGACCATTGGGAGGACCCTCTTGGAAACCAAGAGTGCCCCATGCATGTTTTGGCTCTACGAGGGCTGATCCCTTGGGTGTGAAGTTCCTTGAGGAACCCATGGTGAAGCCTGATGGCTCCAACTCTGATAATGATTAGGGGTTTTTAGCCAGGTGTTGATGATTACCCCAGTTCCTTGCTCGATTTCTTGAACAACTATTGGAAGAGAGTCACGAAGAGCCTGTACCAGACACGACCCGAGATTTCCCGCAGTGTAGAGCTCGGGCTGTTTGACTTTCTCGCCTTCTAGTTGGACCATGAACTGATTTCTCACAATGTGATGGTGAGTGCACTTGAAGAAAAGACGTGCGAGCTGCTTAAGAAATCAGAGGGTATACTGGAAGAGGTTGGAGAATTGAGGAAGGATAAGGCGGCCCTGGAAGCGAAGCTCCTAAGTCGACTCGAGGAGGAGAAGAAAGCGCTCGATGACATCTCTAGGTTTCATGAGAGGGTCACGTCAGATCGGTCGGAGATCCTTCGCTTTGGGCTCAGATCGACCGAAAACGCGCCGAGAGGATGGAGCTCAAGCACACTCCAGAGGCTAAAGAAGGATTTGGAGCACCACGAAAGCGATTTTGCAGAGCGAAGGGCCGATATGGCACGTCAGTGTGATCATTATAATGAACTCTGAAAAAGCCCATAATGATATGCTTTTGGAGGCACAGACGTTGCGCTCTCAAGTTCCAATCACGAACTCTGGCAGTCGAGTAGAGGGCGCGAGCGGTTGGACCAGAGGTGTGAGCAGTCGGGTTGGAGGTACGAGCAGTAGGGCCGGAGGGCTCAAATAATCGGGCTGGGAATACCAATGACTGGCCTGGGAGGTCTAGGGGTGGTCCGAGAACCATGGTAGTAGACGTAGGTGAAGTTAGCCGAGTCCATTTGTATCTGCTTTTGATGTAATAAGAATTGTATCACTCTTTTAATAATAATCACCTTGAATAAACCGTTAGTATCTCCGACTTTGTGTGTATTGTCTGTTGTTCTTTATTCTTCTTGATGTGCTAGTACTGGTGCTAGGACGTGAATCTGGCCCAGTTGTACGTTGCTTGGTTGTTTATGTAGAGGGACGATGTTCGCTGTTGGGGTCAAGGTGACGATCCGTCTCGCAAACATTTAGGCAGTCGTCAAGGTAGAGGCCCTAGGCTATTCAGAGAATTTTTAGCCATCGGGAGGACTTTCATGCTTAAGGAGAGTCTCCGCGCTGGCCTTAGTCGTCAGGGTAGAACCTGATATAGGCTGTGGACTCCAAACAGTCATTGTGGGCGAGCCTCCATCTTTCAGGAGACTTATCGAGGGATAGCCGATAGGGTAGGACCCATTATATACTGTTTCCTGAGTAGCCATCACGGTAGGACCTTATATAGCCTGTTGACTCACTCGAGTAGCTATCAGGGCGGGAGCCTGATATAGGTTGTGCCCCAAGTAGTCATTATGGGCGAGCCTTTATCTTTCAGGAGACTCTTCGAGGGAAAGCCATTTGGGTAGGACCCGCTATAGGTTATTTTCCTAGTAGCCGTCAGGGTAGGACCCGATATAGGCTATTGACTCACTCAAATAGCCATCGGGGCATGGCCCTGATATAGGCTGAGCTTTGAATAGTCATTGTAGGCGAGCCTCCATCTTTTAGGAGCTCCCCGAGGGGTAGCCATCAGGGTAGGACCTGATATAAGCTGTTAACTCACTCGAGTAGTTATCAGGGCGTGGGCCCAATATAGGCTGAGCTTCGAGAGTCATTGTGGGCAAGCCTCCATCTTTCAGGAGACTCCCTGAGGGGTAGCCTTTAGGGTAGGACCCGATATAGGTAGTTGACTCACTGAGTAGCCATCAGGGCGGGGGCCCGATATAGGCTGAGCCCTGATTAGTCATTATAGGTGAGCCTCTATCTTTCAGGAGACTTCTAGAGGGACAATCGTCAGGGTAGGACCCGTTATAGGCTGTTTCCCTAATAGCCGTCAGGGTAGGACCCGATATAGGCTGTTGACTCACTCGAGTATCCATCAGGGCATGGGTTTGATATTGGCTGAGCTCCGAGCAGTTATTGTGGATGAGCCTCCATCTTTCAGGAGACTCTTCGAGGGGTAACCGTCAGGATAGAACCCGATATAAGCTGTTAACTTATTTGAGTAGTTATCAAGGCATGGGCCTGATATAGGCTGAGCTCCGAGCAGTCATTATTGGCGAGCCTTCGTCTTTCAAGTGACTCTCCGAACCCGATATAGGCTGTTGACTCACTCGAGTAGCCATAAGGGCGTGGGCCTGATATAAACCAAGCTTTGAGCAGTCATTGTGGGCGAGCCTCCATCTTTCAGGAGACTCCCCGAGGGGTAACCGTCAGGGTAAGATTTGCTATAGGTTGTTTCCCGAGTAACTATCAGGATAGGACCCGATATAGGCTGTTGACTCACTTGAGTAGCCATCAGGGTATGAGCTCGATATAGGTTGAGCTCCGAGCATTCATTGTGGGAGGGGACCACCATTTTGTCTCGAAATTGGCAGAGATGAAGAAGGGACTCGGACGGTTTCGAGTAGCAGTCGAAGGAGGGCATCACAAATTTTCTCGAAAATCAGAGCGTGGTGATTTCCTCCGATAGTGGTGTAACATCCCCAATTTTCACACACTCCAGCTGAGTCGATTAGACTGTAGTCTAGACGAGAAATATAGGGCTATTATAATGTGATACTTAACTCAGGCAGATATAACACATATATCAAACAAGCAGATGAATATATATGGCAGCGGAATAAACATAATCTGACATGAGAAACAAAGAGACAACAATATCACATAAAAGAGGAATCCCACAAAGGGTACAAAATATCAGTCTCTATGTACAAGGAAGTCCCATCACTGGGATACAAAATCCGAGTCTCTAATACAAGAAATGAAATGGCCCTTAGCCTCAAATAATAATACAAAAAGACTACAGTCTATACAATGTATACAGCTGATACATCTAAATCAAATATGGAATTCAACACATGGTAGGACCCAAAGGATGGAGCAATTCTAAACAGGTACTAGAAGTGGTCTCTACTGTTTGAGTGAAACTGATAGGTAGTAAAAAGTGCATATTTTCAATACATTTACTATCACATTTTCATATTTATTCCTATAATTCTGCACATTTACTAATATTTTATTATTTATTTATTATGTGCAGGCCTTGAGAAATAAAAATAAAGGAATAAAGCCTTAAAAGAAGCTCAAAAGCCCATGTTTAAAGCCCAATGCAAAAGTTGCAATTATCAAATGTCAAAGTTGCAATTACTAAGGGCAATAGTTGCAAATACTAAAAGAAGAGGGAAGGATAGACTTCTATTCAACCCTAAATACTTGCAGGATGAGGATAAAAGCCAAAGAAGGAGAGTGCAAAGATAACAAATTCGTGTTAAAAGATTTGGATTTAGGGTAACTTGCTTCCCAAGTTATCCCGAAATCTCAAAATAAAGAGTCAGGATACATCTTCCAGAAGCATAAACCCAGATGGATGGACCAGAGGAGGCCACGCGCGAAAGCGCGTGGCCATCAGCCACTACTTGACCGCGGAAACGCGGCCCAAGCCGCGTTTCCGCGGCAGTTTGGATGAGCCCGGGGAACCGTTTTCGTGGAGGAGTCGTATTGGGACTCTACCTCCTTCTGCACCTATAAATACCCCTGCAGAGCAACCGAGAAGGGAGTCCAGCGCAGTACAGGGCCAAATCTAGGGTTTTTAGGCTTTCTTCTAGTTTGTAGTTAGGTTTTTATTTTTCTTTTGTACTTTTTATTTTTTATGTAAATAAGAGAGAGAGAGAGAGGCCTATGTTGAGAGTGACACCGATGTACCCTCCTCTTTTCTTCCATTGTTTCAAGTAATAAAGGTAAATATTTTTTTATGTTCATTGCTTTACTTTCCTTTTCGTTTTCTTTTCCTTTTCTATTTTATCTCTGTTGGTTTTTGATGAGCATGTAAGTGATTTCCGAAGCACAAGTATAACAAGTCTTTGTGAGTGCCAACGATACTTCATGGAGATGTTCTCCTCCTCAAGGTCCGTATCACTTCATTCTTACCCAGCTTGATGATATAATGCGAATAGGGGACTGAGCTCGATCCTATGATTTATGCGTTGAACGCCTCCGAAGCAAGGTAGAACATGTAAGGTTTTCATGTATTTCCTCAACCAAACTAAGGTAAGTGTTCCTTTCTTTTCTTTTATTTCTGTAGATTAAGTTACCAACACCTCATCTACCAACTCTTTCTTTCCCGACTCATTGTAAATACCGCTTCTATTTCTCCATCTTCTTAACCTACCGCTTTCTTCCTAACTTAACTTTAACTACTATTTTCTTATTTTCCTTTTAATAACTAAAAAAAGAAATTTTTAGAGAACTTACTTAAACGCTTCCATCGCTAGTCCCTCCATGAGGATCACGACCCGCATAGCCATTGCTACAGCGGATTAGAATTGAGCACCTTGAACATCTCTATTTCTAAATCTAATATTCTGTATTTTGTGTGCAGGTAAAAACTTCAATCAAAATTTTGGCGCCGTTGCCGGGGAGGGACGGTAAGTATTCTCTTAAAAAAATAAAAAAAATTAACTAATTCTTTTATTCTTTTTGTTTACAGGTTTGGAGAACAGGAAAAATTACAGCAGCAAGGACATATAGCAACTCTGTGCCTCTACCCTCGAAGGCAGAGCAGCAGAGCCTACTACAGTGCCGCGCAAACGCGGCAGTAGCCGCGTTTCCGCGGCCTTAGTAGTGAACGACTCACTAAGGTTTCTGTAGGTTGCTGTGAATTGAAATATTTTACTGCTCTGTTAATTTTTGTTCTGTGATAAACCTGTACACTGCTAATAAACCAACAGTAAAATACTTGTTGAAAAAGATAAAAAATTGATTAGACGTTTGCATTTTAGGCACGTGTCTTTTCAATTCATTTATTTTTACTGTTGAAGAGTGCTTGAGCAAGGTACGTTCGCATTGCATGTAGAATAGGACTCATCTCTTGGTTGATTTTCATTGCTTTGAGTGAATCTTATTTACATATCTTGTACACTTGCACAAACTTATCTTAAGGGCACTAACCCATAACAAGATAAGGTGGGAATTTAATCACCCTTCCTTGGCCCAAAAATCATATTCCAAGCACTCACTAACCCAAGCCTAACTAAAAATGAGTAGACGTTGGCCCTAGGGACATCTCGGACTCAATTAGGAGATTATCCTAAGGGGGAACAGTGTTGGAATTTGACTCCTGCCAAATCAGTGTCAAGGAAGGGGATTGAGGGCCGAAAGCCCGAAGATTGGTCCTTATTTAATTAAGGAACGTCTTTGACGGAAAACCTCCCATCAATCTTGCCCTGACCTGGCTGATTAACTTGTGGTCAAAGTCTGCACCCTACCTCCCGTGGACAGTCAAACCAGTTAGGAGTCGTCTAGGTCATAGGTCTACCCTAACTTAGGTTAGAATTTTTTCTTTTTTTTTGTTTGCTTATTTGTTTGTTTTCTTTTTCTTTGTTTGTGTTTGTGTGATATGGCATATAATAATAATTTTTCCAATTTTAATCCATATTACACACCAACCTCTTTTTCGGATATTACCAACCCGGCATATCATAACTTTGACCAACCTAGTGTGCCGGAATGGTCTTATCCGAATGACTATAACCCATGCCCCCCATCTTATGACCATAATTTTCATACCACTTTCAACTCTTCACAGAGTTCATGGGGTTTCGCTTCGCCCGAGTCCAATGTTCAACCAACTTGTCCTCCGTATCCACCTTGTCCATAATATTCCCAAGATTCATACTCAGATCCACCCATTCAGAATAGAAAACCATCTATCTTGGAAATGATGAGTATGCATGAGTCCAAGCAACGATTACCATCAATCTTAGACATGATGATGTGTGAGTCCACCGACTCACAACTTCATCACGATTGTCCCAACAACACTTCCTCTTTTCAAGTCCAATCACAAAATGATACACCAATTGACTATGAAAAGATGCTTGAAGCCATGACTCAGGCTAGATTAGCTCGAGATCATGAAATAGATATGATGGTTCAATCTTTAAGTTCTCACCGTTCGGCCAATTCTGATATCGCTAATCATTCTGTTAGAGCCGACGAGCCACGTTGTTTTGGACAACAAGATTCTACTTCAGTACCATCATTTGAACTTGCCGAAACTCCAAATTTTGATAGTTTGGCAAGTTTTTCCTTTCCTGAAATAGAACTTGAGCATGAATATGATCATGATCTCCCACTTGGTGATTCAATTCTACTTCCTGATTCAATAATGACTTCGATGTCTTCACCTGATTTTACTTTTCCCGAGTCAACATTGGATCCTGTGCCAATCCATCATGAAATTGAATCACCCATTTTTGATGATCATATTGAACTTGACCAATTTTATAATTTTGAAAGTCCCATGGATAAATTGGCAAGTTCTCATTTTTATGATATCGAACTCAATGAGATATGTGACCTAGATTCTCAAATCTATGATCAAGTTCAAATTCCCGAATCATTATTGACTCCTGTTTTGTTACCCGACTTAGGTAATCTTTTAGAGTCAGTTTTGATTCCCACACCTATCATTCCTGAACTTGAATCACCAATATTGAGTCACATTCCATTGTGGAAAAATGATTGTGGACTTGAGTTTCAACTTATTGATTTGGACCCACTTCTTGAACCTTGCCCGACTCCTGAACCATTACTTGATTTAAGTTTCTTTCCTGAGTCGGTATTCGTTCCCGTACTTATGACGTCCAAGTCAATCATTCCATCTTTTCACACTCCATTTTGGGACAAGGCGTTGACACAATTGACTCTGAAAATAATTATGAAATTTGGAAATTTGATGGGGTGGAATTATTAAAAAATGATCATACATATATTAGTGGGTTATACAAGAGAAATTTCTGGTGGGTTCCTCCAAATACCACATTATCTTGATTGGGTAGTAACGCTTGGCCCAATTAGACCACCACCGGAACCACCACCTTGAGGTAACATCTGCCTTCCCTTCTTCTTTTTCATGCATACATGCATACATTCATACATTGAGGACAATGCATGAGATGAGTGTGGGGGGAGGCTTTACTAACATACTAACATAGGTAGAAACTAACAAAAATTTGCTAATAAAAAAAACTTATAAAAAGGACAATATTTTGACTTATCTTTTGAAAGAAATCTAAGTTAATCTTAAGAATTAGGAAAATCATGATTAGGATTTCTAAAAACTTGATCAAAATAAATAAATTGTTTAATTTTTAGGAGAAATTGAATAAGTAATTAGTCTTGATTTTTACCTTAATGAAATGTGCATACCTAATGCATATCTAGGATTCTAAGACAAAGACCCTTGTGCCTCATATAAAAAAAATTTAAATAATAATAATAAAAAAATCACTAATTAAGCTGGATACATGTGCCTCAAGAAGCATAAGTATTCACACCTAAAGGTGAGTTTACAAATAAGTGTCCTTAGTTTTGTGGCCTAATTCACTCGAATTTGAGTCCGAGGGGTGTTTTCTCACCCGGTGCCCTAAAACTGACCGGTTTGAGAGCCACCGACTTTTAGTTCGCTACATGGGTGGATTAGAAAGCCTAAGAAAACTAAAAAAAATATATATATATTATATATGTATTAACACATCTAATAGTCAATTAGTTAGGTATGAGGGCCTCAAGAAGCCTTGATGCTTACACGAAAGAAAATTAGATGAGTTATACATATTAAAAAAAATAATAATAAATATATATATATATATATATATAATAATAATAAAGAGGCATGAGAGTCCAAGTTAAGGAATTCCTAGTAAAAATTCATAAGGATGCATATGATTTTGGTAACGAAAAAGACTATACAAAAATTCAATTTTGACCCTTACCTAAAAAGGAAAACAATTTACTATATAAAGACTAAGTTTAAGAATGAATAAAAATGAGGATCCTAAAAACTTATAGATTACTTAGTCTCTTCAAACGTATTTCAAATATTTTCCTTTTTATGGATTTTGTGGGTGTAATCCGCTGAAAACCCTCACGAGATAACACTCGTCCTCTAGGGTAACCTAGGGGTTTAACGGCTTGTTGCACATGCTAAGTGCAACCGTAATTCCTACGAAAGTGAGTTAGCTAGTTTAGTTTTTCTTTTTCTTTTTGATTTTTACTCGAGGACGAGCAAAAAGATAAGTGTGGGGGTGTGATAGGTAGTAAAAAGTGCATATTTTTCAATATATTTACTATCACATTTTCATATTTATTCCTATAATTCTGCACATATACTAATATTTTATTATTTATTTATTGTGTGCAGGCCTTGAGAAATAAAAATAAAGAAATAAAGCCTTAAAAGAAGCCCAAAAGCCCATGTTTAAAGCCCAATGCAAAAGTTGCAATTATCAAATGTCAAAGTTGCAATTACTAAGGGCAATAGTTGCAAATACTAAAAGAAGAGGGAAGGATAGACTTCTATTCAACCCTAAATACTTACAGGATGAGGATAAAAGCCAAAGAAGGAGAGTGCAAAGATAACAAATTCGTGTTAAAAGATTTGGATTTAGGGTAACTTGCTTCCCAAGTTATCCCGAAATCTCAAAATAAAGAGTCAGGATACATCTTCCAGAAGTATAAACCCAGATGGATGGACTAGAGGAGGCCACGCGCGAAAGCGCGTGGCCATCAGCCACTACTTGGCCGCGGAAACGCGGCCCAAGCCGCGTTTCCGCGGCAGTTTGGATGAGCCCGGGGAACCGTTTTCGTGGAGGAGTCGTATTGGGACTCTACCTCCTTCTGCACCTATAAATACCCCTGTAGAGCAACCGAGAAGGGAGTCCAGCGCAGTACAGGGCCAAATCTAGGGTTTTTAGGCTTTCTTCTAGTTTGTAGTTAGGTTTTTATTTTTCTTTTGTACTTTTTATTTTTTATGTAAATAAGAGAGAGAGAGGCCTATGTTGAGAGTGACACCGATGTACCCTCCTCTTTTCTTCCATTGTTTCAAGCAATAAAGTTAAATATTTTTTTATGTTCATTGCTTTACTTTCCTTTTCGTTTTCTTTTCCTTTTCTATTTTATCTCTGTTGGTTTTTGATGAGCATGTAAGTGATTTCCGAAGCACAAGTATAACAAGTCTTTGTGAGTGCCAACGATACTTCATGGAGATGTTCTCCTCCTCAAGGTCCGTATCACTTCATTCTTGCCCAGCTTGATGATATAATGCGAATAGGGGACTGAGCTCGATCCTATGATTTATGCGTTGAACGCCTCCGAAGTAAGGTAGAACATGTAAGGTTTTCACGTATTTCCTCAACCAAACTAAGGTAAGTGTTCCTTTCTTTTCTTTTATTTCTGTAGATTAAGTCACCAACACCTCATCTACCAACTCTTTCTTTCCCGACTCATTGTAAATACCGCTTCTATTTCTCCATCTTCTTAACCTACCGCTTTCTTCCTAACTTAACTTTAACTAATATTTTCTTATTTCCTTTTAATAACTAAAAAAAGAAATTTTTAGAGAACTTACTTAAACGCTTCCATCGCTAGTCCCTCCCTGAGGACCACGACCCGCATAGCCATTGCTACAACGGATTAGAATTGAGCACCTTGCACATCTCTATTTCTAAATCTAATATTCTGTATTTTGTGTGCAGGTGAAAACTTCAATCAGAAACCCCAAAGGATATGCCACTCCAAAACCTGAAAGGGGGATGGGAAAAACCCCGATGTCAACGGGCCAAGAAATTAAATTCAAAAGTTGCCTTCCACTATGAGTCCGAAGATGACTCATAAAGGTCATGAAGACAAACTAAAAACTAACAAAGAGGGTAAAACTGAACATACATGAAATCTGTGAAACAATAATCTATGATGGAAAAATCATGATAAATATGTCCGTGCATAAAACGTGATAGCAAATTGCTAATGATAATAGCATCTATCAAGGGTAATGAATCCCGAGCACAGACTAGAAATCCTTTGTACAATATACACATATACCGTTCGCATTTCCACTATCCACGAATGAATACAAACACAAGCACGTTATAACATTCGCATTCCCTACATCCACGAATGAATACGACTTAAACACGTTATATCATTCGCATTCCCAGTATCTACAAATGAACACAACAACCTATACACCATTCACATTCCCACCATCTACCAATGAATACACAACCCATACACCATTCGCATTCCCACCATCTATGAATGAAAACAGCAACCTGTACACTATTCACATTCCCACCGTATACGAATGAATACACAACCCATACACTATTCGCATTCCCCCCATCTACGAATGAATACCACCAACACTCAGCCAATAACATCATCCACATACATGCTCATACCCATAACAATATGTTACACATCATCAAGTTTATAATATTCCCCGTGCATTATCACAAGGGGATCAAACACATAAGAAAGTGCAATACTAAATCATAAACATCTAGATCTAATAAAAATCATATTTTATAAATACAAACCCCTCCATATTCATGGGGGGTGCAAGCTAGTACTCAAGGCATCAACATATATTTAACTTGTTTAAATCAAATCGATTAAAATCATAATTTTAATGATTTGCTTAATATGAAATTCTAGATCTAATAAAAATCACAGTTTTATTAATGTAAACTAACTCAAGTTTATATATATGCTAGATAATATCCCTAACATGAAGATCTATAAATCTTAGCATGATTCAAATACTTTGACATGCAAAAAATCACATTTTTAATACACGGGTAAAATATAAATGTCATTTTTATTAATCTTAAGTATCCAACACATGGAGAGAAGCAAGCTAAGAGATAAACTTGCCTTGCTTGGATCAAAAGAGGTGATCTAGATGAAAAACACATGAAGAGGGAGTCCATCCATGCATGCTTCACTCCACGGGAGAATCCAGGACCATCTCCATCTTCTTCTGCTACAGCTTGAACACCAAGAGGAGAATCCGCCGGCTTCTCCTTCGAAAACAAGGTCGGCTAAGAGGGGAAGACAAAGGCGAAGAGAGCTAGGGTTTTGTGAAAATGAGAAGTGAAAAGATCTAGCCCCACTCCTAGTATTTATAGTGGTAGGAAAGTCAAACTTGAAAGATAAAAGATGAGTTCAGAACAGGACAAAAGAGAACAGAACAGAACAGGGCAGGGTCGATACGGACTCCGGAGGCATCCATATCTCTTGGGTTCTCCGAAGACCACGCTCCAAGACTGCGTCTCCGAGGCCACTCACAGCACACTCACAGCACTCCTCCGGGGTTACCCCGAGGACACTCCATGAGACTAGTCCCCTGAGACAGCTTCTTGAGGACTGCGCCCCCGACTCTCGAAGGACTGTTTCTACTCCCCGAGAATACTCTAGGGCCAAACAGCTGAGATGAGGTCACTTCGAGACTGAGTACTCTGGGGTCATTCTGAGTCCAAGTACTCAAGGTCACTCTGAGACCAAGTACTCAGGGTCACTCAGCCCAGAAGTCTGAACACAAAAATAAAAATAAGATTCAAAATGTAGCAAGTCCAATAAACCCCTTGATCGGAGCTGCATTCATGCCCGCAGGTCGTGAACGCGCGCCACCTGAGCTTCGCCCGTTCTGAGTCTGTTCGGCGCGTGTAGCAAGGTGGCTCATGACCAAACACTCTTAATAATAAGCTTAAGAGAAGTTAGCATATATACTACTCAACTTTCCATGACCCATCCAATGTGGGACTAAAAACCAATGCAAAAGTAAGGGAAACTCAAGTTTTCCCTTTAAAATCAAATACGTGCAACCCCCATCTACAAACCATCATATCTCTCTTGATTCTTATCGGAATTCAATGATTCAAGAACCACTGGAAAGATCCTCGAGTCACCTAAAACTCTTATGAGACATCAAATCCATATAAGGCCTTTAAATAGGTCTAATTCTCTATTTAAGTCTTTTGATCTGTTATGGCCTACTGGTCTTCTCAATAGGCGACACATATATGCACATATATATACACATCATTACAACAAAACTCTTAGCAATATATATATATATATATATATATATATATATATATATATTATATATATATATATATATATATATATATATATATATATATATATATATATATATATATATATATATACATCTATATGTATATCCATACATTAAAAATAATGTGAAATAAACTTTCAAAATTCTCAGGGTGTTATAGAGTCAGAAGGCCTCAGCCTACTATGGTCCATTCCTTTCGGAGATTGTTGGCTCGCTTAGTTGAGCCGCTTCTGAACCAGATCCGTAATGTTCTCAATGCGAGGGAACTTCAGGCTGCGGGAATGCTATGATTCTCGGAGCACTCGTCATTATTGCGAGTCTCGGACCTGTCGAGCTTCAAGCTGCCAGTGGTTCGCATGTCTTTACCGACATACTATGGCGATGGGAGAGTCCGAGCTCTTTTTTCTGAAGACTGCGATTTTTGCAATATGTCGACTTGCTTGAGGAGTCTGGTCTGGACACGAGCTTCTGCGTCTTTTTCAGGAGTAGTCACCTTACGGAGCCAACCCATCTCCGTTTGCTGCTCTTCCAGCTGCTTCTACAGGCTGAAAAGCATTTGGAGGAGTTGCTCGTTGGTGTGGTGGGGCTCGAGCACGGTCGAAAGCGTCCTCTGTGGCGAGGTGAAAGAAAATTGAGAATCTTCAGCATCAATGATGTGAACGTCAGATAGGTTGGGGTGATGACTTGCAGACTCAATGACTTCAATGATTTTCCCTTTTCCTTTAGAAGAGGAGGCAGGGGCAGCGGCTGGAGCCTAAGAGATATTCTTCCTTGGTGGAGCCATATCCGCTGTTCGAAGCTATTTTGAGGAGGGGTTAGGTTTTAATTGGGGAGAGATATTCAAGTAAGGACTCTAAATATCTCAATGGAAGCACTAAAATATGGTGGGTAATTCCCGGAGGATTTATTCACGCACCAATTTATAGGGATTGATGAGTGAATTTTAGAGATTGAACCAGAGCAAACACACAAATTTACGTGAAAACTCGAAAAGAAAAAAATCACAGAGGGAGAGAGAGGATATTCCACTATAATTGAGAGAGAATTACAATGGCGATCTACCTGATCTCTAGTGTGCTAGGATTTCTAGGCTTAATTGATCATCCCCCCTCTAGTTGGAGGGGATCTCATATTTATACAAATATGTGTAGTTGGATAGGATTACAAAGTTCTTCTTTAACTAAACATCCATCCTATATTAACTGCTTATCTTAGAGGCAGTTGGAGGAACCGAACTGCTTGTTTTGAAATGGTATAGGTGTGTTCATCTTTATCCAGTGTGCTTTGCCCAGCTGTTCATGGGATTGATCCATCTTCGAGCCGCAACCGCCAGGTTTAAATGGTGATCCAGTCCGGAGATAGGGGTATATTAAATCGACTCTATCTCCAGCCATAATCACCCAGACTGTTCGAAGTTTGAATTGGATTGGGACACTTCTCTGGAGATTCTGTAAATGGCCACATGTCGCATGATTGCACGGGGCTGGATGGACACGTATCGTGCTCTCGAGGAGGTCGAAAATCAACTACTACATCATTCTAGAGACTTAAAATCCTAAGCATATTTTGTCATTCTTCCTAAGATTTTCGATCATATGCATCTTTTTGAATGTGTGGTAGCTCTTAGCTTAGGACTTTGATTCAAACTTTTCATACTTAACTTTTTTTTCACAATATAAAAGTTTCAAAGTATAACCACTTCGTTGCCCTTTAAGCACTTTTTCTTTTTTCTCTCTTTCTTTTATTTCCCATAATATAACTCATCCGATTCTCTTTCGTGTAAATATCACAGTTTTTGAGACCAAGATACCTAACCAATTGATCATTAGATTCGTTAATACATATAATTTTTTTTTCAACTTACCTAACCATCTTTCGCGTGAATACTAAGGCTTCATGAGGCCAAAGTATCTAGCGAATCAATAATTAAGTTCATTAATTTTTTTTTTCAAATATTAAATAATTCTTATCATTCCAAGTTTAAACTAATGTGTAAGTGCAGACAAGATGCAAATTCAAGTAGATAAATTTTAGATGGCATTCAATTTTTCATCTCTTTTCAAATAATTAAGAAATCTATCAAATTGATATCCCTATTCAATTCAAATTATATGGTCACTAAATCTCTTAAAACTAGATAAACTTACCGACTTTTTTCAGTTAGTAAAGAAAAAGAAAAATCTAGTAAAAGAAAAAGAAAAATCTAGAAAAAATCTTAAAAAGAAAAAAATTGTAACCTTAAAATAAAGGAAAAGTAAAAAAAGAAAAGAAAAAAATCCTAGACCCCTCACTCATACCTAAACCATGGCATACCCTCATGCATAATAGGATGAATCAAAATCACATGTAAATAAGCAAACAAATACCAACTCCAAAAAATCACGAAAATTATCCGAATCATCTAAAAACAATAGAAAATCATGTTTCTTAATTTACAGAAAATAGCCATGTGCATAAGGAACCAATTGAAGAAATACTTATCTAGAAAAATATTGAGTTGCGCAGTATTTTGGCTCTGCTGCTCCTCAAATTTGGGTGGCTGGTTTTTCTTTTCCTCTATATTCATCCTACAGTTCTGTTTCAATTTTGAAGCACTGGCTCTGAACTTGGGTGAAGAAAAAAAATCCTAAAAAGGAAAAAAAAATAGTTAGTAATACATATTTACAATAGTTAATTTTCTTATCTCAATTCATTGATTCCGTCCACTAGAACGCTTGCCACTTTCCCAATGCGTTTTCTTCAGAGGAGATTTGGAGGAGCTCATTCTCTTCGTCAACTTAGATTGAATCCTCTCCAATTTATTTTTGGTCTTCTTTAACTTTGGTCTGTGCTTCTTGGATTTGTCTTCTTTAAACTTTACATGCATTGGATCATCCAATCATCATCATCATGCGGTAAAGCATCTTCAACCTGCAAAGTGATACATCCAATATCATTAGACAAATAATTAAAATTATAAATTGGTGATTCATCAAATAAAGTCTCTTCAAAAGATTACTCAATTGGTATCTCATCAAAAGTGTAAATACTCAAGTCTAGTTTTTTTTCTTTCAAAAAATACTCTAGCTTTAAGTTTAACTTTTTCAACTTCAGCTTCTTCAATGCTTGTTGGGGGATCTGGAGAAAGTTCTGGAATAGGTGGGGGTTCTGGTTCAACTGGAGGACGACTGTCCAACGAAAAGTTCGGCTGCTCAGCCGAACTTGTTGGGCAACTGTTGCTGAAATTTTTCTGCAGGTTTCTATATTCTTCTCTTCCTGGTTTGTGGTGGTTGTTGATGTCTTTTGTGTCTTTGTATTGCAGAATCTGAGATAAGTTTTTTCTCATAATAATCAATCAACCACTTGAGATTCTCTACGTAGCTTTCTTCTTCCTCCTCATATGCTTTGGCCTTTTCTAAAACTTCTTTCTGCTGCTCCAAGACAATTTCCTCCTCTTGCTCTTTAGAATCTAACTCTTGATAACTTGATAACGAAATAGCATATTGAACTTAGGCGTTAAGGTTTCGCATGGAAGTCTTTTGATTTTTTGAAATAGTATCGGTAACTGCCATAAAAATTTTGAGATTTCGATCGAGTTGTTTGAGAGTTTCTTCCAATTTGGACTTATTTTCTTGATGTTGAAAATATTGAGGTATAATTGTTGTAGTTCTATTAAGGGTTTGATGATCTCCCCAAGCCAGATTGTAGGTGTAGGTGTAGGTGTAGGTGTTGGCATCATGTTTTCTCCACACCACTCGCATGCTTGCATTGGCCTATATTCTTATGAGGATCATTGATAATTGAAATTCATAGACCTGAAAAGAAAAAGAAATAAAAATAAAATAAAGTTAAATTTCAAAGTAAAAGTAGAGTCAAATGGTATTCATATTAATAAAAATAAACAATCACTGGCAACGACGTCAAAAACTTGATATATCGTGAATGGCAAGTGCACCAGTTGTGTTCAAGTAATAAAGTGTTGAGTAGAGTATCGTCCCACGAGAATTGATGTTTATCAAGTACCAACTAATTTTTCTTAGTTTTATTTGAAGAATTGATTTGATGGAAAAGTGAATAGAAAAGTGAAGTGAAACTAAAAGATTTGGCTATGGATAAGATGAGTGCTAGGGCAATTGATTTCGACAAATATAATCAGATAGAAAATTGTGTTTATACTTGTGTAGTCCTACTACTCATGTTAACAATCGAAAGTCCCTATCTTAACAAATATTCTCTCTCGAGCAATACTCATTCTATCCTCAAATTCAAGAATCTACAAAAAAATGGCACAACTCCATTCTAATTCTATCCATTAATTCAAAATGTCTACTCTAAAAGCCAGAATTTTATATAAAAAAGAGTATTTACAAGAGATAAACTACAACCTAAATTACAAAGCCTCTTTTATGACTAGATGATATAATTACAAGAGATTGCATCCTTTTATATAGACTTTAGTTACAATTACAATAAGAGATACAATAAGACTTCAAATCCAACTTCAACTCAATGTAGAAATTCAATTCTGAATTGGATTGCAGTTATTTGTTAGTAATTACTAAAAATAGTCCATCAAATGATCTAACTGGAAAATATTGTCAATATAAGAATTGTAACCCTTTCAATCATCTTTCTGTAGCATTTTAAATCATCAGATTTGAACTTCTGTAGCGAAAGTTATGATCAAAATACTGAAACGTGTCCAGTCTGAATCCAAATCCGAATCTGATTCTGCTCTCTGTTTGAACAGCGGTCGGCTGCGTAGCCGAAGTCAATGGCTGGGCAGCCATTTGACTGTGAGTTTTGACCTCAAAATTTGGAATCCTCTTTTATATGCTGTGTAGTCTCTGTTATCAAGTCTTTTCACTCTCTGGATATCTGGATCTTGAAATATACTGCTGCAATCATCTCTTTAACATTGATTTTCTGTTTTTTCATCTCCTTTCTTTAATTTGTGCTCTTAACCTAATTTCTGCAATAACATAAACAAAAACACCCGTGCAGAATTAAATGTGTAATAAAAGATGTATAAAAAATAGCGAAAATATAGATGATAATCACAATTATCAAGTACCAAAGTATGTTAGTACCATCAACTGGTTCCACTGGTTCTACATCTGCCGTATACCAGATGTGATCAGAAATATCTGATTATAGCTCCTTTGCTACTCGCTTGAACTCTCGCCGTAATGACCATCCCTGGGATTATGACCTGCTTCATGCAAAACAACTCCTGGATAACATCGTACACCCTGTTACTGTTGCTGCTTCCTCCATATAGTTCTTGTAGGAAGCACCATAACTTCTTCATGATCATGCAATGAAGGACCAAATCCTGAATCTTGGGCCCCATTGTGGTCAATACCTGATATAGTAGGTTGTTGTCTTCCGGTGTCCAGGCATCTGTAACTGGAGTTGGAGGGCCTGCTAACAAATGACTAGTTTTCCCTCGACCAGCCACATAGATCTCAATTACCTACTTCAATTGCAGATTATTGTTCCCATCAAGTTTTCGGTTTGTAAGCCTGTCAGTAGCTATTTTTGAAATGCGTGTCTGAGCCGTCATCCCACTGGACTCGTCTGCCTTTGTCTCAGTGTAATCGGCCACATGAAACAAACATACTTCGAAAGAAGCCGTCCTCAAAATAGGCGGAAAATAACCCAAATAAAACAAAAGAAAAAATCCTTCAAAATTCTCAAAAAATTATTGAAAAATTCAAAATAGGCATACTCGAGTCAACTCAGCGAGTCTTGATTGCTGGCTCGGTCTCTGGCTCCGTCTCATAACTTCTTGAGTCAACTCAATCAGTCATCCGAGTCAACTCATCCATATCGGAGTCAATCCGAGTCAACTTAGTCAGGTCTCGGTTAGAGGCGAGCCGAGTTTTATTGATTACAAACCCGATACGTATTGGGTTTATAAAAAAAAACCCAATCCTAATCAAGATCGAATTCCGATCTCAATCAAAATTAGCAGGCAGCTCTGCTAGCCCTAGCCGACAGTGATCCCGCCTATGACGCACTCTGCCAAGCGGTGTCGAGCGGCGAACTCCCCCAGTGAGCGACGTCGCATGACGACCAAGGATCTGGAAGAACTTCGAGGAGGGGAAGATGATGAAGTTTCTTCTTCAGGCGATGACAATTAGAAGCAGAAAATGAAGATGATGACAAAAAAGATGGATCTGGAAGAAGACGAAGATGAGATCGTCAGGCGAATGTGGTGAAGGATCTGGAAGAAGAAGAAGACGATGTTGAAGAAAATGAAGACGATGGACTGCGTTGAAGACGAAGGCGGTGAAGACGATGAAGATGGTGGACTGCGGTGAAGGTGATGACGAAGAACATTAAGTTTTTTTTTTTTTTTAAGAGAGAGAGAGAGAGGCGGCTAGGGTTTTGGCTCTGATACCATGTGAAGGGAATTCAGAGGTTGAGAGAGAAGAGAGAGATAGAGCGATAAGTCCATAGCCTCACGCCTCTCTCCTTTATATAATAATCAAATACAAAATCAGAATCCTAATAGAAGTCTTGACACCGAGTCCTAATATAATACTAATACTAATACTAATTATATCTCCTAACAATTTCTAAGTTTAGATGGTTGTATTCATAACGTATACTCTTCATGAGAACAATAAACCATTTCTCTCTTTATTGAGATATGCAACATAGTAACACAGTTGAGCATATACAACATCTAACACCAGGACCTTGTGCTGATCAGCTTCTCAGAAAACAAGAGGCTTGTTGGCGCGAAGGCCGAGGAAATAAACCCTCGGATTCCCCTCAAATAAAGCCCTCGGCATGAAGTCGCCACTCCTGCCCGGCGCCTTCATCATCTTGACGGCGCCACGGACAGAACTGCAGCAGAGGCACTTGCAGCAGCAGTACTTGCTGAGGCACTTGCAGCAGCAGTAGAGGTACTTGCTGAGGCACTTGCAGCAGCAGTAGAGGTGCTTGCTGAGGCACTTGCAGCAGCAGTAGAGGTGAGCAGCAGTAGAGGTACTTGCTGAGGCACTGGCAGCAGCAGTAGAGGCACTTGCTGAGGCACTGGCAGCAGCAGTAGAGGCACTTGCTGAGGCACTTGCAGCAGCAGTAGAGGCACTTGCTGAGGCACTGGCAGCAGCAGTAGAGGCACTTGCTGAGGCACTTGCAGCAGCAGTAGAGGCAGTTGTAGAGGTGGAACTTATAGCAGCAGTAGAGGCAGAGCAGAGACAGGGCGATGGGCAGCACCAGGGTGAGCCCAACATGGACCCAGTGTGACCTGGTCTCTGGTGGCAGGACCTGGTTCAGTTTCTCAGCCAAGAACCCCCAGGTGTTCTTCAAGAAGTGAGGGAGCAGTAGAAGTATTTGCAGTAGGAAGTCTCTTATGCTTGGCAGGACCTGGTTCAGTTTCTCAGCCAAGAACCCCCAGGTGTTCTTCAAGAAGTGAGGGAGCAGCAGAAGTATTTGCAGCAGGAAGTCTCTTATGCTTAACAGGACCTGGTTCAGTTTCTCAGCCAAGAACCCCCAGGCGTTCTCCAACAAGTGAGGGAGCAGGTGAAGTTTTTGCAGTAGGAAGTCTCTTATGCTTGGCAGGACCTGGTTCAGTTTCTCAGCCAAGAACCCCCAGGTGTTCTCCAAGAAGTGAGGGAGCAGTAGAAGTATTTGCAGCAGGAAGTCTCTTATGCTTAAGAGGACCTGGCTCACTTTCTCAGCCAAGAACCCCCAGGTGTTCTCCAAGAAGTGAGGAAGCAGGAGAAGTATTTCCAAAAGGAAGTCTCTTATGCTCTCTTTTGCATCTCCTAAGTTTGTAACCTCACTGATTTTCTCTACTAACAGGAGCTTCCTTGTTCCGTCCATCTCCTTCCTTCACTCTCTGTGCCTCTTGTGAGAAAGCATAGGGTCTGATTATCGTATATAAAGCAAAAGGCACCTACAAGTTTAAGTGGGTGGGGACTTGAGAGGGCATCTTTTGCTTTCAGTTGCTTCTCAAGTAAGTAGTCCAGTATTTGTTGCACAAATCTTTGAATAGTACTGTCACATCAGTTTTGTTTAGATTTAGTAGATAAGGATACAAGTATTTTGCCTTCGTAATCATTTACACAATCATTGTCTAGGCTCTTCCATTAAACTCTTCTGTGTTGCCAGTTCACTGTGTTCTTGCTGGAGCTTTTCGGCAGAGAGCTTAATGTCAAATTTGAAATTGCCTGTCAGAATTAATTAGTAACGATCTTGCAATATTTATAGCAACTTGAAGATTTTTATTTTATTATTATCTCGGTTTTTTTTTGGGAAATCTTTTTGCCCCTTTCTTGCTCATAAAGATGGTGAGCTCCGTAGTTTATGAGCATATATTACTTCCAATATTTATTCAAAGTTGATCGCAACTTCACTCTTTAACTTTGTACTACTGTGATCTAGTGTTCAGTGGATGGCAATAGCAGTTTTTTTATGAAATGATGTTAGATGAGACAGTTGAGCTGAGAATATTTATTTAGGTATCTATAGTTTGCTTTCATCATTTTATGTTCTGTGGCAGTATTGTTCACGAGAATTGTTTTTTCCCTTCTTTTTCATAGCCATGATATTGTTTTGTGAAGCCATGTTTGTCACAATTGCCATCACTGGGCAGAGAGTTACACGTCGAACTTGGATTTCTAGGACGAGTGGAGTAGATGAGTAGGCTTGGCCATGTGCGACTCATTCCCGAACCTGTTATGCTAATTTAATAACTAGGATATCTATGCAGTATGCTTTGTACGTGAGGCTGTTTGGCTGGGAAAACCATTTGAAAAAACTAACGGTTGGGCTCACTCGATCAGTATTTTTTTTGAAAAATTTATATGTTGACTCCACGCTGCCAGTTTTTCACCTGTCTTTCCATTTATTTTATAGTAATTGCAATGCGGGAAAATCGTTAACGTTTCATCAACGTCGTTTTTCTGATTTTCTAAAAATTTCAAACAAACATGATTTTGTAAAATGAGAAAAAACTGATAGTGAGGCTTATTATTCCCACCTTTTTCAGCTTATTTTTCACCAAACAAACAGGTCCTTAAATTTATCAAAATTAGAAATAAAAAAATAAGAGGGACATAAAATGAAAATAGGAGAAAATATTCATATCCAATTTGAAATAAGCTACTTATGTTATTGATGGGGGGGAAATCGTGCACGAAAAGTGTATGTTTTGAAATCACGAGTTAAAAGTGCGTGCTTTGGCTTCCTCGATACTTCCGTTATAGCATAGAGGCTAAACGGGTTGAATCCACAGGGACGAGAAGCGATAGAAGCTTTACCGGAATGTTCACGTGTGTGTTATGAAAAACACATAGAGGGGGGGTGAATAGGTGTAATTGCTAATTTAACAATCTTTTTAAAACTATGATGGATGAATGATGCAACGATCTCTCAAAACAAGACTAAGAGCCGAATACCCCGTGAAGGGTTCTGAACTCCTTCCTCCTGATTCCCCTTGAATGGGTTAGAGGTGCGCAATGCAACCTTGTTGTATGAGAATTGATCCAACAAGGAATGAATAAAATGTAATGATGAAATGCACACAAGATATATCACAAGTAACACAAACTAGAAGTAATAACACAAGGAAAGAAAACTAGATCTCAAGCAAGTAATTGAAAGCTATAGAGTGCAAGAGAAATTTAAAGCGAAAATGGACACAAGGCAATCGCAAACACAAGATGTTTGTTTCGAGGTTCGAGCCACCGCTCTACTCCCCGCCTTCACCTCCGTGAAGGGTTTCCACTATCCACCGAGGACGATTACAACGGTCTACCAAAGACCCGAGCACCGAGCTCCACCACTTACAATAACCTCTACCGAAGAGGTGTCTCCACAAGATAAAGAAGAACACAAGGAACCAAAGTGATCACAACAAGATCACTAAACTCTTTACAAACTCTCACTCTTTTACAATTTCCTTATAGATTGAGTAGGGAATTTTGGCTCTAAGGAGTGTAGTGAGAAAACTCAGTTGCAAGAGGATTTTTGCTACAAAATACAACTGAAAACAAGCTCAAGAAGTATAAGAAATTGGGGAGCTTAGAAAACTTTTCTTCTCTTTTGAAAACTATGAAAACTTAGGAATTTTCTTGGTATGTTGCAAGAGGCTATTCTCCTCTATTTATAGGGAGAAGAAGGGGTTAAAAATAAATTATTTTAAGTTTATTTGACCTGAAAAAGTTCTCCAAAACATCAGAAAAAGTCTGCAAAAACAGATTAAGAAAACAGATTTCAGAATTGCACAAAAGAGGAAAGAGCCGTTGGCACTTTGCAGGCCTGCCGGTCGACCGGACCGGTCGACCGGCTGCCCTGCTGGCAGTAGCCGTTGGGCTCGGGTCGACCGCTCGGGTCGACCGGCCTCTAAGAAGAAACACAGGTTTCTGAAGGCGGTCGACCGGGCGGTCGACCCAGAAAACCCGAGAGCAAAAGTGCAGACAGTCGGTCGACCCAGACGGTCGGCCGACAGACATGCACAAGCGTGCATGTTCTGTGCAGGTGCCGGTCGACCGGCCGGTCGACCGGTCTTGCCTGAAACAGAAAATCAGCAACAAGACAGAACTTGGAGATTTTTGTTGTAAAAATTATTTTGAAGTAAAAATAACTAAGTATCATGATAGAAAGAATATACATGATCTAAATATGATATATATCTTTGTAAAACTTGGAGTCATGTATATTTGTCAAGTCATGAAAAACTTAGAAACAAAAGGTCTTAAACATGAAAACTTGTAAACAAAAAATGTGTGTGTGTATCCTAGAGCCAAAATCCAAAACTCAAACTTTAACAATCTATTTCTTACATTTGTTCTAAGGACTACAAGTTCTTCAAGAGGGCTTCACCATATGATCTTTGACACTTGATACTTGAGCCCAAATTGAGGTGACTTGAGTCCAAACCGCTTCCTTTGGGGAAGAAACCTTCTAGTTTAATTAAAACCCTGAAACACACTCAAACAATAAACAATATTAGTACAAATAACTAATATGTTTTGTAATCATCAAAACTCACTTAAAAAACGGGTGATTGTAACCTTGGGCCAACAATCTCCCCCTTTTTGATAATGACAAAACATATAAGTTATTCAAACAAAAATGGAAGAAGAGCTTGGAAAGCTCCCCCTCAAATAATGCTATGTATAAAGAATGACTATGAAAGTTGAAATACATAAAACATTGAAAAACTCATAAAACATTGAAAACACATAATTTTGTCAATACTTAAACAATAAACAATAATATTCTTTTTCTTCATAAAACTTAAACTTATTCTCCCCCTTTTTGTCATACATCAAAAAGGGTTAAACAAAAAGTTTCAAGAGTCCATAATGCAAACATTCAACTCACCACAAATAAAAGAAAATCTAGCATAGTCTAATGGTTTAGTAAAAATATCAGCAAGTTGAAAATCGGTAGAAACATAATCAATATCAATATCACCTTTCTCATAATGATCTCTAAGAAAGTGATACCTAATGTCAATGTGTTTGGTTTTACTATGTTGATTTGCATTCTTTGTCATGTGAATAGTACTAGTATTATCACAAAATATTTTAACATGATCAAAGTGTAAATCATAGTCAAGGAGAGTATGTTTCATCCAAAGAACTTGTGCACAACAAGCTCCGGTGCAACATACTCCGCCTCGGCGGTTGATAGGGCTACCGAATTTTGCTTTTTGGAAGACCAAGATACAAGACAATTACCTAGGAATTGACATGTTCCACTTGTGCTCTTCCTATCTACCCTACAACCCGCATAGTCGGCATCCGAAAAACTCGTCATTGAAAATTGACCGGTTTTCGGATACCACAAACCCATTTCAATAGTGTCCTTAAGGTATCTAATTATGCGTTTAACCGCAATTATGTGAGACTCTTTAGGACAAGATTGAAAACGTGCACAAAGACAAACGGAAAACATGATATCCGGCCTACTAGCCGTCAGATAAAGCAAGCTACCTATCATGCTACGATAAAGTTTAATGTCTACACTTTTACCTTGTTCATCCTTATCAAGCTTTGTAGTTGTTGCCATGGGAGTTTTGCTTACTTTAGCGCCTTCAAGCCCGAACCTCTTGATTAGCTCCTTTGTATACTTGGCTTGATTGATGAAGATCCCATCCTTCTTTTGCTTGATTTGGAGTCCAAGGAAATAGTTGAGCTCCCCCATCATAGACATTTCAAATTCATCCTTCATGCATGACTCAAAAACTTGGCAAAGAGATTCATTAGTAGAACTAAAAATAATATCATCTACATAAATTTGCACAATAAGTATATCTTTTTCTACATGTTTTGTAAACAAGGTTGTGTCAATTTTACCTTTCTTAAAACCATTTGAAATTAAAAATGAAGAAAGTCTTTCATACCAAGCCCTAGAAGCTTGTTTTAAACCGTAAAGAGCTTTATCTAATTTAAAAACAAAATCCGGATGTGTAGGATCAACAAACCCGGGGGGTTGTTCAACATACACCTCCTCATCAATAAAACCATTTAGAAAAGCACTTTTAACATCTATTTGAAACAATTTAAAATCTTTATATGAGGCAAAAGCTAGTGTCATTCGTATGGCTTCAAGCCGTGCTACGGGTGCAAAGGTTTCTTCAAAATCGATTCCTTCGATTTGAGTGTAACCTTGGGCAACTAACCTAGCTTTATTCCTAACAACGTTACCCGATTCATCCAACTTGTTCTTAAAGATTCACTTAGTACCAATTGTTGGTCTATCGTGGGGCCTAGGAACAAGGTGCCAAACTTGGTTGCGCTCAAATTGATTGAGCTCCTCTTGCATGGCAAGCAACCAATATGAATCGGCCTCGGCTTCGAGGACGTTTTTGTGTTCAACATGAGAAATAAATGCATAATGACCACAATAGTCATGAAGTTTAGAGCGAGTGGTTACCCCTTTTGATACTTCACCTATGACGAGGTCCTTGGGATGATGTGGATTGTATCTCCAATCCTTTGGAAGTTGTTGAGTGGGCTCTTCTCCATTTGTTTGATCTTCATTTCCTTGAGCCTCTTCTACTTTAGCTTCACTTCCTTCATCATCCTTTGGCTTGTCTCCCATAGTGGGTGTATCCTCCAAGGTCACTTTCTCCAAGCCTTCATCTAATGCATCTATTTCTACAACATTCTTAACAAATAAGTTAGATTCCTCAAATTTAATATGTATAGATTCCTCAATGGTCAAGGATGACCTATTAAAGACTCTATAAGCCTTACTAGTATTAGAATAACCCACAAAAATTGCCTCATAAGATTTAGCATCAAATTTTCCTAAATTATCTTTTGTATTTAAAACAAAACATTTGCATCCAAAAACTTTGAAATATGAAACATTTGGTTTTCTAGAAAAGTACATTTCAAAAGAAGTTTTTGAAGTATTTTTACATAAGAAAACACGATTTGATATATAGCATGATGTATTAACGGCCTCGGCCCACAAATAATGTGGTAGACCATATTCACTAAGCATTGTCCTAGCCATCTCTTGTAAAGTTCTATTTTTCCGTTCAACTACTCCATTTTGTTGTGGAGTTCTAGGACAAGATAGTTCATGCTTTATTCCATGTTCTTCACAAAAAGTGGTAAAGGGTAGGTTAATGAATTCACCTCCTCTATCACTTCTTATCCTTAAAATTGAAACATCTTTTTCTTTTTCAACTCTTTTCTTAAAAGTTTGGAAATATGAAAATGCTTGATTTTTGTGTTCAAGAAAGAAAACCCAAGTAAACCGTGAAAAGTCATCAACTAAAACAAATGCAAATCTATTCCCACTTAGACTTTTGGTTTGTGTAGGGCCAAAAAGATCCATATGGATTAACTCCAAAGGACGTGATGTCATGATATCCTTAATTGACTTGAAAGAAGACTTAGTTTGTTTCCCAAATTGACATGCGTCACAAACCCGGTCCTTTTCAAAACTCAAGTAAGGAATACCTTTCACCATTTCCTTTGTGTTTAACCTAGATATATGGTCAAATGAAATGTGGCCTAATCTTCTATGCCACAACCAAGAGTCATCATCGAGGGCTTTTAAACAAGTAATATTACAAGACATATTAGACATATCTATCATATAAACATTATTTTCACGAAAATCGGAAAACACACAAGTATTAGATATTCTATCAATTACTTTACAAACTACATTATCAAAAACAACATCAAAACCTTTATCACAAAGTTGACTAACACTCAAGAGATTATGCTTGAGGCCATCAACTAAAACAACATTTTCAATTAAAGGGGATGTGCCAAGTTTTACATTACCGATACCGATGATTTTACCCTTGGCGTCATCTCCGAAGGTGACGGTGCCACCTTCATGATATCTTGATAGGGTTGCAAAGTTGTTGATGTCCCAAGTCATGTGCCTTGAGCAACCGCTATCAAGATACCACAATCCTCTACGTCGTTGGGCTTTGGAAGGTACCTACATCATTTAACAAATTTGTTGACTTTGGTACCCAAATTTTCTTGGGTCCTTGAAAGTTAGTGTTTCGAACCCAAACATTATGACGTGATGCATTTAGTCTATCATAGCAAAAATTGGCTAAGTGCCCTTTACGCCCACAATGTGAACATGAGAACACTCTACCATACATGAATGCATGATGTGTGTGTGAAGTGTGAGCATGTTTTGGGGGTTTGCCACGATGTATAGGTTGTGTGGTATGAGCATGAACATGAAAAGCATTTTTCTTATGGGCTTGTTTCTTAGGAAACATAGCCTCAATCTTCTTTTTATTAAACTCACAATTTTTCAAAACAATTCCTAAAGAGTCTATTCTTTCTTTAAGCATGGTAATCTCATTGGAATCAACTAGTGGGGTCTTGCCTTTACAAGATATCTTGTACTTTTCAAAATCATTTTTAGTAGAAACTAAAGTAGAGAGCAAGTCATCCTTTTCTTTAGAAAGAGTAACTACTTGAAGATTAAGAGATTCATTTTCCTTTTTCATTTTTAAGTACTTTTTCTTTAGAAAATCATAGTTATGAGAAAGTTCTACAAATGCTTCTCCTAGTTCATCCATGGAGAGTTCATCATCAAAAGAAGTGGAAGGGGTTACCTTGCTTGTGCTTTCATTAGCCATGAAGCACATGTTGGCGGTGTCGATTTCCTCCTCGGATTCGCTCTCGGAATCCCATGTTGCTTTCATTGCCTTCTTCTTAAATGGCTTCTTGGAGGTGGAAGGCTTTACTTTATCCGGACACTCCGCAACTATGTGTCCCGGTCTTTGGTAATTGAAGCATATGATTTTTCTTTCTTCCTTGCCTCCTTGCCATCTCCTTCTTCCTTAGAATTTAGCCTTGTTGTACATCCTCCGGACGTTCTTCACAAGAAGTGAGAGCTCTTCGTCATCTTCTTCTTCGTCATCTTCGTCGGAGTGTGTAGATTGGCACTTGAAGGCTATTGTTTTCTTCTTGGAAGGAGCCATTTCCTCCCTTGCTTTTCTCTCCATCTCATGGGTTTTTAGGTTCCCAATGAGACCAATTAGCTCCATCTCCTCCTTATCATTGAGTTCCTTCAAGGTAGTCGCCTTTACTTCCCAAGAAGGAGGAAGAGCCCGGATGATCTTTCTTACTCTTTGGTCGTTGTCGATAGCATCACCTAGAGAAGAAAGTCCATTAGTGATCTTTGTAAATCTTGTAACCATATCATCTATGGTTTCATTTTCTTGCATGCAAAAATTTTCATATTGGGACCGAAGAAGGTCTATCTTAGCCCTCTTCACTTGTGAGGTCCCCTCATGTGTAACTAGCAAATGTGTCCAAATTTCATATGCGGACTTGCAATGAATAACTCTAGAGATGTCATCATCATTAAGGGCTTGAAGGAGTGCATAATGAGCCCTAGCATTGGCATCGAATTCCTGAGTCTCAATTTCGGACCAAGTGGATTCATCACCGGGGGGTGCACTAAAGGGTTTGGTTACGGCCTTTGCAACTCGACTTCCTAGAGATTGCAAGAAAACGGTCATCTTAACTTTCCATATGGGAAAGTTAAGTCCATCAAACTTAGGAGGGGTCTTAATTCCATCGGCCATCTTTACTAAGTGAGTATGAATGAAATGATTAGCAAAATTAGGATCTCTCTAAGGTTGTTAAGCCTAGAGCCTAGAGTCCAAGCTCTGATACCAATTGAAAAACACCTAGAGGGGGGGTGAATATGTGTAATTGCTAATTTAACAATCTTTTTAAAACAATGATGGATGAATGATGCAACGATCTCTCAAAACAAGACTAAGAGCCGAATACCCCGTGAAGGGTTCTGAACTCCTTCCTCCTGATTCCCCTTGAATGGGTTAGAGGTGCGCAATGCAACCTTGTTGTATGAGAATTGATCCAACAAGGAATGAATAAAATGTAATGATGAAATGCACACAAGATATATCACAAGTAACACAAACTAGAAGTAATAACACAAGGAAAGAAAATTAGATCTCAAGCAAGTAATTGAAAGCTATAGAGTGCAAGAGAAATTTAAAGCGAAAATGGACACAAGGCAATCGCAAACACAAGATGTTTGTTTCGAGGTTCGAGCCACCGCTCTACTCCCCGCCTTCACCTCCGTGAAGGGTTTCCACTATTCACCGAGGACGATTACAACGGTCTACCAAAGACCCGAGCACCGAGCTCCACCACTTACAATAACCTCTACCGAAGAGGTGTCTCCACAAGATAAAGAAGAACACAAGGAACCAAAGTGATCACAACAAGATCACTAAACTCTTTACAAACTCTCACTCTTTTACAATTTCCTTATAGATTGAGTAGGGAATTTTGGCTCTAAGGAGTGTAGTGAGAAAACTCAGTTGCAAGAGGATTTTTGCTACAAAATACAACTGAAAACAAGCTCAAGAAGTATAAGAAATTGGAGAGCTTAGAAAACTTTTCTTCTCTTTTGAAAACTATGAAAACTTAGGAATTTTCTTGGTATGTTGCAAGAGGCTATTCTCCTCTATTTATAGGGAGAAGAAGGGGTTAAAAACAAATTATTTTAAGTTTATTTGACCTTAAAAAGTTCTCCAAAACATCAGAAAAAGTCTGCAAAAACAGATTAAGAAAACAGATTTCAGAATTGCACAAAAGAGGAAAGAGCCGTTGGCACTTTGCAGGCCTGCCGGTCGACCGGTCCGGTCGACCGGCTGCCCTGCTGGCAGTAGCCGTTGGGCTCGGGTCGACCGCTCGGGTCGACCGGCCTCTAAGAAGAAACACAGGTTTCTGAAGGCGGTCGACCGGGCGGTCGACCCAGAAAACCCGAGAGCAAAAGTGCAGACAGTCGGTCGACCCGGACGGTCGGCCGACAGACATGCACAAGCGTGCATGTTCTGTGCAGGTGCCGGTCGACCGGGCCGGTCGACCGGTCTTGCCTGAAACAGAAAATCAGCAGCAAGACAGAACTTGGAGATTTTTGTTGTAAAAATTATTTTGAAGTAAAAATAACTAAGTATCATGATAGAAAGAATATACATGATCTAAATATGATATATATCTTTGTAAAACTTGGAGTCATGTATATTTGTCAAGTCATGAAAAACTTAGAAACAAAAGGTCTTAAACATGAAAACTTGTAAACAAAAAAAATGTGTGTGTGTATCCTAGAGCCAAAATCCAAAACTCAAACTTTAACAATCTATTTCTTACATTTGTTCTAAGGACTACAAGTTCTTCAAGAGGGCTTCACCATATGATCTTTGACACTTGATACTTGAGCCCAAATTGAGGTGACTTGAGTCCAAACCGCTTCCTTTGGGGAAGAAACCTTCTAGTTTAATTAGAACCCTGAAACACACTCAAACAATAAACAATATTAGTACAAATAACTAATATGTTTTGTAATCATCAAAACTCACTTAAAAAACGGGTGATTGTAACCTTGGGCCAACATGTTAAAGTTTCTTCAACGTTTTAAAGAATCAAAAGAAAACAAAACAAAAGTGAAAAGAGAAGAGTACGGTGAAACACGAAGAAGTGGGAACATAGAAAATAAGATATTTGTGGTTTTTAAAATTGTTTCTAAAACAAAATAAAAAGGAAAGAAAACTCATGGCTACTAACTACTAATGGCTCCACTAAGCATACTAACCTTTTAGTGATAGTTGCCTCACATGTATTTTTGGTCATCACTAATCTTTGGTTCAAGAGCGTTTCAAAGTATGACCCATAAGATAACTTGTCACATCCAAACTCAACAAACAAGTGCAAGCTACACTTAAACCATCAAAACTAAACAAGAGCAAGCATGAAATAAAGTAATGTTAGCTTGTTAGAAAGTTAGGATGTTAGAGTGTTAGAATCCATCATCTGAGCCATCAATGGCTCTTGCAAGAGCAAGACTAAGTAGAGGCTATTAGATTCATGTGGATTATCAAGTAAGAAGTTAGCAAGTTAGTGGTTAGTAGTTAGTTGCTATGAGAGAAAATTAGTTAAACATGTAAAAGGAGTTAGAGAGAAGAAAACAATTAGAGATAAAGAGAGAACCTTTCATACATTGTCACTTTTCATTACAAGTACTCTTACTTTCCACCCATGTACTACTCTCTTTCCTATTACAAGATCTATAAGAAATAGAAAATACAAAGAGGAAGAAGAAGAAGAACTAACCTAAACTACCCTAAAACTATATACATAAAAAAGAAAACCCTAAAACTTTCGTAAAAACTCCTCAAAACTCCTCCTCTTTCAGCTCTGGAAATCTCAGGGCTTTTATAGGCGAAAGGGGGCACCAGGGTACCTGTACGGAGCCGCGCGTCAAATCATGATGTGCAGATCCAAGACATTGTCGTGGAAACGCGACAATTGCAGTGTTTTTGCGGCAATTCTAAGGCGGCGCGCACGGCGCCGCCTGCTGCGCCCCCCCCGCTTGTCTCCCTTTCGGTTGTACGTCCTGGAATCTAGATTTGGGCCCCCGGTTTTAACGAAACAACCCTCCAAGGTCAATGGCTATTCTTGTAGGCTTTTAATCACCAATTAAATGGAATTTTGGGCTTCTTCTTTATTTCATATCATGGACCTAGAAACATGCAAGAGAGGTATTATTAACAGGATTTAATTTTAAATAAATGTGAAGATGTGGTATGAAATATGCAATTTTAGAGACTAATCACACCCCACACTTATCTTTTGCTCGTCTCGAGCAAAACAAAAAACTAAAAAAATTATTACACCACTTTCGCAGGTGACGCGATTGCACTGAGCATTGCAACAAGCCGTTAAACCTCTAGCTAGAGGAGGAGTTTTGTCTCTTGAGGGTTTTCAGCGGATTACACCCACAAAATCCATAAAGAAAGAAATCAAATGTTAGTATTTTGAAAATGTATTTTGAAATAGAGAGAAGTGTTGAAATATTTTTGAGAAAATTTAAGTGATCCAAGGTCATAGGTTAACCATAACCTTAAACTAAGTCGAAATATAAAATCTTGTTATAAATTAAATGCAAGAATTTAAAATTGAATTGATTCTTTGATCGTTCATAAAACTCTTAGAAAAATATGCACTTTGTGAACTTTGAAGATTTATTTGGGATATTGACTCAAACTTTCATGTCATTGATTTGTGTATATTTATTTATTTATTTTCCTTCTTCCTTTAGTTTTCTTAGGCTTTCTTATTTACTTGGGTAGTAAGCCTTTAGCCGGTGACTCCCAAACCAGATAGTTTTAGGGCACCAGATGAGAAAACATCCCTCGGACTTAAGGACTCGGGTAAATAAGGCCACAAAATTAAAGGGGATTATTTTATTTTTGTCCACCGTTTTAGGTGTGAATAATCATGCTTCCTAAGGCATAAGTACCCAACTTCGATAAGTGATTTTTATTATCATCATTTCATTTTTTATATATTTTTATAGCATTTTCAGTCTTTGTTTCAATCCTAAAAAATTGTGTAAATGTGAAGTGCATAAATCTAAGACAAAAAATTCAAGATCAAAGTATCTTTCCAATCTTACTTCTTTATCTTAAAATTTAAACAAGATCTATTATTTTGACTCAGTTTAAAATTTCGTAATTTTAGGTCTTCCTAATTTCTAAGATAATCTTAAATTTCTTAAAAATAAATCAAAATTATTTCTCTTATGTCAAAAAGTTTTATAAAAAGAAAAGAAAAGAGTTTCTATTCAAAAGAAAAAATTTTAAAATTCCCTAAAAAGAAGTGTAAAAGAAAAAAAAATTTACAACAACCTACGTTAGTAAATCCTCCCCCACACTTATCTCATACATTGTCCTCAATGCATCGTGAATGTGTATATACATGAAACAAATGAAAAGAGAAGAAAAATTATCTCATGTGGTGGCTCCGGTGGCAGTCTGATTGGGCCAAGCGTTACCCAATCAAGATAATATGGTGGCTCACGAAATCCACCTTTATTGACCTCTTTTCTATTTACATATTTACAATCCCCAATATTAATAGGATCATGCAAGATCCTATCATGAAAATTATTCTCTTTACATGACCAATCATGGAAGATCATCACTGAGTCATTCTGGTCAATATATTGGTCCAACAATAGAATGTGATTTTGTGGAATGGATGATTTGGGCTTTAAAATGAAAAGTTCTGGAACCAATACTAACTCGAAAAAATCAATTTTGGGTTCGAGAGTTGGTTTGGGTTCGAGAGTCGATTTAGGTTCAAGAGTTGAGTCTAAATCAAATAATTTAATTTCACATTCTATTCCCATCAATGAAGTGTGACAATCCAAAAGAATTGGTTCAATTTCAACATCCATGGATAAAGGAATCAATGTTGGCTCGGGAAATGGGTCCAACTTAGGTAAAGATACCAGAGTCAACATAGATTCAAAGATTGAAATTGAATCACAAAATTTGGGTCAGGTTCACATTCATATTCAAGTTCAATTTTATTGAAATGAAAACTTGCCAATTTATCAATGGGTTGATATTGGTCAAGTTCAAGGTTTTGTGGTGAAATTGAATCTTGGTCAAAGTCTTCAAGATTTCATGATTTTTGGTTTTCATCAATATGATTAGAAGTATTAGAAATAGTCAAAGATCAGGTAGGGAGAGTTTCCTTATTCCTACATATGTTTTTCAATCGACTAAGTCTAGCTTCTATCATATTAAAAGGATCGCTTTGAAATTGAATCATGGATTCCAAACTCTTTTCTTACTGTGAGACTTGGAAAATGGTGTAAGGATCTTGGATTTGAAAATTTTGATGGGATTTCGAGTTTTCTATATTTTGAATTCGTCGCTCGAGTTCCTCTAAGGCTTCCATCCTCTTTTCCCAGTCAATTGGTTCTTCTAATGGTTATTCTGAAGAAAGAATATATGAAGTTGGATGTTGGTAAGGTAGTTGACCATATGACTCTGGAGAGTTGTATCCCCACTGACTCTGTGAAGAGTGGTAATGATTATTTCAGTCTTGTTCATAGTATTGGGACTGGGGCACATATTGAGTCAGATAATCCCAATTTGGCATATATGGTTGGTTCATGTTGTACATAGCCGGGCCGAAGTTATCTGAGTCAAATGAGGTTGGGGTGAAATATGGATTCATATTAGGATTGAAAAAATTATTGTTGTTAAAATCCATTTCATAATTTACAAAAAAGAAAACAAACAAACAAACAAAGAAAAAAGAAAAAGAAAACAAGCATATGCTAGGGTTGGCTTAGATCTAGACGACTCCTAACTCGTTAGACTGTCCACGAGGGGTAGTTAATCGACCAGGTAGGGGCAAGATCAGTGGGAGGTATCCGTGCTGGGGCAACGGGCCTAATTATGCCAAACCACTGTTCTTCGAGGTTTCGCCTCTCAATCCCCAACCTTGGACACTGATTTGACAAGAGTCAAACTCTAACAACTTTTTTCTAAGGCCAATCTCTTAAATGAGTCCGAGATGTCCCTAGGGGCTAACATTTAGCAATTTTTATTAAGGCTTGGGTTGTGTGAGTGGGGAGTGATTTTTGAGCTAAGAAAGGGTAATGATTTTCCCACCTTATATTGTATTGGATTTTGCCCTTAAGTTCAAATCGTGCAAGTGTGCAATATAGATAAGAATGAACACACAAAGAGAGTAAATCACCCACGTGTTTGTCCTAACTATATGCTATGCAATATGTACACCTCCATCAAGATCACAACAACAGAAGAATAAAATACAGTATATTGGAATGAAAATTGACACGTGCCTAGATGCAAATGTCTAAACCATTTTAAAACATTCAATTACCGTATTTTAGTTCTTAAAATTATTACAGCGCACAGGTAATTTAAAAAGAAATTAGCAGCAGAATATAGTAATATACAAGAATTTATCCAACCACACAAAAGCAAATATGGACTTCTGCAATGCTAAAAATTTGACCTGCACACCAAAAATAAAGAAGAAAAGGTAACAAAAACGTGAAATCAAACCGTTCCCATCCCCGCAACTGCGTCAAAATTTGATCGGGGGAAAACTGTGCACGAAAAGTATATGTTTTGAAATCACGAGTTAAAAGTGCGTGCTTTGGCTTCCTCGATACTTTCGTTATAGCATAGAGGCTAAACGGGTCGAACTCATAGGGACGGAAAGCGATAGAAGCTTTACCAGAATGTTCACGTGTGTGTTAAAGTTTCTTCAACATTTTAAAGAATGAAAAGAAAAGAAAACAAAGAGTGAAAAGAGAAGAGTACGGTGAAACACGAAGAAGTGGGAATATAGAAAATAAGATATTTGTGATTTTAAAATTATTTCTAAAATAAAGTAAAAAGGAAAGAAAATTCATGGCTACTAACTACTAATGGCTCTACTAACCATGCTAACCTCTTAGTGATAGTTGTCTCACACGTATCTTTGGCCACACTAGTCCTTGGTTTAAGAGCGTTTCAAAGCAGGACCCATAAGATAACTCATCACATCCAAACTCAACAAACAAGTGCAAGCTACACTTAAAACATCAAAACTAAAGAAGAGCAAGTATGGAATAAAGTAATGTTAGCTTATTAGAGAGTTAGGATGTTAGAGTGTTAGAATCCATTATCATGAGCCAAGCTCTTGCAAGAGCAAGGCCAAGTAGAGGCTATTAGATTCATATGGATTATCAAGTAAGAAGTTAGAAAGTTAGTGGTTTGCAGTTAGTGCCATGAGAGAAAATTAATTAAACATGTAAAAGGAGTTAGAGAGAAGAAAATAAGAAAAGATAAAGAGAGAACCTTTCATAAATTGTCACCTTCCATTACAAGCACTTTTGCTTTTCACCCATGTACTACTCTCTTTCCTATTACAAGATCTACAAGAAATGAAAAATATAAAGAGGAAGAAGAAGAAGAACTAATTTAAACTACCCTAAAATTACATACATGAAAAAAAAACCCTAAAACTCCTCAAAACTCCTCCTCTTTCAGCTCTGAAATTCCCAGGGCTTTTATAGGCGAAAGGGGGCACCAGGGTACCTGTACGGAGCCGCGCGTCAATCACGACGCGCGGCTCCAAGACATTACCGTAAAAACACGGCAATTGTTGTGTTTCCGCGGCAATTCTAGGGAGGCGCGGGCGCCGCCTGCTGCGCGCCCCTCGCTTGTCCCCCTGTAGGCTGTACGTCCTGGAATCTGGATTTGAGCCGTCGGTTTTGATGAAACCATCCTCCAAGGTCAATGGCTATTCTTGTGGGCTTTTAATCACCAATTAAATGGGATTTTGGGATTTTTCTTCATTTCATGCCATGGATCTAGAAACATGCAAGAGAGGTATTATTAACAGGATTTAATATTAAATAAATGTGAAGATATGGTATGAAATATGCAATTTTAGAGACTGATCAGTTATTTCATTCTGATAACTATTATATTAATATAGAGTTCTGCTCCATCAAGTTTCAGTGGGTGGGGACTTGAGAGGACATCTTTTGCTTTTAGTTGCTTCTCAAGTAAGTAGTCCAGTAATAATTGTACAAACATTGAATAGTATCCTCATGTCAGTTTTGTTTTGTTCTAGTAGATAAGGATACAAGTATTTTGCCTTCGTAATCATCTACACAATTATCGTATATACAATAAAAGGCACCTACAAGTTTTAGTAAAACTAAAGGAAAAAGACCTTACATTAGTAAAAAATAGCAAAAATATTAATGAATATAATTATAAAACTGAAGGAAAAAAGATGAGTTATATCTTTTTTCGGTGTAAAAATAGCAAAAATATATAACATGACATGAGCTTGACATGTTTTTATTAGTTTCAGCATGTATTTGAATATCTTAGATACTTTTATTGCTTTCCATGTATTTATATTGAGAAAACAAATAGAAAAATCTGACATGGAACTAATTATCCATCTCTATTTGCACTCTTACATTAGTAATCACTTAATTAGAGGTGCAAACGAATATATCAGTTCTGGATCTGTATTCACATTAGTTTCATATGCGAATATGGGTTTTTCTTGTCAGACCATCCTGTATTCATATCTTTGGATGGAAACATACATATATGTTACCTACATATAGATAAGGCTAGTATGGAAAACATACATATAGATAAGGCTAAGTTATTAATGCGGAAATGAAAACAACTTATTTTAATTTAAGTAAGATGAATTGTGAAATAATTGTGTTCATTTATCTGATTCATGACCTATTTGTTTCTCTAATATCCGACCTTTATCCATACTAGAAATAATCCTCCGCTTGTAGAAGGGACAGAAACATTGAAGTAATATAGAGCATTGATAATAAATTTTTCACATATTTAATAAGAATATTAATATATTTTTTATATAATTTATAACATTTTATAGATGATATCCTAATATTAGTTATATATTATTTATGAATATTAGTTAAATAATATATTATTTTATTGAAATATTATAATAACATAATATTATATTATTTAATACTATAATTAAAATTATTGCTATAAATAATTAATTATATCATAATATTATGATATAATTAATTATTTATAGCAATAATTTTAATTATAGTATTAAATAATATAATATTATGTTATTATAATATTTCAATAAAATAATATATTTTATAATTATAATCATATAACTATAACGTATATACAATTAATATCTAATAGATATAGTTAATAATCTATATATTATATTATAAATAATATATAACATGATATATTAAATATATGTAATATATTTAATATTCACTATATATTAGTTGATAATAAATAATAAATAATATATTAATTAATAATATATTATATATTTTCACATATTTAATATACTATATGTAAATATAATATTAACTATATATAAATATATGCAAATATAAGCTCATAAATAAATTAATATATTATGAATATATTATAATAATATGTTAGATGTTAACATTTTCGTCCACATTTTTTGCAAGTTAAGATTATAATATTATTTTATAATTATATGTTATAATATTAACTACACACACATATACAAGTTAGAACATATTATTATAACGTATTAAATAATATAATTAATTAATTATACTAATAATTATAATTATAGTATTAAATAATGTAATTAATATTGACATATTATAAGGAAATATATTTATATAAAAATATATTCAAGTATAAGTTGTAACATATTATTATAACATATTAAATAATGTAATTAATAATTTATAGTAACAATTATAATTATAGTGTTAAATAATGTAATTAATATTATGATATGTGAGGTTATTATTTTTTTTCCATTAGTTGTAAAGGGGAAAACTTATAAAAATTCGAGAGAAATTACGAGTAATAAAGAGAAAATTGCAAGTATTTTAGTCTTAAAATTCTGAAAAAGTGTGCCGATAGGAGTCTGATCAGCGCGCGACCACTTTGTCCCTTTGACCACACGAGCAATCGAGTCTTGGGATTTACTGCTTGAGAATTCCTTCTCGCCTGGTTTCAGAAGTTCCTTGAGAATGGAAGATTAGGGTAATATTACCCTGAGTTTATCCATAAAAGATTAGAAAAATAAATCTCTGAATTCTTGAAGGCTGAAGAATAGTTGAGATGATTTCTTTCTCTAAAAAATTCTAGCCAAAACTTTTAGCCCCTTGCTTAGCCTTAGAATGGGCTATTTATAGGCTATATACGGGTATAACCGGCCCTAGAAATCAGCAAAGACTGGAACAGTCTTGATAGCCTCGCATACGAGGCTAACACAGGCTCTGCACAAGCCTAGAAAGCTTCATGTGAAGCTACATAGGCTCTACGCGAGCCTACTACAGCCATTCTGGCTTTTATAAGAGGGGAATGACCCTCTTAATTATCTCCATTTAATGGGGAGATAATGGGTGTAACTACCCCTTTAAAGTGGGCATTAACTCCACTAATATAGGAAAAGTTATCCCACTAATCCGGTTCAGAGATTTGAAATGATCAAAATGACCTGGAGTTAAAACTCCAAAAGTTTTATGTGGAGCTAGCCTACTGCCGGGCTAAAGCTCCAAGTGGGGCTAAGGCCCACTGCTGGGCTAAAGCTCCATGCGGGGCTAAGGCTCCATGCGGGGCTAATTTCAATGCTTTTGAGAGAAGCTAACCAGTTTGGCTAAGTTTGAACCATCTGTTCAATTGTTTGCGGCCTGTCTTTTAGAAGTGTCAACAAGACAGCCATTGTACAGACCAGTCTGAGAGCTACCTGAGGTTCTATATTTTAGTAGTGTTAATAAAACCCCTTTCAAAGTTTTCACAAATTCGTAACGGACTGATTCGGATTTTAAAATACTTTGAATTGCTTCGGGTGTTCAAACCTGTGTGAAGTAAGTATAGCATAAAAATGCAATTTTGATTGTCGGAAAAAAGCCATGAAATGTGGGCTAGCTTCGCTCATGTGGCGAGGCTATGATTTGACAAAGCTAGCCAGATCCTAGCTTCGCCTTTTAGCCATGGGATAGCGAGTCATCTAACTTCGTTGTTGGGGCCCTTTGGGCTAACTTCGCCTGTGAAGTGAGACTAAGTGTTTAGCGAAGTTGTTAACTTCGCTGTCAGCACTCAGTGCTTAGCTTCACTTGTACGGTGAAGCTATAAGTTGATTGGAGTTAATTCTCCAGGCTATCACTTCAGATTCGAAGTGACATGTAAGGCTTATAAATAGGTCTTTTACAATCCTTAGAGAAATTACTTTCTCTGTAATGTTTTGCGTTTAGGGTTTTCTTTCCTCTTCCTTGATTTCAAATAAAAAAAAGGGTTTTCACCCTTTCAGACCAAGATCGATCTCATTGCACCAAAGCACGTAGACAAAGAAGTGATCGACACCTCTAAAGCGACTGAAGCTGTTAAGAACACGGTCGTTCCAATCGTGGAGCGGCTAATCCCAGGTGGGTTTTCAGAGATCTCGATCTCTTCGAGAATTTTTTTCCTTCGCCGTGTTTTGGCGACTTCAGGGGGTTTTCCACTTTTGGCGAACTCCTTTTTCCTTCGCCGTGTTTTGGCGACTTCAGGGGGTTTTCCACTTTTGGCGAACTCTAAGGAGTTCGCCTCCTTTCATTGAGATCAGGGAGAAGAAATCCCTAAGATGAATTTGAGGAGGCACACCTTCTCAGGCGAGCCTAGGGAGTTCTTCTCCCTGTAAAGTTCTTTTAGCTCTGCGTGAGCCTAGGGAATTCAACTCCCTGTGAAGCTATGCCTCAGCTCTTTTGAGCAAAAATTAGGGAGTCTGGGTCCTTGCGAGGCTAAGTCTCTACTCTGTTGAGCTAGGCTATGCCTTAGCTCTTTTGAGCGAGGCTAGGGAGTCTGGTTTCCTACGAGGCTAAGCCTCTGCTCTGTTGAGTGAGGCTATAACTTAGCTCTTTTGAGCGAGTCTAGGGAGTCTGACTCCCTACGAGGCTAAGCCTCTGCTCTGTTGAGCGAGGCTATGCCTTGGAAACAAAAAAAAAAGCTTCTATTTTGAAGGGACTATGTCTCTAATTCTACATGTTTAGTTTTATGATACTAACATGTTTTTCTCCTTTCATTTTTGTAGTATATTATGCTCTCGGACCATCGAACAGCCTATTTGGGCCCGTGAGAGGAATGGACGGAAGTGTCTATTTTCAGTTTCAAGGGCAAACATCATTGTTTAGCTAGAGGGAGCACGCCGGAACGAAATGAATTAATCTCGGCTGGGGACCAGTGGACTCTCTGAAGTATCATTTCAACTGCTGTGCTCGAGAGCAACAATCGGATCGTGTATAGAAAGCCGGCACTCATGTTCGGGATGCAGCTCCTGACTCAGATCAGTAACTGACTACGCCAGAAGGTCAATGGATTTTTAAGCTCGGGGAAGACAAATATCATCTCCCTGCGATTAAGCGTCATTTCCCACTCTTCTTCTTCTAGTCAGTAACAATAGAGAGAAGGATGAATTGGCTAGTGACTAGGAGTGCATATTCGGTCTACATTGGCATTTTGACATCCCGAGGATATAGTCATTTAAGGTTTCATCGGTTCATAACTGGCCTGTGTCCTGGCCTTGTCAGCAAAGAGGTACCGGCAGGAGAGAATCCAGTGATGGCGAGAACCTTTCTGAATCAATTTGTGAGGGTCGGGCTATCCGGCGACGGACTTCAGAACACCGAGGGTCCATTCCACCTCGAAGCCATGGTGGAATCGTCTGACAATGTACATCTTGGAGCAACATGATGATGAACTGAAGCGGCTGGGGCTTTATAAAGCAGTTTGGGTCACTTGCTATGGGATCGAAGTCAGCATCCCAAACTTCTACTCCCTATTTGAACTCTACTGCCCATCAATAGGAACGTTCTTCACTCAATTGAGGGAGCTAGGATTGGCCCTTCATGAGATGCGGGAGGTGTCGAAACTCCCCATGGGCTTCCTTCCGTACGACGAGTATTTCCCCTATAACAAAGAGCTCGAACAACTAATGACTCAAGATGCAGCTCTGTACGAAACATACCGTGAGCTGATGTGTTATTTTACATTTGTCTTGATGCCCACAATGTCTGGGGGACCACTAATGGATTGAAGATTTGGGCAGATTACTTGTTCCCTACCCTAGAAGGCATTCCGGAGGAGATCCAAGTCCCGGCAACTGATGAACATATCACGGCCAAGATGGCATCAAGCGGACATGGTGATGTTGTTTTGGAGGAAGACGTCGGCGCTTATGAGATAGGTGACTCATTTAAAAGCTTTTATCATCAAGCTAGTCGGCCTATGTCTCGACGGGCCCTGCTAAAGATGGGATATTACCAATGGTGCTTCTCCCTGCTGTCCAATTAGTCTATGGACGAGCTCTCGGACTGCTCCCAGCTGTGGTATGCAGCATTCAGCGCGGGCTCCAGACGCTAGTGAAAATGTTCCGCAAGGAGGGAACAACGAAGAAGGGGAAAAGAGAACTCGTCTTGCCTCATGATGGACCATCTCCCAGGGTTGAGCTTCCTTGTACTTATCTGATGGCCTGGTTTGCAATGCACTGCCCAACACTAATCAAGCCTGGAAAGGAGCCACCTGAAGATGCTCGAATTGCACTCCTCCATCGGATCAAAGAGTCAAAGTGGGTCCAGAATTATGTTGCAGGAATTTGAAAGATAGTTCATTTCCACGGCAAATATTCTCTCTTCTGGTGCTTCCCCCACATCCCAAGTACCACATATGGCGAGGAGTTCCAAGACAATGGAGCTGGCCAGTCTTCACCTCGGGCAGCATACTTTCAAGTGGTTGGTCAGCATCAGACCATCCTATTATACCGTTGCGGGGACATTGTCTTTCTGGAGCCTTATGTGCCTAGTAGGTTTGCCCGACAGTTTGGTTACGGCCAATTGTACGTTGGCAACCCGAACCCTTGGCTAGGCATACAAGGAGTCTCATCGACGGTGCTCACGCGTGGAGATACTTCATCACTCGATGCACGGGAGCCCGTTTTTGTATGCCATAGCGGACCCCTAATCTTTTTAATGAGTCTGGGTTCTGCTATTGATATAGCACCTCTAACTCTTGTCTATATGAGTTCAAGATCAATGATTTAAGCTTGTCTGAAGCAAAAGTGTCTAAACGTAATCAGAGAAAATGGGTCTAGGTCTCCCAGAATTTCTAGCTAAGGTTGGCAACTAAGCTTCAGATGCTGAGAGCCCGTGTTTCGAGGAAGTTATCAGTGGGGTGGACAAGGCCCCTGCTGATGATGTGGAAGAAGAAGAAGAAGACCCTGATACCTACTTCAAGCAAAAGCAGAAGGGATCTTCTTCTTATGGCCCCTACGAAAGAAGCAAGTAGTAAGTAAACCTCGTTGACGTGCCCGGGAGGTTTTCTTCATTGAGGAGGACGAATCGACTGCTGACATTCCTTCTTCTGACCCTTTGCTTGCCGCATCACCTCATCTTGAAGAGACCCGTGGGGAAATCGCTTAGGCTTCTAGTAAATTTTTTTTTTTTTCTCAGAATGATTTTTTTTCTTTTCATTTCTGTGACTAACTTTTGTCTTTAATCATAGATGCAGATAGGGAAGAAGAATCCTCTGATGATCTCTTCGCCTACAAGGAAGGAGATGAGGCAGATTACTTCAGTCCAGAAGGGCCCATGGCTTCGTTCCACTACTCTTGATCTTTTGGTAAAGGTGAAGTCACCGCTCAAGGAGATGAGAATGAGGATGTAGAAATCCTTGAAACTCCAGGGGACAAAGAATCAGTCGACGAGCCTACCCATGAGGAGGTCCCTGCTACCTCTACCGAGCCAATCGCCAAGGAGGTTGTCACCTCTGGAGTTGTTCCTACAGAGACTATTACTGGAAAAGTAAGTGACACTAGAGTGGCTTCCATTGAAGTTGCTGATGCTGTTGAGGGTTCTCCTATTGAGACTGTCCTAGGTGAGGTGACCGACACTGAGGTTGACATTACCGGGACCTCAAACTCCTCCAGGTAACGGTCATAATAGTTCACTTGGTAATTGTTTGTCTTATATCGTTTCTGATTACCTTGATTTTGTAGAAGTTCCTACATTGACTACTCCGATCAGTGGGCCATCTCAAGAGGATGTAGCTATTCCACCCATATTGGATCCTACACTGTTGAATATTATATATCACAGCGTAATCCAACATCAGACTTCATCAGGTGTTGATTTGCCGGTGACTATCGGGACGAAATCTGCTCATTCTACTATGTCGGTACCGGAACAGAATGAGTCTAGGCCCGAGCCTTCAATTGAGTCGGTCTCATTTTCGTCCACCCCTTCAGCTCCTGCTACTGCTGACCTAGTGGTGATCACCAGTCTTGACTCTCCAACACTGACTTTCAGGCCTGCTTATTCGGTGATGACTACCAGTCTTGCTTCTCCGATGATCACCTCTGTGAAGACCCCTTCTTCAATGGTTTTTCTTCTGCTTCACTAATGGTTGCTTTGACTAATCCTTGGATGTCCATCACGACCACACCCATGGAGACTTCTCCTTCCGCTATCAACCCTACATCGATTGAAGGCAATTTTGAAAAGGAATTCATCACAGAGTTGGTCGATAGCTTCTATAAAATTTTGAGATGATGTCTTTCGCTGAAACTGAAGAATTCAGAACTCCATTTGAATCTTTGAAGCTGATACTCTCTCAGGCCATAGAGAGTATTTAGGGACGTCAGAGGAGCCACCGAGGCTGCTTTCTTGGAGCAGATGGTTAGTAATCTCGAAAGAGATGTAGACAAATGGCGTCACTTGAATCAGGCGGATCTCACTCAGCAGAACTGGACCGTCTCACTGAGCAGGTGCAGAAGACTTACTTAGAAACATCCCAAGAAGTGGAGGCAGTGTCCCAGGAGTTAAAATCCACGGAGGCCGAAGAAATCACAATTGCCGACATGATTGAGACCTCAAATCAGCGCTTGTTGCCGCCAACGACCAAATCAAGAAGGCTCAGGAGATGATTGTGAGGGCGAATACCCTTTTGTCCAAAGCCAAGCAAGTGCATCATACTGAAACTGCCCGGTTGGAAGAGATGACTGCCAAGAGCATCCAGATCCAGCAATAGGAAGTGGAGAAAATATCGGCTTTGGAGGAAGTCCAATCTCGCTTAGCAAAGGTGGCCATTCTTGACAGGGAGGAACTGAAGCCATAGGCTATCCTCAGGGCTGAGTAAAGCAATAGGAACAAGTTGTCTACTCTTGAGGCTAAACTCAAATTATATGAGAGAATCTTGATGTAGCACTAATGTTTCTTCTTTCTTTTCGTATTGAATCAATAAAATTTTCTTTTGATTAATGATTTGTCTGGTGCACTTGTTTCAATTTGATCGGGGGAAAACTATGCACAAAAAAGTGTATGTTTTGAAATCAAGATTTAAAGTGTGTATGCTTTGGCTTTCTCGATACTTCTGTTATAGCATAGAGGCTAAAACGAGTCGAATCCATAAGGACGGGAGGTGCTTGAAGCTTACACGGTATGTTCACGTGTATGTTAACGGTTCTTCAATGTTTGAAAGAATAAAAAGAAAAGAAAACAAAGAATGAAAAGAGAAGTACGGTGAAACATAAAGAAGTGGGAAACATAAAAAAGAATATATTTATAGTTTTTGTGGTATTTCTAAAATAAAGTGAAAAAAAAGAAAGCTCATGGCTACTAACTACTAATGACTCCACCAACATGCTAACCTCTTAGTGATAGTTGCCTCACATGTATCATTGGCCATCACTAGTCCTTGGTTCAAGAGCTTTTCAAAGTATGGCTCATATGTTAACTTTCACATCCAAATTCAACCAACAAGTGCAAGCAACACTTAAATCATCAAAACCCAATAAGAGCAAGCATGAAATAAAGTAATGTTAGCTTGTTAGAGATTTAGATGTTAAAGTGTTAAAATCCATCATCATGAGCCATCAATGGCTCTTGTAAGAGCAAGGCCAAGTAGAAGCTATTAGATTCATGTGGATTATCAACTAAGAAGTTAGATTAGTTAGTGGTTAGTAGTTAGTTGCCATGAGAGAAAAATTAGCTACACATGTAAACGGGATTAGAGAGAAGAAAACATAGATAAGTTAAGAGAGCACCTTTCATAGATTGTCACTTTCTATTACAAGCACTCTTGCTCCCAACATGCACCACTCTCTCTTCCTATTACAAGATCTACAAGAAATGAAAAAATAAAGGAGGAAGAAGAAGAACACTAAGCTAAACTACCTTAAACTATAAAATAGAGATGAAAACTACCTAAACTCTGCAAATCTCCATCTTCAGAACCACAGGGGGGTATTTATAGGCACTAGGGGAAAGGGGGCAAAGGGGCAAACCCTGACCCAAAGTACGGGCACGACCGCGCCCGTACGGCTGCGGAAACGCGGTCATTGCCGTACCCGCGGCGCTTTCTGTCGCGCGCTGTCCCATCTGTCCCCTGTCAGTTGCAGGTCCCGGTTTCTGATTTTGATCCCCTGGTTTTGACGAATTAGCTCTCCAAAGTCAATGGCTATATTATAGGCCTTTAATCACCCATTAAATGGTGATTTAAGGTCTTTTTCATTGCACATCATGGACCTAAAAATATGCAAGAGAGGTATTATTATCAGAATTTAATATTAAATAAATGTGAAGATGTGGTATGAAATATACAGTTTTAGAGACTAATCATGTAGCTGATTAGGATATTAAAGACACTGAGGATCAAGGACAGATTATAGGTAATGTCCAAGATTCTATTGCAGTTGGAAGAACTCGAAGAAATCCATATTGGCCCAAAGGCCCATCACTCTAGTTTTGATGATGATTAACTCATGTAGTTATAGTACTAATGATCTTGTATTTATATAGTGTCAGATTATGTATCAAGATCTTAGTAGGTGTTTAGCTTCAACAAAAGAGTTTTGGAGCTAACACATGTGGATTCAAGAGCTCGCCAAGATCGCATCTATCACTTAGATGGAGTCAAGCTCTTGGGATCGCGTTTGAATCGAGTCGGCTTGGAGAAGGAGTTCTACAAGAAGACTTCAGTTTTTTTAGTTTAACTTTGTATTTAGATCTTGTGTAAGATAGACTAGTGTTGATATGCTCAAGTTCTCACACACACACACACAAGTTCAATAAGTTTAGTTTTTGATTTAACCGGTTTTAGATTTCAAGTACATATATATATGGTTTTCATGAATAGATAGAATCAAAATAAGTTTATATGGTTTAATGTATATTAGATTTCATCTACATACATCTATACTTCATATATTTAGAAAAACTTATTTTTTATGATTCTATTTCATGTGTTTAGAGTTTTGTAATTAACAAAACTTATTTTGAATTTAATGTCAAAAACATAGATATATCTTTTATATGTGTATTAGATTCTATCCATACATTCTATGCTTCAAAAGAGTTTAAATATCTTATTTTTGTATTTATACAAGTTTGAGAAAAATTGGTTTTCTATTTCAAAGTTTGGTTTTTGAAAAATACTGATTTTGTGTTAAAACTTAATTTCTAAATCCAAAAATAGTTCAAATAGTTTGTAATATGTGTTGATTTTTTGTCACACATATTTGTTCTTCAAATACTTATAAGAACTTATTTTTGTGGAATTTATGAGATTTTATGAGATTTTTTAGGTGTTAAAATGACCAAGTTTCTAATGTTTATCCCTAGCCTGAGCCTGCTGGCGGTCGACCGGCCGGTCAACCGAACCAGCTCTCGGTCGACTGGTTGGTCGACCAAAGTGCACAAGGACGTGCACAACGCCTGCCTATAAGGCTGGTCGACCGACTATAACTACCCAACTCTCGGGTAGTGCCGGTCGACCGGGCAGTCAACCTACAGGCTAAGTGCCTTTAGGTTCGATCGACCGGGCAGTCGACCGGAAGGCGAGTTAGCCAGGGGCGGTCGATCAGTGGCTCAATGGTGAGAAATATGACCATTGGATGGTCGACCGAAGGTCAAAATTGACTATTTATGGACCCCAACGGCTATATTCTTGAGAGCCTATAAATAGGGTTTCTCTCAAGCTGTTTGGACTAAGATTTTTTGAGATCTTTTCTTCTCATCTTTCAAGTGTTTTGCAGCAAGTTTAAAAGAAGTTTTTGTGCCTAAAAGTTTTATCTTTTATTTGTTTTAAAGTGTTGAAAAAATTAAAGAAAATGGAGTCTTTGAAAAATTGGTTATGAGCTTTCTTTACAAATCTATTTAGTATTTTTCCCAAGTATTTTTCTTTATTATTTTCTTTTCCAAATACTTTATTTTCTCACACTTGAGCTATCATCTCTAATCCTATCTATAGGATCTTGTTTTTATGAGAAAAATTGTTTGTGGTCTATTGTGATCACCAAGTGGTGTTGTGATCATTGGATCACCAAGATTGTAATCTTTTCTTTACTTTGGCTTTGTGCCTATCCCTCTTGTGTAGAGGTGATTGTGTTTGAGCTTTGGCTTTGTGCCTATCTCTCTTATGTAGAGGTGATTGTGTTTGAGCTTTGGCTTTGTGCCTATCCCTCTTGTGTAGAGGTGATTGTGTTTTGGCTTTGTGTCTATCTCTCTTGTGTAGAGGTGATTGTGTTTGAGAGAGGAGTAGTGTAATCCAAGTGTAGAGTTGTAATTCCTCAGTGGAGGTCCCTTTATGGAAGGTCCTGTGTGGACATAGTAAAAATCCTTCTGTGTAAAGGCGGGGACGTAGAGTAGTAGCTCGAACCTCGAAACATATCTTATTATTTGCGTTTGATCCACTATCTCTTAACTCTATCTCTCTTATATCTTGTATTACTTTATATTGCACATATTCATATGCTAGATATAGTTTGTGTGTATGCTCACACTTGTGTTGAATCAAGAGAGCTTCATATAGCACATCAACTCTTAATTTAGAGGAATGTTGAGGAGATAGTCCAGAGCCCTTCACCAGTAATTTGGCTACACTCTTTGATTACACATAGTGTGTTATAATTAATTTTTAATTTCGCATCATTTGTCATTAGATTAGCTAGTACACCTATCACCCCCTCTCTAGGTGTATTTCAATTGGTATCATAGCCTACGCTCTTGATATTCAGTTTAACCACCTAGGAGTGTGATCCTTGGATAGCTAATCTAGTATTACATTTGCACACATATAGTCTATACACTCATGAGTCACCTTGCCCCTTCCATGTTTGATGTTTTTAACGTCGATATGTGAAAGTTTAGGATGAATGCTTATTTAAAAGTCCTAGGTTTGCATGTCTATCTTACCACTACCAAGAAAATTTATTTTGGTAATGACAAGTACATTGAGGCTAATGTACAAGCCTTAGATGCACTAAAGTATACACTTAGTAAAGAATATTTATGTATGATTTCTCATTGTGATTCCACTTTTGTAGTGTGGAATACATTGACCTCTTCCGAGCTACAAATGACAAACTATGTGGAGAAGGAATATAGTGGAGATGAGTCTGACCAAGCTTGCTTATGGTCCAAGGAATGAATCCCTTGAGGTAAACTCGGACACTCAACTAGATGATAGTACTAGTTCTTCATGTGATGACAATATGGATGCCCATGCTTTAAATGAAGAACTTTCATTATTTTTGTGAAAACTTGTTAAATAAATACAAACATTTGAAGAAGAAAAGTTTAAAAATTTGTTTTCTAAACTTGATATGGTTTTACAAGAGAATGTTGAGGTTTTAAGTGAATGGTGTTGGCCCAAAGGCCCATCACTCTAGTTTTGATGATGATCAACTCATGTAGTTATAGTACTAATGATCTTGTGTTTAATTAGTGACAGATTTATGATTAAGATCTTAGTAGGTGCATAGCTTCAACAAAGAATTTAAAGTCAAGTTTTGGAGCTAGCACGGTTTGGACCAAGTCAAGAAGATGAGAAGACTTCAACTGAAGACTTCATGAAGACTTGTGCCTAGGTTTGTTTTGTTAAGATTTTATTTTTAGTTAAAATGTAAAGGATAGAATAGTTGGTGGATTGCTCAAGTATCATATACACACACACTCTTAATTTAGGTTGTTTTAGAAAAGAATTTTTACTTTGGAAAAATACTGTTTAGTTTTTGGTTTTCAAGTTTACATGTTTTATCCAAAATCATGTTTAGTGCATAATGTCAAAAACATAGATATTTCATCATGTATGTGTAGTGGATCATATCCATACACTCTATGCTTTAAAAGTTGTTTAAATATCTTGTTTTTGTATTTGGAGAAGTTTGGAAAACAAGTTCTGAAAAAATCAAGTTTTGGAAAATACTATGTTAGTTTTGAATCAATATTTCCAAGTTTCAAAAATAATCCAAATCATTTGTAACATGCCTTGATTTTGTGCAAGCATGTTTGTTTATCATAGTATATTGGTAAAACTAATTTTGTAGATTTTTAGTAATTTTATGGGATTTTAATTGAGCCAAAATGATCAAGTTTTCTTTCCCTAAAATCCCTGACCTGGCTTGAGCCGGTCGACCGGGACGGTCGACCGTAGTATGAAGTCGGTCGACCGACTCGGTCGACCGACGTGCACAGACGTGGCACGCCTTTGTGCACTGGAGGGCCGGTCGACCGACTCGGTCGACCGCCAGAGAGCTTCTGCTCTCTGGAAAGCCCCGGTCGACCGGGCCGGTCGACCGACAGAGAGTCTGACTCTCTGTTCCAGAGGTTCGGTCGACCGGGCGGTCGACCGCTGCCCCAACGGTCAGAAAAATGACCGTTGGCGGTCGACCGGCCGGTCGACCGACAGGTCTGTCAGACCCCCAATGGCTAGTTTTTGGAGCCCTATAAAATGGGCCATTTGGGGGCTGTTTTCTACAAGATTTGGAGAGTGTTTTTGAGCCAGTTTTTCAAACCCTTTTAAGAGGTTTCCTCCACAAAATTGAGAGCAAATATTTCCTATCAAAAGGGAAGTTTTATCAAGAGTGTTTAAAAGAGATTTTCTTGAGTTTTCCTCCACCATCTCTTTCCTTGTTTTCTCACACAACACTTGAGCTATCCATTACTATATCTACCTATAGGGATTTGTTGTGAGAGTGTTTATTGGTGATCAAAGTGTTTAGATCACCAAGAGATCTTTTCTTGTACTTTGAGAAGGCGGAGAAGTGTGTTCGCGTTGTTTAGAGTTCGTTTGTGAACTCTTGGTTTGAGGTGCGGCCTCGGCGAGCCGGTGGGCTTGCGTTGTGTACGGACTAGGGAGTCCGAGAGCTTGTAGGTGTTGCGGCACCGAGTGATCCGGTGGGATCGGTTTTAGTGGAAATCCTTCGTAGTGTCGAAGGCGGGGATGTAGAGCAAGGGTGCTCGAACCTCGAAACAAATCCCTTGTGTTTGCGATTGCTCACTCTCTCTCCCTTACTTGTTTACATCTTGCATGCTATTATTGTGTTTATCTTTATATGCTTGATATTCATATTGTGCTTAATTGATATATGCTTGGGGATTGTTTGCTAACACTTGTATTCAACCAAGAGAGCCAACGCGGCACCTCAACCCATATCTAGGGGAATCTTGAGGAGTTAGTCCAGAGCCCTTCACGGGGAATTCGGCTACACTCTTGTATTATACGTGGTGTTTAGTTGAAATAGTTTGTTTAGGTCATAATAGTTTTTAATTCCGCATTTAGTGACCATTAGATTAGCCATCACCTATTCACCCCCCTTTAGGTGATTTTCAATTGGTATCAGAGTCAAGTGCTCTTGATTTGGGTCTAACAACCTAGAGTTAAAGATCCTCATTTTTAGGCTAATCACTATTTTTGTACACACACCATGGACTTCATGTCACCACCCATGTTTGACATTCTTAACACCCAAATTTGGAAGGTTAAGATGTCTTTGTACCTCAAAGCCTTAGGTATTCATGTTTATCTTGCCATCACTAATGATTCATATTGTTTAAATGGCAAAAATAATGAGGCTAATACAAAAACCCTAAATGCTTTGAAGAGTACCTTAAATGATGAATATTTATCTAGGGTTGCTAACATTGATTCGGCTTTTGTAGCATGGAACATCATCACCTCCCTTGGCGAAAAGGATCTATACTATGCTAGGAGCGATTCGGATGTTGGAAGCGACACCTCCAACATGTGCTATATGGTCCAAAGGGACAACCCCCTTGAGGTAACTACCGAATCCGAAGTAGATGAAGAAAATGACATGTCATATGATGAGCTTGCATGTTTTTGTCAACAACTCTTAGAAAAATATGACATGCTTAAGAAAGATAACAAGAATTTGAAAAAGAAATTTGATTGCATGTTAAATGAAAATGATTCTTTTAAAAATAAAGTTGCATGTATTGAAAAAGAGAATGAAATTTGAAAAATGAGAATGTTTCCTTAATGTCTAAATTAAATGATTTATGTGAAGGAAACACCTCTTTGAAAAACAAGATTATTTTGGTGGAAAAACAAAAAGAAGTTGCTTTAAATGAAAACACTTCTTTGAAAAGAAAAATGTTTGAAAAAGAAAAAGAAGATGTTTCTAAAAAGAAAAAGAAAAATGATTTTACATCTCACCATGCTTTACATGCCACCACTAATGAGATGGAATTTTTGAAAAATAAAATGGATTGTTTGAGCTCAACTTTGAGAAAATGTGCATTTAATCATTCTAGGTTGGAGTCTATGTTTTCAAAGAAACAAACTCCACACATTCATGCACATCATCATCATGCATATGCTTATGTTGCACGTCATGATCACACTTACACACATAAGCATCCTAAGGTGTACAGATGTACACATTGTGGCCGCAAAGGCCATTTAGCAAAGTTTTGTTTTGACAGGTTACATCATATTAATTTTGCTAATAAAAATGTTTGGGTGCCTTACAAAGCTAAGCCCCAAGAACCCAAAAGAAAATGGGTACCAAAATCCCCACCTTTTGTTTTTAATGTAGGTGAGGGTTCTCACAAGACGTGAGAGTTTTGGTGCCTTGGTGGTGGTTGCACATGGACTAGATGGATACATATTTGATGCACCGCTATCAAGGAGGTTTGGTGGGACAACCACCATGTTTGGAGCTTTGGAGTATAGTTCACGTGTTGGTAACTATCTCTAAAACTCTTAGTTAAGTTTACATGCTTCTTTCGTTTGATGATTATTTAGCATGTTCATGTTTTATTTGTTTTGTACTTTATGTGGTAAATACTAGTTTAAATGTAGTTTTTATCAAAATTTGGATATATACATGTACAAGTAGTGAGCATCAATTGAGTCATATATGTTTGCACTTCATCGTTCATTTGTACTCACTATATGCACATGTATAGCGTAGTTTTGATGATTCTCTCATTTATACTTGTTTTGCCTATTTTCATGTTTTACTTCATGTATATGTAATTTTTTATTCAAATCTAATAAATATACATGTATACCCGTGAGTCTCTTGCCTTCATGCAAATACTATTAATAGACTCTTTTATGTTTGAGATATGTATACATATTGTTAGTTTTGGATAAATCATACATATACCTAGAAGTTTGTTTTTAAATTGAAAAATGAATTTTCATGATTTTTGTTTTGATAAAATGATAGTTGTTTTGAGCTTCATTGATTATTTTCATGAAAATGCTAATTACATGACTTTTGAACACTCACACTTTATTTGTTTTGTCATGACTTTGTTTCATGAACATATTTTTGAGCTTTATCGATTTTGAGTGTCAATTCTTGTGTATTTGGTATGATTCATGAAATACATCTGTTTTGATTTATATTTTTGAAGGATCTTTAACTAGTTTTTCAAAAATTATCTTTAACTAGTTAATTATTCTTCATTTGGTAGAGATTTTCAATGCTAAAAATATTTTCAAACACCTTTTTTTAAAACTCCTACCTTCAATGGGCGGATGGATGGGCGTGTATGCCTTGTAAGCTTAATTGAAGCCTTGTAAGCTTAATTGAAAAATCATTTATCTTGAGCATATAAAGGGTGGTAGGTTATGAGTTATATACATGATTTACATTGTTATTTTCAATTGGTATCTCAAATGATATCTTTGTATATACTCATATTTTGTTTATATATATGTATGCTTTCAAGTTCAAATAATATCAATTTCCATTGGTATTCTCTTTTCATACATATATATGATTTTCATGTGCTTGATTTACAATGGTATACATATTTAAAGCACAAAGTTTATGCTAAGCTTAATTTAAAACCTTATTTTCAATTGGTATCAATTGACATGTTTAATAAGCTTATGCATTGATTCTCAAAAAAAAAAAAAAATTTTTGATCATGGTTTTTCAATTGATATCAATATGCTTCAATTTCAAATTTGTTATAAATTTACAATTGGTATCAATATGTTTTATCTATTAAGAAATTTTCAAAATTTGTAATGTTTATTTACATTTGGTATCTTAAAAAAAAAAAATTTTGTTTACAAGTGATACCTTTAAAAATGTTTTGATTTGTATTGCCTATATGCAAGGAGAGCTTAACATCTCTTCTACATATAAATTCATGTTGAGTGTATCTTGTATTGAGGAGCTTGAAAACTCTTTTTTATGTGATACACGTGTGTAGGGGGAGCTTCACATCTCCTCTTATGCATTACATATTATGCATTATGTGAATTAGGGCTTGTCATCCCTCTTTCATGTAATGTATATGTGTAGGGAAGTTACTTTACCGTCTTCCTCTTCATGAATGTATATCGCATATAACTCTTTATTGATTTATTTGTTTTTACCCCTTATTGATCTCTTTGTTTATGACAAAAAGGGAGAGAAAAATTTGCTGATTTTTTTTTTACTTTAACCCCTTTGTTGATGATTGACAAAAAGGGGGAGAAGTATTTTGGTATATATGCATGTTTTTCTTTACCTTATTCATAAAGGGAGAGAAGTATTTATGTTTATGCATATATGTTTTGTGTTGCAAATAGGAGAAAAAGAATTTGATTTGTTTTATGCTTGATTAGCATGTTTATCTCCTTACATTTGCATACATGTTTATGTGCTTCATTTCCATATCTTATTATTTTGTGCTATGCATGAGTTAAGGGGGAGCTTCTTTGAAGCTTTACTTTAATCCATGCATATATAACTTCATGAGTTTTGTCATCATCAAAAAGGGGGAGATTGTTGGCCCAAAGGCCCATCACTCTAGTTTTGATGATGATTAACTCATGTAGTTATAGTACTAATGATCTTGTGTTTAATTAGTGACAGATTTATGATCAAGATCTTAGTAGGTGCATAGCTTCAACAAAGAATTTAAAGTCAAGTTTTGGAGCTAGCACGGTTTAGACCAAGTCAAGAAGATGAGAAGACTTCAAGTGAAGACTTCATGAAGACTTGTGTCTAGGTTTGTTTTTGTTAAGATTTTGTTTTTAGTTAAAATGTAAAGGATAGAATAGTTGGTGGATTGCTCAAGTATCATATACACACACACTCTTGATTTAGGTTGTTTTAGAAAAGAATTTTTACTTTAGAAAAATACCGTTTAGTTTTTGGTTTTCAAGTTTACATGTTTTATCCAAAACCATGTTTAGTGCATAATGTCAAAAACATAGATATTTCATCATGTATATATAGTGGATCATATCCATACACTCTATGCTTTAAAAGTTGTTTAAATATCTTATTTTTGTATTTGGAGAAGTTTGGAAAACAAGTTTGGAAAAATCAAGTTTGAAAAATACTATGTTAGTTTTGAATCAATATTTCTAAGTTTCAAAAATAGTCCAAATCATTTGTAACATGCCTTGATTTTGTGCAAGCATGTTTGTTTATCATAGTATATTGGTAAAACTATTTTTGTAGATTTTTAGTAATTTTATGAGATTTTAATTGAGCCAAAATGACCAAGTTTTCTTTCCCTAAAATCCCTGACCTGGCTTCAGCCGGTCGACCGGGACGGTCGACCGTAGCATGAAGTCGGTCGACCGACGTGCACAGACGTGCACGCCTTTGTGCACTGGAGGGCCGGTCGACCGACCCGGTCGACCGTCAGAGAGCTTCTGCTCTCTAGAAAGCCCCGGTCGACCGACAGAGAGTCTGACTCTCTGTTCCAGAGGTTCGGTCGACCGGGCGGTCGACCGCTGCCCCATCGGTTGGAAAAATGACCGTTGGCGGTCGGACCGGTCGACCGACAGGTCTGTCAGACCCCCAACGGCTAGTTTTTGGAGCCCTATAAAATGGGCCATTTGGGGGCTGTTTTCTACAAGATTTGGAGAGTGTTTTTGAGCCAGTTTTTCCAACCCTTTTAAGAGGTTTCCTCCACAAAATTGAGAGCAAATATTTCCTATCAAAAGGGAAGTTTTATCAAGAGTGTTTAAAAGAGATTTTCTTGAGTTTTCCTCCACCATCTCTTTCCTTGTTTTCTCACACAACACTTGAGTTATCCATTGCTATATCTACCTATAGGGATTTGTTGTGAGAGTGTTTATTGGTGATCAAAGTGTTTAGATCACCAAGAGATCTTTTCTTGTACTTTGAGGAGGCGGACAAGTGTGTTCGCGTTGTTTAGAGTTCGTGTGTGAACTCTTGGTTTGAGGTGCGGCCTCGGCGAGCCGGTGGGCTTGCGTTGTGTACGGACTAGGGAGTTCGAGAGCTTGTAGGTGTTGCGGCACCGAGTGATCCGGTGGGATCGGTTTTAGTGAAAATCCTTCGTAGTGTCGAAGGCGGGGATGTAGAGCAAGGGTGCTCGAACCTCGAAACAAATCCCTTGTGTTTGCGATTGCTCACTCTCTCTCTCCCTTACTTGTTTACATCTTGCATGCTATTATTGTGTTTATCTTTATATGCTTGATATTCATATTGTGCTTAATTGATATATGCTTGGGGATTGTTTGCTAACACTTGTATTCAACCAAGAGAGCCAACGCGGCACCTCAACCCATATCTAGGGAATCTTGAGGAGTTAGTCCAGAGCCCTTCACGGGGAATTCGGCTACACTCTTGTGTTATACGTGGTGTTTAATTGAAATAGTTTGTTTAGGTCATAATAGTTTTTAATTCCGCATTTAGTGACCATTAGATTAGCCATCACCTATTCACCCCCCCTCTAGGTGATTTTCAAATGGGACTCCTTGAAAACCCAAATTGACTTTGTCTTAAAGGAAAATAAAATTTTAAAGAATAAAAATGATTGAGATGATGTTTTGAAGAAAAATAAGGTTTTGTCTTCAAAACTTGAAATTGTTTTAAAAGAGAATGATTCTTTGAAAAATAAAATTGTTTTAATTTCAAAAAATTTAGTTTCAAAAGAAAATATTTCTTTAAAAAATAATTTTGATGCACACATTTGCCATGCTACTTTAGCTTCACTCTCTTGTGTTTCTATTGCATGCTCAACTTCTTCTTTAAGTATTAATAATAATATTTGCATCTTGAAGAAAAGTGTAGATTGTTTGGGCTCCACTTTGAGCCAATGTGCTATAGATCACAAGAAATTGGAATTCATGTTTTGAAAGAAACAAGTTTCACATATTCATGCACAACAATCACGACATACACATACTTCTCACGTTCACACACATGACACCTTGTATGCTAGTGTATACACTTATACACATTGTGGGCGTAAGGACCACCTTGCAAAATTTTGTTATGATAGGATTAACAATTTAAATTTTGCAAATAAGTTTATTTGGGTTAGGAAAGGTGCTAACCCTCTTGGACCCAAAACGATATGGGTATCAAAATCTACTCCTATTCTATTTGATGTAGGTGTGGGCTCTCACATGATATGAGAATGTTGGTGCCTTGATGATGGATGCGTTCTGAGCTAAATAGTGACACTTTTGGATGCATCACTTTCAAGGAAAGTTTGGTGGAAGGACCACTATGATTTTGGAGACTTAGAGAGTGATCCACATGGTTTGGTAACTATATCTAACTTCTTATTTTAGTTTATATGCTTTCATTGATTTTAGCATGTCATGTTTTAATTCTCATTATATTAAATGAAATATAAATTAGATATGTGATATATATATAAATAGTCCTTTGAGATACACTCATGTTCATATGGATTCACATCTTTTGTGTTCTTATTATACTTTAGCTATTGCGTATATCCTAATTCTAAAACACGTGTCATCATCAAAAAGGGGGAGATTGTTGGCCCAAAGGCCCATCACTCTAGTTTTGATGATGATTAACTCATATAGTTATAATACTAATGATCTTGTATTTATATAGTGTCAGATTTTCTATCAAGATCTTAGCAGGTGTTTTACTTCAATAAAAGAGTTTTGGAGCTAACACATGTGGATTCAAGAGCTCGCGCGTCAAGATCGCATCTATCACTCGGATGGAGCCAAGCTCTTTGGATCGCGTTTGGATCGAGTCGGCTTGGAGAAGGAGTTCTACAAGAAGATTTCAATTTGTTTAGTTTAAGTTTGTGTTTAGATCTTGTATAAGATAGACTAGTGTTGATATGCTCAAGTTCACAGTGTACACACAAGTTCAATACGTTTGGTTTTCAGTTTAACCAGTTTTGGATTTCAAGTACACATATATATGGTTTTCATGAATAGATAAAATCAAAACAAGTTTACAGGATTTAATGTATATTGGATTTCATCTATATATATATCTATGCTTCATATATTTAGAAAAACTTATTTTTGATGATTTTATTTCATGTGTTTAGATTTTTATAATTAACAAAACTTATTTTGGATTTAATGTCAAAAACATAGATATATCTTTTATATGTGTATTAAATTCTATCCATACACTTTATGCTTCAAAAGAGTTTAAATATCTTGTTTTTGTATTTATACAAGTTTGAGAAAAATTGATTTTCCATTTCAAAGTTTGGTTTTTGAAAAATACCAATTTTGTGTTAAAGCTTAATTTTTTTATCACAAAAATAGTTCAAATAGTTTGTAATATGTGTTGATTTTTGGTCACCCATATTTGTTCTTCAAATATTTATAAGAACTTATTTTTATGAAATTTATGAGATTTTATGGGATTTTTTAGGTGTTAAAATGACCAAGTTTCTAATCCTTATCCCTAGCCTGAGCCTGTTGGTGGTCGACTAGCCGGTCAGCCGAACCAGCTCTCGGTCGATCGGTCGGTCAACCGATGTGCACAAGGACGTGCACAAGGCCTGCCTACAAGGCCGGTCGACTGGGCGGTCGACCGACTGTAACTACCCAACTCTCGGGTAGTGTCGGTCGACCGGCGGTCGACCGACAGGCTGAGTGCCTTTAGGCGGTCGATCGGAAGGCGAGTTAGCCAGGGCGGTCGACTGGTGGCAAGGTCAGAAATATGACCGTTGACGGTCGACCGGTCGGTCGATCGGAAGGTCAAAATTGACCATTTCTGGACCCTAACGGCTATATCATGGGAGCGTATAAATAGGGGTCCTCTCAAGCTGTTTGGACTAAGATTTTTTTTGAGAGATTTTCTTCCCATTTTTCAGGTGTTTTGCAGCAAGTTTAAAAGAAGTTTTTGTGCCTAAACGTTTTATCTTTTATTTATTTTTAAAATGTTGAAAAAATCAAAGAAAAGAGAGTCTTTGAGAAATTGGTTTTGAACTTTCTTTACAAATCTATTTAGTATTTTTCTCAAGTATTTTTCTTTATTATTTTCTTTTCCAAAACATTTTATTTTCTCACACTTGAGCTATCATCTCTAATCCTATCTATAAGATCTTGTTTTTGTGAGAAAAATTGTTTGTGGTCTATTGTAATCACCAAGTGGTATTTGTGATCATTGGATCACCAAGATTGTAATCTTTTTTTTGCTTTGGCTTTGTATCCATCCCTCTTGTATAGAGGTGATTGTGTTTGGGCTTTGGCTTTGTGCCTATCCCTCTTGTGTGAGGTGATTGTGCTTTGGCTTTGTTCTATCCCTCTTGTATAGAGGTGATTGTGTTTGAGAGAGGAGTAGTGTACTCCAAGTGTAGAGTTGTAATTCCTCAGTGGAGGTCCCTTTGTGGAAGGTCCTGTGTGGATATAGCGAAAATCCTTCTGTGTGAAGGCGGGGACGTAGAGCAGTGGCTCAAACCTCAAAACATATCTTGTTGTTTGTGTTAGATCCACTATCTCTTAACTCTATCTCTCTTATATCTTGCATTATTTTATATTGCACATATTCATATGCTAGATATAGTTTGTGTGTGTGCCCACACTTGTGTTGAACCAAGAGAGATTCATATAGCACCTCAACTCTTAATTTAGAGGAATCTTGAGGAGATAGTTCAGAGCCCTTCACCAGGAATTCGGCTACACTCTTTGGTTACACATAGTGTGTTGTAATTGAGTTTTAATTCCGCATCATTTGTCATTAGATTAGCTAGTACACCTATTCACCCCCTCTCTAGGTGTATTTCACAGAAGCCAGCTTGGCTCACTACAAATATGATTGTTGTCTATGCTCTTTCAGTCATAGAAGATGCTATTTCGTCCACATACAGAAAAGCTGAAATCAATTCTGAGTCTGATTCGTGGAAGGAAGCTATGTTGGACGAGATGAACTCTCTTCATAAGAACGACACTTGGGAATTGTCTTAATTGCCCAAAGGGAAGAAGGCTATTGGTTACAAGTGGGTGTATGCTAAGAAGCAAGGATCTCAAGATGGAGCTACTGTCCGCTACAAGTCTAGGTTAGAAGCTAAAGGCTACGCGCGAGAGGGGGTATTGATTTAATGAGGTCTTCTCGCTTATTGTAAAATACTCTTCTATTCATATATTGTTGGCATTGGTGGCGCAGTATAACTTGGAGCTAGATCAGCTCGATGTGAAGACCGCCTTTCTCTATGGTGATCTTGATGAGATCTTTATGACTCAGCCGGTGGGATTCAATGTTGCAGGGAAAGAAAATCTGGTTTGCAAGCGAAAAATTTGCTGTATAGGATGAAGCAATTGCTAAGGCAATGGTACAACCAATTCGACAGCTTTATGAGGCAAGAAATATACAAGAAATTATTATTACCCATGTGTTTACTACGACAAGCTACTGGGTGGAGAGTATATCTACTTGTTGCTTTATGTTAATGATATGCTCATTACTTTAAAGAGTAGATCCATGATCGATAAATTGAAAAAGCAATTGTCTTTTGAATTTGAGATGAAGGATCTCGGTGATGCAAAAAGGTACTTGTCATGGAAATAGAAAGAGATCAGAATAGTGAAAAGGAGATTTTGACTCAAAAGGGTTATTTGCAAAAGGTTCTTCAAAGTTCAATATGAACGGTGATACAGAATCAGTTTGTACACTGTTGGCCCCTCACTTCAAGCTCAAGGCTACTATATCTCCAAAATCAGTTGAAGACTGTGAGTATATGTCTCACGTACCATATGCCAGTACAGTTGGTAGCTTGATGTATGCTACGGTGTGTACAGGGCTCGATTTGTCACAAGTCGTCTCAATATTTAGTAGATGCATGAACGATCTCGGTAGGGATCATTGGGAGGCAGTGAAGTAAATTCTACGGTACAATAAATGTTTCATAGATGTTGATTTGGTGTTCAAGAAAGATGATAGTGGTAAGCAAGATTGTATTGGATATGTTAATTCGGATTATGCAGGAGACCTTGACAGGCGCCAGTCTATAACCGGATATGTCTACATATTGTCCCAATCTCTAGTGAGTTGGCGCTCTACTTTACAGTCCATGGGAGCGTTGTCTACAACTTAAGTAGAGTACATGGCGATGATAGAAGCTATAAAAGAGGTCATTTGGCTTCAAGGGTTGCTTGATGATTTGGGGATCGATCAAGATCAGTTGATGATCAATTGAAGTAGCATGAGTGCTATTTGACAAAGAACTAGGTCTACCATGCAAGGACGAATCACATCGATGTCAAGTTTCACTTTGTTAGAGAGATTCTCAATGAAAGTCATCTTGTGATTGAGATGATTCACACGAAAGAGAATCCGATAGACATGCTTATCAAGATCATTTTGGGAGCTAAGTTCAGCCACTGTAAGAACTTACTCCATATTCTTCTTTTTGCTTGAGCTCGGTGGAGCTCGTCTGAATGAACTATAGATGGATTAATCCCTCGGGCAGGGGGTACATAGGCAACCACATTGGTGCAACACGGTTGGGTCGACATGATAATTCGTTGGTGTTCGGCTCATATTTGAGAAATCTTCACTGAGGTGGAGAATTATGGGAGAGAGGATCTAAAACTTGTTTGATAGAGTTTTTTAACTCATTGGATAGTTCAAAGAGATTGGAGGTTCAAATGGAGAAGCCCAAGACCAGCAGTAGAAAAGAGAACCAGGTTGGTTGATCGCCCGGTCGACCGATGTGCACGACGTGCACAAAAGAAAAGAGAAGGCACAAGTCGGTCAACCGACCTGTAAGTGAAAATTTTGATGGAGTTAGCGGTCGACCACCCGATCGACCGACTGAGATTTAACATAACGCAATTTTTGAAGCATTGGCCTAGAGGTCGACTGGTCGGTCGACCGGCAATGGGGTTCTGGTAGTTTCCTTATTATTTGATTCTTATTTAATTTCTGGTCCAATTTCAGAGCTTTTAGTTTTTTTTTCTCTTCATGGACTCTCTGACTATATATTGCAGGGTATTCTACCTTTTATTGTGACCTGTATTGGCATTTGATTGAATAAAAATCTCTCTCTCCCTTCTGTCCGGAGGACGTAGGCAATTGTCAAATCTCATTAAATCTTTGTTTTTTCTCTTTGATTTGTTCTTGCTGATTTGTGATTGTTCGTTTGCAAGTCTGGTATCGGTCCTCCAGGGAGTCGCAACAAGCGGTGGCATGCACTGTTCGATTATACAGCTGACAGAGATTTCAAGGTCCCAAATACATCATATTTTGAAACAAAAATTAGGGACATTCATGAGAACCAAAAAAGCTGATGCTTTCCTAGCAAAGATTTGGGCCTGTACAATTCAATATCGTGATGAACACCATCGCGATTAAAGCAAGCAAGCAGATGATGCCCATAACGAATGAAGGAGAAGATACGAATGAGTTTTAAGAGAAGGAAGCAACAAACAGAGCAACATCAGCTGTAAATGAGCATTGATGTAAAATTTGTTGCTATAGATTCTTGTAAGCTAGTCATCATTCATCAATTGCAAAGAAATTGTATAAATTGGATATTGTAAGAAGAGAGGAGATAAAATACATCAGGAGAGTTTTTTAAACTCATTGAAAAAGATAACACAGTGATCGGAGTTCAGAGAAAGTGAGAACGCAGTGCGCAGCGTACCGGAAAAGGGGTCGACCGACCGCCCAGTCGACCGCCATGCACAACGTGCACAGGTGCAGCCCGGTCGATCGCCCGGTTGACCATGGCAAGGAGAACAGTTGACCGTCGGTCGACCAACTGGCACCTTGAAGTTTTTGTTGGTCCCGGTCGACCGACTGATTGACCGAAGGACCTGGTCGGTCGACCGCCTGGTCGACCGACAGGCGATCTACTTCTCCTTTTCGAATTCAGACTTCTTTTCTGACTTGGAGACGAATCCAATTAAGGTTTCCTAAAATCCTGAGACTCTCTGGCTATAAATAAAAGGGTAGAACCCTTATGAATTGTATGTAAGGTACAAGTTGTAATTGATATCAATAAAATCTCTCTCTCCCTTGCCCTGAGGATGCAGGAAAATTGCGGAACCTTGTTAAATATTATGTTGCTTTCTCTGTTGTTATTTGTTCTTATTCTTTTGGGTACTTCTCTGCTGCACTTGGGTTCCTCATTGGTTGTTGCAAAGGCTAGCGTGTGCAATAAGTGATATCAGAGCATCCCAGGTTCTTTTTGAGATTGTGTGTCGATGCCAAGAGCATTGGTGGCTGTTTGGCGGAGACCGTGTATCAATCTCGGAGCAGCGTTGGGACTGTTTGTGGGATCGTGTGTCGATCTTGATCTCAGAACAACATTTGGATTGCTCAAGAAATCAAATTTGGTAGAGTAGATCGTTTCGAAAACTCTCCTAGAGTTTCACTTTTGAGGTAAAATCTTATCTTTATCTAATTTTTTATCTAACTTTGTTTATTTTTCGCATTGCTTTGAGGGATCTATTGAGAAGATGACTGAAGATAGTACATCTATGGGAAAAATCATGAATCCACATCCATTGAAGATTGATGTAATAAAGTTTAATGGCAAGAGCGACTTTGGTATGTGGAGATGTGAGGTGATGGATGCATTGACGGCGTCAAACCTCGAAGACACTCTATGGTTAGAGAAAAAACGTAATTCAACTTCTGAAGAAGATTGAGACAAGATGAATCGAACCGCGTGTGGTTTGATAAGGTCTTATTTGACACAAGACATCAAGTATCATGTGTTATATGAAACATCTGTAAGGCAGTTGTAGGAGATCCTGAAGAAGAAATATCTGACGAGGAGCATCGAGTCGCGACTGCAATTGAAGAGGAGGCTTTATCGCTTCAGATGAAGAGAGGACTCTCCATTGATGAACACATGAACAACTACACCAAGCTTCTTACTAACTTAGTTAATGTGAATGTCAAGATCGATGAAGAGGATAAGGCGATGATTCTACTGAATTCTTTTCCTAATGAAGGGTATGAGACCTTTATTCTAACTTTGGTAGACAAACGCTTAACTATAGTGAGGTGTTGGCTGCTCTTGTAAATTATGAAGTAAGAAGGCAGGACAGACTGTCTTCTTCTGAGAGTACATCAGTAGAGGCGTTGGCGGTAAGAGGCAGGAGTTTCAATCGGAAGGGCAAAGGTGATCATGGGAGATTAAAGTTCAGGCCGAGTTTCAGAGATCTGAAGATGAACCACTGCGCCTTCTGCAAAGAGCTAGGGCACTGAAAGGTTGACTGTACAAAGGCCAAAGGTAAGAAGAAGGAGTCAAAGATCGAGACAAACCTCGCACAGGTGGTCAGTACTCACGCCAGTACTCACAGGCAGGTGGATCAGACTCAGACTCATCGTGTTCTCTTTCTCTGTTACTACTCCTATCATTGGTTACTCAGGAGATTCTGAGTGGATATTAGAAACTGGAGCTACCTATCATGTGTGCCCGAACAGGGATTGGTTTTCTAACTTTGAGAAGCTAGATGGATATTCTGTCATCACGGGTGATGATCGCCTATGTAACATGGAAGGTATAGGTACAGTCCAGATCAAGACGTTTGATGGGATGGTACGGGAACTGAAGGAAGTGAGGTATGTACCTTAACTCAAAAAGAATCTTATCTCAGTTGGTGCTTTGGAAACATTAGGTCTTGAGGTATCTATAAGAGATGGTGTTCTCAAGATGACCAAAGGCTCAATGGTGGTTTTGAAGGTCGTCCACCGAAATAATCTTTACTACTTGCAGGGTAGTACAATTACAGGTCAGGTGATGACTTCTACAGATTCAGATGATGATTCTACCAGGCTGTGGCATATGAGGCTCGGATATGCAGGTGAAAAGTCTTTGCAAGCTCTTGCAAAGCAAGGTCTATTGAAAGGTGCTAGAATCTGCAAATTGAAATTTTGTGAACATTGTGTCATCGGAAAGAAGAGCAAGGTGAAATTCGGCACAATGACTCACTGCACCGAGGGGATTCTGGATTATGTTCACACTGATGTTTGGAGACCTACCAAATGACATCTATTGAAGGTAACCACTACTTTGTGACTTTCATTGATGATTATTCTTGGCGATATTGGGTATATATCATGAAACACAAGGAAAAGTCTTAGAATTATTTGTGGAGTGGAAGAAGAATTTGGAGAAAAGAACAGGAAGAAAGATCAAGGTACTCCGATCAGATAACATAGAAGAGTATAAGGGTGATCATTTCCTTAAGCTATGTCATGATGAGGGCATAGTAAGGCAGTTCACAGTAAGAAAAATATCGCAACAAAATGGGGTAGCCAAAAGGATGAACATGACTTTGCTTGAGAAGGTCTGATGTATGTTATCCAATGCCAGATTGTCAAAGAATTTTTGGCTGAGGCTTTAGCATATACTTGTGATCGGGGCGGAACTAGCACTCTAAATGCGTGTTGTTTTGTAAAATCAATGTAAAGCTCGTATGTGCTAATGTTCCCTCGATACTTCCGTTATAGCATTGGCTCAACGGGTCGAATCTACAGGGAAGGGAGGCGATAGAAGCATTAACAGTTTTTATTCACGTTTATTGTTAACAGTTCTTCTTTTTAAAAAGAATTAGTAAAAGAAAATAAAAGAAAAGAAAAGGAAAACCAGAATGTGATATGTGAGGAGAGTGATGAAAACGTCGATGTGAAAACAAAAGAGAAGTTGTATGGAAAATAAAAACAAAAGGAAGATGAAACAAAGGTGAACTAAGAGAATGGTGAAAACATTGATAGAAAAATGATAAAAGGATTTTGGAAATAATTTTCAAAATAAAGTAAAAGAAAACTCATGGCTACTAACTACTAATTGCTCCACTAACCATGCTAACCTCTTAGTGATAGTTGCCTCACATAGATCCTTGGCCATCACTAATCCTTGACTTCAAGAGACGATGCATAGCATGGCAAATAAGATGGTTCTTCACATTCAAACTTGCATCAAGAGCAAGCTAATACAAACATTAGATCATCAAAACCATTAGAAGCAAGCATGAAATAAGAGAGAGTTAGCTTGGTTAGCAAGTTAGATGTTAGAACCCATCATCATGAGCCATCAATGGCTCTTGCAAGAGCAAGGCCTTGTGAGGCTATTAGATTCATGTGGATTATCAAGTAAGTGGTTAGATGGTTAGTGGTTAGTAGTTAGATTGCCATGAGAAGAAAATCTAGCCAAGCATCATGTAGAAGATGGAGAAGATTACATTAGAGAAGAAAGGAGGCACCTTTACATAGATTGTCACCATCTATTACATCAATCCCTCTTTATCTCTCTCTGAATCTCTCAGCCCTACTACAAGATCTAAAAACAAAATAACAATACAAAATACAAGAAATGAAGAACACCTACCTACAACAAAGAAAAAATCAGAAACTACTCCTAAAAACGAAAACTGCTTGCGCTTTGACCAAATACAGGGGTTTATATAGGCATAGGAACATTCTGGATGACGAGACGGGGCCACGCGTCGAAAATCGACGCGTGGCCCCACCAATGGGCCGCGGATCTGCGACTTTTGCCGCGGATCCGCGGCCAAACCAGGGAGATATCTCCCTGGTTTTGGTGCGGGGATCCGTCTTGACTCTGGAAGCTTCCTGGTATATCCTGTTTCGGGTAATTTCGTTCGAATATTCGTCTGACGTGCGCAAGAGTCTAGATTCGACGTATCTTCTAGATGATCCCTTGCTAGGTCTCCAAGTAATGCGGATTTAATTACCCTAAATTGGGTTTAATTAAGCTCTTATTACTCCTTTGCCCTTGAACTCTTGATTTACCTGCAATAGAGACCAAAACACGATTTAGACCGACAATTTATTCATAAATCGGTAGGGAAATGCGATATAATAATGCATAATTGTAGACTAATCAACTTGCTATCTCGTCAACAGGTTGCCTTCGTCTGTGATAGGATGTAAAACTCCTCTGAAAGTTTGATCAGGGAAAGCTGCTCAGGATTATGATTCGCTGAGGGTATTTAGGTATCCGACCTACTACCATGTGAAGGAAGACAAGTTAGACCCAAGAGCGAAGAAAGGAGTATTCTTTGGATTCTAGCGAGAGATAAAAAGCTACAAGATTTGGGATCCTAAGGACAAAAAATTTGTCCTTAGCAGAGATGTTACGTTCGATAAGGCTTCAATGTTGAAGTCTATAATCTCTCAGCAAGTGGAGATTAAGAAGACCAAAGGGATATCACAGCAGGTGGAGAGTGATGCTACTTCACCATTTCTAAAAAGGTCAGTATCATTGGAGATCATACCCACGATGACACAGGTTAGTGACCATGTAGCCGATCAGGATGCTGATGATGATGTGGATCAAGGACAGGCTATGGGTGATGTCCATGAATCTATTACAGTTGGAAGAATCAAAAAATTCACGCAAGCCTAGTTGGCTCACTACAGATATGATCGTGGCCTATACTCTCCCAGTCGTTGAAAAGACGATCTCGTCTACATATAGGGAAGCTTAAAAAGTTCAAAGTCTAAGATGTGAAAGGATACCATGGTTGAAGAGATGAGTTCTCTACACAAGAACGAACTTTGGAACTAATAGAGTTGCCCAAGAGAAAGAAGGCAATTGGTTGTAAGTAGGTGTATGCAAAGAAAAAGGATCTATCAAAGAAGATATTGTACGCTATAAAGCCAGGTTGGTAGTTAAAGGTTACGCACAGCGAGAAGGCATTGACTACAACGAGGTATTCTCACCTGTCGTAAAGCACTCGTCGATTCAAATTTTGCTGGCACTGGTAGCACAGTATGAGTTGGACCTTGAATAGCTTAATGTGAAGATCGCCTTTCACCATAGCGATCTTGATGAGGAGATCTACATGTCTCAGCCGATGGGGTTCAAAACTGTAGGAAAAGAGAATATGGTATGCAAGCTGAAGAAATCACTGTATGGATTGAAGCAATCTCCTAGGCAATGGTACAAGAATTTCGACAGCTTTATAAGGGGTAAAAAGTACACACGCAGCCAATATGACCCATGTGTGTATTACAATAAGCTACTCGAAGGAGAGTACATCTATCTACAGTTATATGTAGATGATATGCTCATAGCTTATAAAAGCATATCCTTAATAGATAAATTGAAAAAAGACTTGTCTTTCGAGTTTGAGATGAAGGATCTTGGTGAAGCGAAGAAGGTGCTAGGCATAGAGATTGAGCGAGACTGAAGGAGTGGCAAGGTTAACTTGATACAAAAGGAATATTTACAGAAGGTACTTCAGAGGTTCAACATCAACGGTGATACGAAACCTGTAAGTACACCATTGGCTCCTCATTTCAAGTTAAAAGCCACTATGTCTCCTACTACTGTTGAAGAACGTGAGTACATGACTCGTTTGCCATATGCTAGCGCAGTTGGTAGTTTAATGTATGCAATAGTGTGTACAAGACCTGATCCATCACAAACTGTCTCAATGATCAGCAGATACATGCATGATCCTGGTAAGGGTCATTAGGAGGCAATCAAGTGGGTTCTATGGTACATTAAAAGTATCATAGACGTTGGATTGGTATTCGAGAAGGATTTCACGGGTAAGCATGAGTGTATTGAATATGTTGACTCCGACTATGCAAGAGACCTCGACAAATGCCAGTCTACAATGGGGTATCTGTTTACATTATCTCAAACACCGGTGAGTTGGCGCTCTATTCTACAGTCTACCGTTATATTGTTTACTACAGAGGCCGAGTACATAGCCATGACGAAGGCTATGAAGGAGGCAATATGGCTTCAAAGGTTACTCGATAACTTGGGGATTGATCAGGATCTGTCGAAGATCAACTGTGATAGCATAAGTGCTATCTATTTATCAAAGAACCAGGTGTATCATACATGAACGAAGCACATTGGCATCATCTTTCACTTTTTTCGGGAGATTCTTGATGAAGGTGATATTGAGTTGCTAAAGATTCACACAAAGGAGAATCCCGCTGATATGCTTACCAAAGTGGTGTTGGGAGTGAAATTTACACATTGTAAAGAGTTACTCCATATCCTTCCAGTTGCTTGAGCTCAGTGGAGCTCATTTGGATGAACTACGGATGGCTTGATCCTATGGACAAGGTGGTAGCCACACAAGTGCAACCACTTTTGAGTCGATAGGTACTATGTTGAGTTCGACTCAGATTTGAGAAATCTTCACCGAGGTAGAGAATTGTAGGGAGAGAGGAGATAAAATACATCAGGAGTATTTTTTAAACTCATTGGAAAAGATAGCGCAGAGATCGACATTCAGAGGAAGCGAGAACGCAGTTCGCAGCGTGCCAAAAAAGGGGTCGGCCGACCGCCGGTCAACCGGTGTGCACAACGTGCACAGGCGCAGCCCGATCGACCGCCCAATCGACCGTGGCAAGGAGAACGGTCGACCTGCGGTCGACCGACTGGCACCTTGAAGTTTCTGTTGGTCCCGGTCGCTCGACAGATGATCTGCTTCTCCTTTTTGAATTCGGACTTCTTTTCTGATTTGGAGACGAATCCAATTGTGGTTTTCTAAAACCCTAGGACTCTCTGGTTATAAATAAAGGGGCAAAGCCCTCATGAATTGTATGTAAGGTACAAGTTGTAATTGATCATTGAACCAATAAAATCTCTCTCCCTTGACCCGAGGACGTAGGCAAATTGTCAAACCTTGTTAAATATTGTGTTATTTTCTCTCTTGTTATTAGTTCTTATTCTTTTGGGTACTTCTCTGCTGTACCTGGGTTCATCATTAGTTGTTGCTTTGTGTCAGTCAACCCATTTTGATCCTCACATTAGGGAGGAAATGGGGCTTGAGAATCTGCTCCACAAGTATCAGATTGAATACTAGATTAAGCATTAACATTTGATGAAGCAATGATGAAATAGTTGTTGACCCAAAGGCCCATCACTCTATTTTTGATGATGATTAACTCACGTAGTTATTGTACTAATGATCTTGTATTTAATTAGTCTCAGATATTTGATCAAGATCTTAGTTGGTGTTTAGCTTCAACAAAGGATTTATAGTCAAGTTTTGGAGCTAGCACGTGTTGATTCAAGAGCTTATGTATCAAGACCACATCAAGTACTCAAGAGGAGGCTAGCTCATTGGATCATGATTTGGACCAAGTTAAGAAGAAGAAGATTTTAAGAGGAGACTTGTGTCTAGGTTTGTTTGGTTAAGATTTTATTTTTAGATAAAATGTAAAGGATAGATTAGTTGGTGGATTGTTCAAGTACATATATACACACACTTAAGATTTAAATGTGTTTTCATAAAAGAATTTTCACTTTGAAAAAATACCGTTTTGGTTTTTAGAGTTTCATATATACATGCGTTTTAACCAAAACCATTTTAGTGCCTTTTGTCAAAAACATAGATATTTCATCACATATATGTAGTGGATCATATCTATACATACTAAGCTTCAAAAGTGTTTAAAATATCTTGTTTTTGTATTTGGAGAAGTTTTGAAAAAATCTATTTGGAAAAATACAGATTTTGTTTTAAACCAAAATTTCTAAAACACAAAAATAGTTCAAAATGTTTGTAACATTTTGTGATTTTTACTCAAACATGTTTGTATATCAAAGTATATTTCTGAACTTATTTTTGTAGAATTTTAAAGGATTTATGGGATTTTATTGTAGTAAAAGATCAAGTTTTTAATCCCTGAAAATACCGTTTCTGGCCTTTTGCCGGTCGACTGTGCGGTCGACCGATGTGCACAAACGTGCACAGCCTTGTTTGGCTGGAAGGCCGGTCGACCGACCCGGTCAACCGCCAGAGAGTTCTGCTCTCTGAAAATGGCCCCGGTTGACCAGCAGAGAGCTCTGCTCTCTGTATCCAGGCCAGGTCGACCGGACGGTCGACCGCTGGGTCAACGGTCAGAAATCTGACCGTTGACCGGTCGACCGACAGCAGACCAGACTGCTGATCTGGCCTGCAACGTCTAGTTTTTGAGAAGCCTATAAATTGGACTTCTCTTGGACTGTTTTCCATAAGATTTTTGGAGAGTTTCAAAGCTAGTTTTTCCTACTTATTTCAGAGGTTTTCTCCACTTGTTTGAGAGCAAATATTTCCCATTCAAAAGGAAGTTTACCAAGAGTGTTTTCAAAAGTGATTCTTGAGTTTTCACTACATATTCCATCCTTGTTTTTCTCGCACATACTTGAGCTTTCCATTGATATATCCATCCTATAGGAGAGTTGTTGTGAGAGTGATTTTAGGTGATCAAAGTGTTTAGATCACCAAGAGTTTCATTCATTATATTTGAGGAGGCGGACTTGCGGGTTCGCGTTGTTTTGAGTTCTAGTGGGAGCTCGGTGTAGAGGTGCAGCCTCGGCGAGCAAGTATGCTTGCATGTGTTTGTTCTTGCCGGAACAAGTGAGGGGACTAGTGAGTCCAAGGAGTTCTAGTGGAAACTCGTTGTAGGTGTTGCGGCACCGAGTGATCCGGTGGGATCGGTTTATAGTGAAAATCCTTCATAGTGTTGAAGGCGGGGATGTAGAGCAAGGGTGCTCGAACCTCGAAACAAATTCCCGTGTTTGCGATTGCTCTCTCTATCTCTCACTTGTGTTTATATCTTGCATGCTCTTATTGTTCATACTCATTACTTGCTTGATATACTTGTGCGTTATTGTTATATGCTTGGGATTGTTTGCTCACACTTGTATTCAACCAAGAGAGCCATAGCGGCACCTCAACTCTTATCTAGAGGAATCTTGAGGAGATAGTTCAGAGACCTTCACGGGGAATTCGGTTACACTCTTAGGTTATACTTGGTGTGTTTAGCTTAAGAACTTTTAGTTTGCATTAATAGTTTTTATTCCGCATTAATTCACCATTAGATTAGCTAGTCACCTATTCACCCCCCTCTATGTAATTTCAATTGGTATCAGAGCCAAGTGCTCTTGATTTGGGTCTAACAACCTAGAGTTAAAGATCTTCATTTATAGCTAATCATAATATTTGTTTATACACACGTGGATTTCATGGCACCTCCCATGTTTGACATTCTTAACATCCAAACTTGGAAAGTTAAGATGTCTATGTACCTTAAAGCCCTAAGCATTCATGTTTATTTTGCCACCATTAAAGATTCTTATTATGTAAATGGCAAAAATATTGAGGCTAATGCAAAAGCCATCCATGCTTTAAAGTCAACTCTAAGTGATGAATTAAATATCTAGGGTTGCTAATCTTGATTCGGTTTTTATAGTATGAAACACTATTGTCTCCCTTGGCGAACAAGAGCAATACTATGCGGGGAGCGACTCGGATGTTGGAAGTGAAGCTTCCAACATATGCTACATGGTCCAAGGGGATAACCCCCTTGAGATAAATACCGAATCCGAGCTAGATGAGGATGTTGATATGCCATTTGATGAACTTGCATCTTTTTGTCAACAACTTCTTGAAAAATATGATTTGCTTAAAAAGGATAATAAGAAATTGAAAAATAAATTTGATTCCATGTTAAAAGAAAAAGATTCTTTTCAAAATAAATTGGAATGCATTGCTAAAGAAAATGAGTTTTTGAAAAATGAGAATATTTTCTTGTCTTCCAAGTTAAATGATATTTGTGAAGAAAATAATTTCTTGAAAAAGAAAATTACTTTGGTGGAAAAACAAAACGAGATTGCTTTAGAAGAAACCAACTCTTTAAAATGAAAAATTGTTTCAAAAGAAAAAGAAAATGTTTCTAAAAAGAAAAAGACCATGCTTTTCATGCCACAACCATTGATAAAAAGGAAATAAAATTTTTGAAAAATAGAATTGATTGTTTGAGCTCAACTTTGAGCAATTGTGCATTTAATCATAAAAGATTGGAAACCTTGTTTCAAAAGAAACAAGCTCCACATGTTCATGCACATCACCCATAACATGCATATGCACATTTTGCACGTCATGATCACACTCATTCACATGTGCATGCTAGAGTGTACAAGTGTATACATTGCGGCCGCAAAGGCCATCTTGCAAGATTTTGCTATGATAGAGTAAATTCTTTAAATGTTGCAAGTAATAATGTTTGGGTTTCAAATATTGTTAACCCCCGTGGACCAAAAGAAAATGGGTACCAAAGTCTCCACCTCTTGTATTTGATGTAGGTGTGGGCTCTCACATGACGTGAGAGGTTTGGTGGCTTGGTGGTGGATGCACATGGGCTAAATGGACATATATTTGATGCACCGCTATCAAGGAAGTTTGGTGGGAAGACCACCAAGTTTTGGAGAATTAGAGTATAGTTCTTATGGTTTGGTAACTATCTCTAAACTCCTTTTATTTACATATTTTTAAATGAATAATAATTTTAGCATGTTTTGAATTTATGATTTATAATCATGTTTTGTGCTTTATATGGTGAATACTTTTTTAGATGTAGATTCCATTAAAACTTGTGTATATACTTATACAAGTAGTGAGCAACATTTGATTCATATGTGTTTATGCTTCATTGCACATTTGTACTTATCACATGTACATGTATAGCCTAGTTTTGATGATTTCTTCACTTATACATGTTTTTTATTTTTGTGCATGTTTTGCTTCATATATATGTATTCTTTGTCCAAAACCAATAAATATACATGTATATCCTTGAGTCACTTACCTTCATGCAAATTCTATTATGGACTCATTTGTATTTAGGATATGTATGTATATTGTTAGTTTTAATAAGACATACGTTAGTTTTGATAAGACATACATATACCTTGAAGTTTGTTTTTAAATAAAAAATGAATTTTCATGATTTTCATATGTTTGATATTTTTGAGCCTCATTGACTATTTTCATGAATATGCTATTCACTTAATGCTTGTGCACTCATATTTAATTTATTTACTCATGACTTTATTTTCATGAGCTTTTATGAGCTTTATTGATTTTGAGTGTCAACTCTTGTGTAGTTGGTATGTTTCATGAGATACATATGATTTGGTTTCATGATTGAAGGATCTTTAACTAGTTTTTTAAAAATTATTTTAATTATTTATTTATTCTTCATTTGGTAGTGTTTTCAAATTTACAACTATTTTCAAATCTTATTTTTGAAAACTTCTACCCTAAAAGGGCGGATGGATGGGCGACCATGCTTTGTATGCTAAATTTGAAAATCCTTTTAACTTGTGCATGAATAGGGTGGATTAGTATGAGTTGTACACTTGATTCTCATTGTATTTTTCAGTTGGTATCACAATTGATATTTTCATTTTTGTATACTCATATTTGTGTTTTCTATATATGTATGCTTCGAATTTAATTAATATTAATTTCAATTGGTATTTTCATATATATATATATATATATATATATATATATATATATATATATATATATGATTTGATTGTGCTTACAATATCTTTACATCTTAAAGCACAAATTATGTTTATTCTAAGCTTGATTTAGTCCTTAATGACAATTACTTTTCAATTGGTATCTTATATAAGCTTATGCATTGTTTTTATTAGTATTTCATAAAGGGGAGAAAACTTATATTTCAATCGGTTTTATTTTCAATCGGTATCTTACTCCCATTCTTTGTGATGAAAACACTTGGTTTTGATATAAACTAACATTTTCAATATTGGTATCAATAATCTTAAATTGGTATTATTCTCAATTTGGTATCTTTATTGCAAAATGATCTATGTTTACCAATATTTGGTTTTTACTTTCAATTGGTATCAAAATTTATAAGATATTTTCAATTGGTATAATTTGGTTTCATTTGGTATCAAATGTACAATGTTTCGATTTCAAATTGGTATCAAAAACTTTGTTTATTTCAATTGGTATCAAAATTTTGTTAAATTTACAAATGGTATCTCAAAATTTGTTTGTTGACTTAAAGATTTTAACATTTTGTTTTAAAGAGAATTCACAATTTCTTGATGTATATTGCTTATATGCAAAGGGAGCTTAATATCTCTTCTATATATAGATTCATGTTGAGTGTATCTTATATTGAAGAGCTTGACATCTCTTCTTTATGTGATACACGTGTGTAGGGGGAGCTTCATATCTCCGCCTATGCATTGCATACTATGTTTTATGTGAGTTAGGGCTTGTCATCCCTTCTTCATGTAATGCATGTATGTAGGGGAGCTAACTTCACATCTCTCTCTTCATGAATATATATCGCATATATATCTTTATTGGTTGATTTGTTTTTTACCCTTTTGTTGATGATTTGATAAAAAGGGGGAGAAGTATTTGATGAGTTTATATAAGCATGTTTATTTCCTTTCCTTGTTTTATACAAAAAGGGAAAAAGATTTTGAGAGTTTATGCATATATGTTTTTGTTTATGCAAAAAGGAGAAAAGAATTTAGAATTTGATGAGTTTTATGCTTGTTTGGCATGTTTATCTCCTTATGTATGCATACATGTTTGTTTACATTATGAGCTTTCATTGTATATCTTATTGTTTATTGTTATGCATGAGTTAAGAGGGAGCTTCTATGAAGCTTAACTTTAATCCATGCATATATAACTCCATGAGTTTTGTCATCATCAAAAAGGGGAAGATTGTTGGCCCAAAGGCCCATCACTCTAGTTTTGATGATGATTAATTCATGTAGTTATAGTACTAATGATCTTGTGTTTAATTAGTCTCAGATATTTGATCAAGATCTTAGTTGGTGTTTAGCTTCAACAAAGGATTTATAGTCAAGTTTTGGAGCTAGCACGTGTTCATTAAAGAGTTTGTGCATCAAGACCACATCAAGTACTCAAGAGGAGTCTACCTCATTGGATCATGGTTTGGACCAAGTCAAGAAGAAAAAGAAGATTTTTAAGAGGAGACTTCTGTCTAGGTTTGTTTGGTTAAGATTTTATTTTTAGACAAAATGTAAAGGTTAGATTAGTTGGTGGATTGCTCAAGTACATATACACACACACTTAAGATTTAAATGTGTTTTCATAAAAGAATTTTCACTTTGAAAAAATACCGTTTTGATTTTTGGAGTTTCATGTATACATGCGTTTTAACCAAAACCATTTTAGTGCCTTTTATCAAAAACATAGATATTTCATCACATATGTGTAGTGGATCATATCTATACACACTAAGCTTCAAAAGTGTTTAAAATATCTTATCTTTGTATTTGGAGAAATTTTGGAAAAATCTATTTGGAAAAATACAGATTTTGTTTTAAGCCAAAATTTTCAAAACACAAAATTATTTCAAAATGTTTGTAACATGTTGTGATTTTTACTCAAACATGTTTGCATATCAAAGTATATTTCTGAACTTATTTTTGTAGATTTTTAGAGGATTTATGGGATTTTATTGTAGTAAAATGACCAAGTTTTTAATCCCTGAAAATATTGTTTCTGGCCTTCTGCCGGTCGACCGCACGGTCGACCGAGATAGAGGTCGGTCGACCGATGTGCACAAACGTGCACAGCCTTGTTTGACTGGAAGGCCGGTCGACCGACTCGGTCGACCGCAAGAGAGTTCTGCTCTTTGGAAATGGCCCCGGTCGACCGCCCGGTTGACCGACAGAGAGCTCTGCTCTCTGTCGACCGGTCGGTCGACCGCTGGCTCAACGGTCAGAAATCTGACCGTCGGTCGGTCGACCGGGCGATCGACCGACAGCAGACTAGACTGCTAATCTGGCCTGCAACGGCTAATTTTTGAGAAGCCTATAAATTGGACTTCTCTTGGACTGTTTTCCATAAGATTTTTGGAGATTTTCAGAGCTAGTTTTTCCTACTTATTTCAGAGGTTTTCTCCACTTGTTTGAGAGCAAATATTTCTCATTCAAAAGGAAGTTTACCAAGAGTATTTTCAAAAGTGATTCTTGAGTTTTCACCACATATTCCATCCTTATTTTTCTCACACATACTTAAGCTTTCCATTGATATATCCATCCTATAGGAGAGTTGTTGTGAGAGTGATTTTAGGTGATCAAAGTGTTTAGATCACCAAGAGTTTCATTCATTGTATTTGAGGAGGCGGACTTGCGGGTTCGCGTTGTTTCGAGTTCTAGTGGGAGCTCGGTGTAGAGGTGCGGCCTCGACGAGCAAGTGTGCTTGCGTGTGTTTGTTCTTGCGGGAACAAGTGAGGGGACTAGTGAGTCCAAGGAGTTTTAGTGGGAACTCGTTGTAGGTGTTGCGGCACCGAGTGATCCAGTGGGATCGGTTTATAGTGGAAATCCTTCATAGTGTTGAAGGCGGGGACGTGAAGCAAGGGTGCTTGAACCTCGAAACAAATCTCCCATGTTTGCGATTGCTCTCTCTATCTCATACTTGTGTTTATATCTTGCATGCTCTTATTGTTCATACTCATTACTTGGTTGATATACTTGTGCGTTATTGTTATATGCTTGGGATTGTTTGCTCACACTTGTATTCAACCAAGAGAGCCATAGCGGCACCTCAACTCTTATCTAGAGGAATCTTGAGGAGATAGTTCAGAGCCCTTCACGGGGAATTCGGCTACACTCTTAGGTTATACATGGTGTGTTTAGCTTAAGAACTTTTAGTTTGCATTAATAATTTTTATTCCACATTAATTCACCATTAGATTAGCTAGTCACCTATTCACCCCCCCTTAGGTAATTTCAATAGTTTTTTTTGTGTTTTTTGTCTAGTAACTGTTTGATTAATGTGAAGATTATAGCACTATACTATCTAAATTCATATGAATTGAATTGAGCTAATTTAAGAAAATCAAGCTACAAATACTTCCACTTCAAGTCTTGCAAAGAACTGTTGAAACTGAAAATTTGCATCATTGAATGTTTGTCAAAAAAATCAACAACCAATTACTGCATAAAATCTGACTCTCTCTCACAAATCAGCAACTTCAGTGCTGCCGCTGTCTCTCTCTGGTCGTGGGCGGCGAAGGAGGCCGTGGGCAGGTCCACAATGAGATTGGCGTGGCGGCGGAGGAGGGATGTTAGTATTTTGAGGGTATTTCAAAATTAAGAAAGTTCTTTTAGTCCCATGTTTGGACACATATATTGCATAAATATTAATACATTCCTACATATATTCTGTAATGCATATTGTAAATAACTTGTCTTAATATCCTAATTCATGCAGGGTATGATAGGGAGAATATAATCATGAAAGTTATCCAATTAAATTCAAAAGTTCAAAAGAAAGGGGATCGATTCAAATCCAAAGGTTCTATAAGCTATCTTATCTGAAAACTGGATATATCAGATAAGATAATATTATCTAATTTCAAGAAAAAAATGAATTATTTGAAGACCCTATCTGTTTCGCTGAAGATAAATGAATATCTTATCAATTCTAGAAGATAAACTAAAATTTAAGAGGATAAATGGATAGAGAGAAGATCAACGGATGAGATGAAGCAATCTAGATTCAGATTCAGGTTGGATACAGTTTAGCATTATAATCATAACTTTTGCTACAAAAATTCAAATCTAATGATTCAAGATGCTACAGAAAGAAGACTTAAAGGGATACAATTCTTCTGTTGATTACTCATTTCAATTCTATCATTTGATAAGTGATATTCAGCAATCAACACGTCAACAACCTGCAGATCAGAATTGAATTTCTGGATAAATCAAATCAAGTTTGGAGATAAGGGAAGAATTTAAATTTAGAAATATACAGCTCTTCCTATCTTCATACGCGTTCTATCTCTCTGGTTTTCTCCTATAAATACCCTCATACCTCGAAGGCAAAAAGGGCACCACTTCAGAGAGAGCTTTAGTTTAGGTTTTCTTTTCTTCTTCAATGTAATTTTTGTTTTTCTTTTATTTTTCTTTTTAGCTTAGGTTAGAGAGAGTTACATGATTAAAAGAGAGGAAGAGTTATTGTAGAGTGACACTATTGTAATCCTTTCTTCAAGAAACTTATATTGAAGGTGACAATCAATGGAGCTTTCCCACTTTTCTTTATTGTGCTCGATCTCGCAGAAGCCTTACTTTCTTTTATTCTTTTATACTACTTTGCTTTACTTCATGCTGAGGTAAGTCTTTGTTATGATTCAACGGTAGAGGTAAGTACTCTTTTTATTTTCTTTTTCAGAGTTATAGTTCTCTTTTTTTTTGTCTTTCCTTTTTTTTATAAATAAAACAACAACACCACAATCTTTTCTTCTTCCATCTCCTTCTTAACTTAACATAATAATTTTATTCTCTTTTATAAAATTGAGAAAAATAAATATTAATTAGTTTCGATAAATTAAAAGAGAGAAACTTACACAACGCTTCCATCGATGTCCCTCCCTGTGGATCACGACCCGTTAGCCCTAGGCTACACGGTAGAATTGAGGACCTAGCACTGTTCTAAATTTCTGTTATTTTTGTGCAGGTTTGGCTCGATCAAAATTTTAGCGCCGTTGCCGGGGAGGGACAGTAAGTTTTCTTTCTTTTTAATTTACTTTAATGAATTAATCCCTTTTTCTTCTTTGTTTTAGTGTACAGGGGCTAATTATAGAAAACTAGCAGCTACAGTGGACATATTGCTACTCTGTGCCTCTGTCCAAGAAGGCAGAGCATCATAGCCCACAACTGTGGTGAACTACTAACTGTAGTCTCTTGCAGGTTGCTTTTCAGAGATTATCTCTCTGCAATTATTAGTTTATCTGTTTAACTCACTCTGTACATGTTTCTAATCAACAGTAACTTGTTGCTTTGTAAATACTAAAAAAATGTTTAGACTCTTGCATCTTAGGGCATCTGTCTATTTCATTTGTTTACATTACTGTTGAAGAGTGCTGGAGAACAAGGTACGTTTGCATTGCATATAGCTTAGGAAACACACTTGTATGTTATATTGTTTGGGTGTTATTTTTGCTATATACTTGCACACGAGCACGAAAATGATCTAAGGGCATATCCTTAAAACAGATAAGGTGGGGAAGTCATTACCCTTCCTTAGTCCAAAAAAATCATCTCCTCACTCACTAACCCAGCCTAACATAAAATTGAGTAGACGTTGTCCCTAGGGACATCTTGGACTCAAATAGGGATTGGCCTAAGGGGGAAGTTGTTAGAAGTTGACTTTTGCCAAATCGGTGTCTAAAGTTGGGGATTGAGGGGCGAAACTCCGAAGGCTGGTGGTTTGGCATAATTAGGCCCGTTGCTTAGGCACGAATACCTCCCACCAATCTTGCCCCTACCTGGCCGATTAACTTGTGGTCAGGTTCTGCAATATACCTCCTGTGGATAATCAACAGTTAGGAATTGTCTAGGTCTAAGCTCTACCCTAACATAGGTTAGATTTTTCTTTATTTTCTTGTTTGTTTATTTGTTTGTTCTTGTGAAAATGGATTATAATTACAATTATTCTGATTATAACTCAAATCCATATTTCACCCCAACCTCTTTCAATTCGGATATTATCAACCAGGCATTACATAATTCTAACCAACCAAGTATGCCAAATTGGTCTTATCCGAATCAATATATGCCCCAATCTAAGTATTATGAACAAGAATTGGACAATCATCACCACTCTTCACCGAGTCAGTGGGGATATAACTCCCCCGAGTCTTACTACCAACAATCTTACCAACAAACAGCTTCATATAATCCATATCAAGACCAACCTATAGAAGAGAAATCTTCTTTAGAAAAGACATTTGAAGCCTTCCTTGAGTCTAGGGGTGGCAATTGGGTCGGGTCGGGTCTAATTGGGTCGGGTCTTAAATGGGTCGACCCATAATCGGGTCGGGTCGACCCGACCCATTTATTTATATGGGTCAAAAATCCAAACCCAAACCCGACCCAGTATTATGTGGGTCGACCCGACCCGACCCATTTGACCCATTTAACTAAATGGGTCGGCCGGGTCGGGTCGACCCGTTAGCGGTAAATGTTTTGTAGGAACCTTATTCTTGCATTTTATAAGTAGATGACAGTGGCATAATGTTGGTTTCAATAAGTTAAAAATCATAAAATCATGTATATCAAATGCAATGCTTCTTATTCTCTGAAATAAAGGTGAAAGTATTAGTGGGATTGAGACAAACTCAGGGATTGTTTATGCAATATAATTTTGTTTATTTATGAGAATGTAGTTAAAATTAAGGGGCTTTAGGTTTTTCATAGAAGATTGTGCAATGTGTATGGTGTATTGGATTTTGATGAAGAAAGGATGGAGAGCTAAATTATGAAGTCCCTGAGCGAAATGATAAATGATTCTCAAAAAAAAATCTCTGGATCAAAAATATAAAAAGGTAAATGGGTCTTAGCGGGTCTTAGTGGGTTTGGTGGGTTTGGGTCGACCCGACCCATTTATTAATCGGGTCTGGTGGGTCGACCCGATTACGACCCAAACCCGTATAGCTCAACCCATACCCACTTACTCTGGGTCGGGTCGGGTCGGGTCTGGCGGGTCGGGTCTGAATTGCCCCCCCTACTTGAGTCCACACGACAAGTACAAATCATAGCAGACTTAATTCTCCCAAATAATTCCCAAATCCAAGATCCTTATTCTAATTTTCAAGTCCAACCACAACACGAAGAACCTGTTGACTTAGAAAAGAATATGGAATTCATGATTCAGTCTCAAAATGATTGTATTCAATCCCAAAAGGATTGTCTCAAATCTCTTAATAGGCTAGAAGTAAAAGTGAGTCATTTGGTCAACACAATTAATGATAAGAATGAGGAAACTCAACCTAACACATTTTTTACCACTCCTGATTCTCCTAGCCATATTGACGAAGAATCATGGTATCTTGAAGATTTTAACCAAAATTCAATTTCACCACAAAACTTTGAACTTGACCAATATCAACCCATTGATAAATTGGCATGTTTTCATTTTAATGAGATTGAACTTGAAGATGAATGTGACACTGATTCCCAATATTGTGATTCAGTTTCACTTTTTGAATTTATGCTGACTCCAGTATTCTTACCCGATTCAGACCTAATTCTGAAGCCAACACTGATTCCTATCCCTATAATGCTTGAACATGAACCACTTATTTTGGATAGTCACATTTCATTATTGGGAAATGAATGTGAACTTCAATTCTATGATTTGAACCAAACCCATGAACCAACTCCGACTCTAGAACCTAAACTTGATTTGAGTTTTATTCCTGAGTCAGTATCGGTTCCTGTTCCTTTCATTGTTGAGCCCAAATCATCCATTCTACAAAATCACATTCCATTGTTGGACCAAGGTTTAAATCAATATGACTCCGTGATGATATCCCAAGATTGGTCATATAACGGGGAAAATTTTCATGTTAGGATCTTGCATAATCCTATTCATATTGGGGATTATAAAAATGTTAATAGGAAAGAGGTTATGAAAGGTGGGTTTCATGAAAATCCACGGTATCTAGATTGGGCAGAAACACTTGGCCCAATAAGATCACCGCCGGAACCACCACCTTGAGGTGACAATTTTCCTTCCCTTTCTCCTTTTTCATGTATTTTTGCATTTCATTCATACATTGAGGACAATGCATGAGTTAGATATGGGGGAAGGTTTACTAACATGCTAACTTCACTAATTTAAAAAAAAATTCTTTCTTTAAAACTTTTTGAAATGGAAAAATAATACTTTGACTTATTTTTGTAAAAAATTAAGTTAATTTTAAGGAATAAGATGATCATAATTAGGATTTCTTATACTTGGTCAAATTAAAATTATTTGTTTGATTTTAAGATTAGGAAGAAAAATTGGAAAAATAATTTAGTCTTAATTTTCACCTTGATGAAATATGCATACTTTATACACTTACACACTTAGGGTTCTAAAACAAAGATTCTTATGCCTTACATAAAAAATATATATATATACATATATCAAAAAAATATCCTCTGATTAAGCTGGGTATTTGTGCCTCATAAAGCATAAGTATTCACGCCTAAAAGTGGTTCATATAAATAAAAATCCTTAGTTTTGTGGCCTTGTTTGCTCGAGTCCTAAGTCCTTGGGGTGCTTTCTCACCTGGTGCCCTAAAACCGTCTGGTTTGGGAGTTACCGACTAAGGTTCGTTACATGGGCGAATTAAAAAGCCTAATAGAGCTAAGGGATATTACCGTCATAAAAAAAAGAAAAAAATAATAAGGCCTAAGAGTTTAGAGTTGAAGAATCCTGAGCCAAATTTTCACGGTCATAAGATGCATATGACTTAGGGTAAAATAATAGACTAGATGAGAAATACAATTTAATCCTTACCTTGATTGAAAACATGTTTTTGAATAAAAACTAAGTTTATGAATGACTAAGTTTTGATAATCTTATGACTTATAGATTACTTGAAATTTTACATTAATACTTCAAATATTTTTTCCTTTCAAAATGCGTTTTCAAAAAAAAATACTAACAATTCATTTCTTTTTCTTCATGGATTTTGTAGGTGCAATCTACTGAAAACCCTCACGAGACAAAACTCGTCCTCTAGGGGTAACCTAGAGGTTTAACGGCTTGTTGCACGTGCTAAGTGCAACCGTGATTCCTATAAAAGTGAGTTAGTTTAGTTTTTCTTTTCTCTTTGTATTGCTCGAGGACGCGCAAAAGATAAGCGTGGAGGTGTGTTTGGATACACATATTGCATAAATATTATTACATTCCTACATATATTCTATAATGAATATTGCAAATAACTTGTCTTAATGTCCTAATTCATGTAGGGTATGATAGGGAGAAGATAATCATGAAAGTTATCCAATTAAATTCAAAAGTTCAAAAGAAAGAGGATCGATTCAAATCCAAAGGTTCTATAAGCTATCTTATCTGAAAACTGGATATATCAGATAAGATAATATTATCTAATTTCAAGAAAAAAAATGAATTGTTTGAAGACCCTATGTGTTTCGCTGAAGATAAATGAATATCTTATCAATTCTAGAAGACAAACTGAAAATCCAAGAGGATAAATGGATAGAGAGAAGATCAACGGATGAGATGAAGCAATCTAGATTCAGATTCAGGCTGGATACAATTTAGCATTATAATCATAACTTTTGCTACCAAAATTCAAATCTAATGATTCAAGATGCTAAAGAAAGAAGACTTAAAGGGCTATAATTCTTCTGTTGATCACTCATTTCAATTCTATCATTTGATAAGTGATATTCAGCAATCAACACGTCAACAGCCTACAGATCAGAATTGAATTTCTGGATAAATCAAATCAAGTTTGGAGATAAGGGAAGAATTTAAATTTAGAAATATACAGCTCTTCCTATCTTCATACGCGTTCTATCCCTCTGGTTTTCTCCTATATATACCCTCATACCTCGAAGGCAGAAAGGGCACCACTTCAGAGAGAGCTTTAGTTTAGGTTTTCTTTTCTTCTTCAATGTAATTTTTATTTTTCTTTTATTTTTCTTTTTAGCTTAGGTTAGAGAAAGTTACATGATTAAAAGAGAGGAAGAGTTATTGTAGAGTGACACTATTGTATTCCTTTCTTCAGGAAACTTATATTGAAGGTGACAATCAATGGAGCTTTCCCACTTTTCTTTATTGTGCTCGATCTCACCGAAGCCTTACTTTCTTTTATTCTTTTATACTACTTTGCTTTACTTCATGCTGAGGTAAGTCTTTGTTATGATTCAACGGTAGAGGTAAGTAATCTTTTTATTTTCTTTTTCAGAGTTATAGTTCTCTTTTTTTTTGTCTTTCCTTTTTTTTATAAATAAAGCAACAACACCGCAATCTTTTCTTCTACCATTTCCTTCTTAACTTAACATAATAATTTTATTTTCTTTTTATAAAATTGAAAAAAATAAATATTAATTAGTTTCGATAAATTAAAAGAGAGAAACTTACACAATGCTTCCATCGCTGTCCCTCCCTGTGGATCACGACCCGTTAGCCCTAGGCTACACGGTAGAATTGAGAACCTAACACTGTTCTAAATTTTTGTTAGTTTTTGTGCAGGTTTGGTTCGATCATCCCACATTAGATAGGAAAAGAACTCTTTAGTATTTATATATGGAGTATCTTTCATGATGAATTGTGTGGGCTAAAAATCAGGGGGTGCTCGCGCGCACACAAGCCCATTGAGGCCCAGTGAAGAAAATTAGGTTATCAGGTCCGGAAAACCTTAATGCACATGTGTACCCGCATCGCACGCGAGGGGGGTGCAAATTCGTGTTTCAGAGCCTTGTGGGTGTGACCCGAATAGGATAAGTTTTGTCAATTTTATTTTTGGATTTAAACTAAAATAAATTTTTTTCAAATCCTATCACAATATTTGGGTCAGAAATAGCTGTTGAGATTTGTATCTTTCCATGTTCTGTCATGTCAGAGTTAGCCGTTGAGAGCTCTCTGTCCAAATTTTATAGTAACACTTTTCAAGGCAATATTATTCCTCTGCACAAGGAAAGATTTCTTCCTCTATCTAAAGATTGGTTCTCTGTCCAAGGATTATTTTCTCTGCCCAAAAATTTTCTAATGATGATAAACTCTCTTTATAAAGGATCTATTCTTTGCTCTCAATAACACAACTGAATTATTTTCTTCTTCCTCTGAAATTTTCTTAAACTCTTAAGTTCTTCCTTGCGTCTCTAGAGGAAACAAAACCGAGCTGTTTGAGGGCCTGTGCACTGCAAGTGCACGCTTGCAGGGCCAGCGATTGTTGAATCCTATGACGCCCCGATCCCACGGGTACGGGGATGCCACTGCGACGTATATATGCAGGTCGGAAATACCCTCACGTATATACGCTAAGCTTCAGTACAGGCAAAAATCAGAGGCGAAAGCACAGTGGTAATATACATTCCGACAGAATAGTACAAGTACATGGTTATCACAGAAAGTGATACAATATTATAGGAATATTACATCACTAGAAAATACAAGAGTACAATACATGAAGGGATATACATAATAAAAACTGAGAGATGCTCACGATACGGCAAGAGGGACCTCGAGAGCCAAACAGGAGAAAATCTGAGAGGAAGAACTACGGCGATGTCCGAACTTCTGCTGCACTTCGATCACCACGGGGGGATCCGTTGTACACTCTGATCAGCTACAGCAAGATCAACACGGTTTAGACTCCAGGATCTGGACATGAGAATCCAGGGTTGTTAGCAACCCCAGCGAGTACATATTATAAAGCCAAATGGCGTGCATAACAGGCACACGTCTACATGATCAAGTGATATGGTCCAGGCATGCAGGTACAGGAAATGACAAGTAATATAAGGAAAATGCCAGTAAATCTGAGATTAAGCAAATACATGTATATCAGTAAATCTGAATCGGAAAACATGCATGGAAAACGGTATAGAAAGCATAGGTACACATATACATGTGACAAAATATGGCAACATGTGATAAATACACTAAACACTCGATAAATATAAGTATGGACAAAACTAGTTGTATAAGCTCAGATTATGGATTCATGGGGTTGATACGTCGAGGGATAATCCGAACAAGGAAACTCTCAACTATATACCACATATCTGATGTCACCATCATCTGAGTTCATACAACTTGAGTTGCCCTCAGGGTAACAGAACTAGAGTGTGTCTGGAGTTATCATGGTATCACAGAGGTCATGTGTTATAAAATAGGGTGTCAATTTAGAGCATAATACTGTAACTAGAGAAATTAAAGGTGTTGCATTTTAATTAATCCAATAATAATAGTCAGTATCGTTTGATATTTCAATCGCCTCCCTACCAGCGCCTCACATCACCGATAGTCCATACTAGAGTTCGCACTCTGTAGAACTTATCCGGGTCTGATATGTGAGTACCAGGACCCGAACAAAGGAGAGACCAAATATCACACGTTCCTAACATTATTACTGTTCGGTTATTTTATGTTATTCATCCAATTCATATGCTTTTGTATGTGCTACCGGTACACATGCATCCACTTATGAATAAGATGAGTTATTATTTGGAAACTGATAAATCTGATGGCTCATATTTATAGTGGGTCCCGTCTCTGCCCGGGACTGGCTCAGGAGTACAGGCTACTGCTTCCGGGGACTTATCATTACGCGCCCCACACGAAACTTTAGATTCAGGCTACTACTTTCGGGGACTTATCATTACGCGCCCTACACGACACTTCAGATATATCACCATTATATATATGACATCATACCGGTTTCAATCAGTTTCCCCCTCCCAGTGTAAGTTGAGTATTTTTATTATATATTGTCCAAAGATAATGTTCACAAGTGTATACAGTATAACCATGATCTTCCAACTACGGGAATTAACAGGAGTATAATATCACGAGTATAATATCAGGAGTCACCCTTTTCCAGGGGTTTAGGAGTACAGGAGTTCAGGAGTATAGGAGTTCAGGAGATACAGGAGTACAGGAGTACAGGAGATACAGGAGTGCCAGATGTCTGGTCACATAATAATCATGAATATGCCAGCTAATATAGGTGCCAGGTGTCAGGTGTCAGGTATCAGGTGTTATATATCAGGTGGTAAATATAGCATGTCAAATTCCGGTGTCATATATCAAGTGTCAAATATAGCATGGCAAGTATCGATGTCAGGTATCATATGTCAAATATAGCATGGAAGGTACCGGTGTCAAATATAGCATGGCAAGGGTTGGTGTAAGTACCGAGTGCCGTGTAAATACCGAGTACCGGTGTCATATATCATGTATCAAGTGTAACATGCCAAGTGCCGGTATAAATACTGAGTACCGGTGTAAATACCGAGTACCGGTGTAAATACCGAGTGCCGGTGTAAATACCAAGTGCCGGAGTCATAAATAACATATCAAGTGTAACATGCCAAGTGTCGGTGTAAATACTGAGTACCGGTGTAAATACCGAGTACCGGTGTAAATACTGAGTGCCGGTGTCAGATGTCACGGGTCAAATATAGCATGGCAATTATCGCTGTCAAATATAGCATAGCAATTATCGGTGTCAAATATAGCATGGCAATTATCGGTGTCGAATATAGCATGGCAATTATCGGTGTCAAATATAGCATGGCAATATAGCATGGAGTCATGTACAATAGCAAGTGTTAGACATATTAAAATATCCACTTGTCAATATCATGTTATAAATATAAGGGTAATTATTTTTAAATTAATAATAAGCACTCGCCTGAAATCGGGGCGAAATACCGGTTAAAAATCCGAAAAATCGACGATCCGCACGAGAAATCCACTAGCCCATAGTTGTATATTAAAATATATAATTATAAATATTTATATAAATATTAGAGAGGGAAAGAGAGAGGAGAGAGAAAGTTGTAGGAAGAAGAGAGAGAGAAAGAGAGAGAAAATATTGTGTTTTTAAAAGGAAAATAGGAATTAAAATGAAAGGGGTAGGTTTGTAAATATAGTGAAGTAATAAGGGAATGAGGGGAGGGTTATTTTTGGAATGAGGGAAATATGAGTGTTATATTAAGGAAAAGAAAGGAAAAAGAAAGAAAGAAATGAAGAAGAAAGAAAGAAAGAAGAAAAGAAAAAAGAGAGGGAGGGGAGGTGGCCGACGTGTTGGCCCAAAGGCCCATCACTCTAGTTTTGATGATGATCAACTCATGTAGTTATAGTACTAATGATCTTGTGTTTAATTAGTGACAGATTCATGATCAAGATCTTAGTAGGTGTGTAGCTTCAACAAAGGATTTAAAGTCAAGTTTTGGAGCTTACACGGTTTGATTCACGAGCCTATGCATCAAGACCACATCAAGTACTCAAAAGGAGTCGAGCTCGTTGGATCATGTTTGGACCAAGTCAAGAAGATGAGAAGACTTCAAGTGAAGACTTCATGAAGATTTGTGTCTAGGTTTGTTTTTATAAGATTTTATTTTTAGATAAAATGTAAAGGATAGAATAGTTGGTGGATTGCTCAAGTATACCATACACACACACACACACTCTTGATTTAGTTGTGTTTTCATAAAAGAATTTTTATTTTAGAAAAATACTAAAGACTTTTCATTTTGGAAAAATACCGGTTTGATTTTTGGAATTCAAAGTTTATATGTTTTAACCAAAACCAAATTTAGAGCTTAAAAACATAGATATTTCATCATGTATGTGTAGTGGATCATATCCATACACTCTATGCTTTAAAAGAGTTTAAAATATCTTATTTTTGCATTTGGAGAAGTTTGGAAAAATAAGTTTTGAAAAACCAAGTTGGAAAAATACAGTTTTTATTTTGAGCCAAAATTTTTCAAGTTACAAAAATAGTTCAAATTATTTGTAACATGTCTTGATTTTGATCAAGCATGTTTGTTTATCAAAGTAAAGTGTTAAAACTATTTTTGTAGATTTTTTGTGAATTTATGGGATTTTATTTAAGTTAAAAAGACAACATTCTAAATCCCCAAAGTAGTCTGTCCTAGCTTCAGCCGGTCGACCGACCGGTCGACCGCGCTCTGAAGTCGGTCGACCGGGCGGTCGACCGACGTGCACAGACGTGCACGCCAGTTCTGGCAGGAGGGCCGGTCGACCGACCCGGTCGACCGTTCAGAGAGCTCTGCTCTCTGGAAAGGCCCCGGTCGACCGGGCGGTCGACCGGACAGAGAGCACTGCTCTCTGTATCCTGGCCACGGTCGACCGGCCGGTCGACCGCTACCCCAACGGTCAGAAAAATGACCGTTGGCGGTCGACTGGGCGGTCGACCGACAGGCCAACCTGGCTCCAACGGCTAGTTTTTCTAGCTCTATAAATTGGGGCTTTTGGGGGCTGTTTTCTCTAAGATTTCAAGAAGAGTTTTGGGCTAGTTTTTCCCACTTATTTCAGTGGTTATATCCACAAGTTTTAGAGCTTCATTTTCAAATCAAAAAGAGAGTTTTTATCAAGAGTGTTTAAAAGTTATTTTCTTGAGTTTTCCTCCACCACTCTCATCCTTGTTTTCTCACACAACACTTGAGCCATCCATTGCTATATCTACCTATAGGGATTTGTTGTGAGAGGATTTTAGGTGATCAAAGTGTTGTGATCATCAAAGACTTCTTCTTTGCTTTGAGGAAGCGGACAATTGTGTTCGCGGTGTTTTGAGTTCGTGTGTGAACTCAGTGTTTGAGGTGCGGCCTCGGCGAGCTTGTGGGCTTGCGTTGTGTACGGGACTAGAGAGTCCAAGGAGTTCAAGTGTGAACTCGACTTGTAGGTGTTGCGGCATCGAGTGATCCGGTGGGATCGATTATAGTGGAAATCCTTCAAGTGTGAAGGCGGGGATGTAGAGCAAGGGTGCTCGAACCTCAAAACAAATCCCTCGTGTTTGTGATTGCTCTCTCTATCTCTTGTCTTTATATCTTGCATATTATTATTGTGTTTTATCTTTATATGCTTGATATACTTTGTGTGCTTAATTGATATATGCTTGCGGATTGTTTGCTAACACTTGTATTCAACCAAGAGAGCCAACGCGGCGCCTCAACTCTTATTTAGAGGAATCTTGAGGAGTTAGTTCAGAGCCCTTCACGGGGAATTCGGCTACACTCTTGTGTTATACGTGGTGTTTAGTTTAAAAAGTTTAGTTTGCGTCATAATAGTTTTTAATTCCGCATTTAGTGACCATTAGATTAGCCATCACTTATTCACCCCCCTCTAGGTGATTTACAATTGATATCAGAGCCAAGTGCTCTTGATTTGGATCTAACAACCTAGAGTTAAAGATCCTCATTTTTAGGTTAATCAAAATATTTGTACACACACCATGGATTTCATGTCACCTCCCACATTTGACATTCTTAACATCCAAACTTGGAAAGTTAAGATGTCCTTGTACCTAAAAGCCCTAGGCATTCATGTTTATTTTGCCACTACTAAAGATTCTTATTGTTTAAATGACAAAAATTTTGAGGCTAATGCAAAAGCCCTATGTAACGCCCCGATTTCACGGACACGGGGACGTCACTGCAACGTATATACGTAGGTCAGAAGAAGCCCCCACGTATATACGCTAAGCATAAAAGTACAATAAAGAAATCAGAGTACACACAAAGCGTGGTATTCATACAGGCATGCCAACTCAGAAGTACATATACAAAGTCATACAGGATATATAAAGTATTACACATTACATGTGTATTACAACATAACCCAAGTCCAACAGAATAATACACAAAAGAGATACAATGCTCACGAGTAGGATGGATCCCGTGAGTCAAAAGGAATCTGGCACTAAGGAAGTAAAGCTAGAAGCTGGGTCCTCTATGGATGGCTCCACTTCGTTCCTAGCTTCGGAATCTGAATATGCAAATCCAAGGAATCAAGACAGATAAACAATAAACAATAGCCAAGTGGCTAAGATACATGAATCAGGGGTTAGAACACAGTATCATATATAAGGACAGGTATAGTACACATGAAACAGGAAATCCAATGTAAAGCTGATTATAAGCAAAAGTGATTTTATACGCTTAGGTCACGGTCCCATGAGACTAGTACATCGAAGGAATAATCCAAACAAGGAAACCCTCATATATATACCTTTTATCTCATGCCACAGAGTATCCAAGCGTATAGAATCAGAGATGCAAATCATATGAAGTTCAACACTGGAATATGTAACAGTAATAATCAGGGGTCCATAATATGAGTCATAATAGAATTCAACACTGGAATCATGACAGGAAATCATAACAGGATTGTATAATAGGCATGACAGGATGACATAACATGTATCATAACAGTAATCAGGGCGAGCAATTCTGGTTGTATGGTTTCAGATTACGACTCCATGAGACTAGTACGTCGAAGGAATAATCCAAACAAGGAAACCCTCATATATATACCATTGTCTCATATTATCGTAATCCAAGTGCATACAATTATTATTATTATTACTCGTCTGACCCATATATCTCGGTATGTGTTTGAGTGTACATCCCACACACATACATCCATATATAAGAAAGTCGAGGGTCGTTAACGGAAGTAGATGGAGAACTGATAGAGCTTTCTTATAGTAGTTCCATACCCCTGGAACCGGTAGGTATAATCAGAAATGTAATCAGAAATGTAATCATATTCACTTGCACCATTGTATATATATATACGGATATATATATATACTTTAATTCCATCACTATAAGTAAAGGTATCATTCCGGCATCCATCACTTCCTCCCATACCCATACAAGTTGTAACTTATTAAGATTATTAGATTACGGGAAAATAAGTAGATATAACAGGAAATAACCCTACAGACTCAAGAGGTGGCCCCCACGGACTCAAGAGGTGGCCCCCACCATTGGACGATGTGGCACTTTGTTCCATGTGGCACTTTGCTCTGAGGGGATGAACTCTAGAGGTGGCCCCCACCATTGGACGATGTGGCACTTAGTTCCATATATGATAATAAAGCAAGATTCCCGTAAACATAATAATCTTATGGTCAATTATATCATGCTGGGTATAAAATGATAGCATGACAAGTGATGATATGTAACCAGTAATAAATCATGATCAGAGCAAGTCATGGCCCAATAAAAGGTCTAGCATGTCAGGTGATATACATGTGTTAAAAGGAAACCTAAAACTGACAAGTCTAAAGAATAGACAAGTGGCTGATAGTGTGAATGATCAAGTCATACAAAGTGATTGATAATAGTCCGACGATGTAATTAGATATGAAACAGTAGCATGAAAGTGATATACATGAAGTAATGGCATGATAAGGGTGATATATATGAAGTAACAAGTCAAGGGTGAGAATATATATACTAACATGTTATGAAGTAAGAACATGAAATAAATACTAGTTCTGAAGTGTTTAGCAAGGTTAATACATCACCCAAGTATCAAGGTTAAGACCAGATTTTAGAAAGAATGGGAATCAGCAATTCTGGCCCAAAACAGAATTATCGGTCGACTGGGCTAAAGGGCCGGTCGACCGATCAAAGGCCGTGAGCTCCAGGTTGGGCCGGTCGAGTGCCGGTCGACTGGGGTTATAACTAGTGGTCGCCTGTCGGTCGACTGCCGGTCGACCGATACAGGGCCGTGAGCTCCAGATTCCTACGGTCGACTGGTTGGTGAACCGGTCGACCGCCTACACAATTCGTGCACGTTTGTGCATATCGGTCGACTGCCCCCCTTGGGCCGGTCGACCGGAGTTCTGGAATAGGCTGTGGTCTGTTCTAAAAATCAGATTTTTGTGGTGTTGGTTTTAATGATCTAAAGATATGATTTTGATGACTTGTGAACTAAAGATAAGTGAATACAAGTGTAATAGGAAATTGACAAGTCTTGGTGAGTAAAGATACTCACATAGATCGGCTAAGTGAAGCTTGAAGAGATCGTGGTCGGAAATGATCCACGGCGATGCAATCGACGAAGGAGGAGACGATCCCAATCAAGGTAGTTGCTTGAGATGGAGATGAGGACCTAGGTGATGCTTTGGGAGTTGGTAGTTTGAAGTGGAGAAGAAGGAGGGATTTGGTGAAGGTTTTCTCTTTTGTGAAGAGAAGAGAAAAAGAAAAGTGAAATGAAAAGGAATGGTATTTATAGGTTTTTGAATTTGTAAAGGAGATGCAATTAAATAATTGTGAGGGGCTTAATTGCAAAGTGGAGGGTGAGGTGTCACTTGGCCAATAGGAGCTTGCCATGTGGGGGGTGAGGTGTTCTCCTTGGCCAATGGGAACTTGCCATGGAGATGGTGAGGTGGAGCTTTTGTGTGGTGGAGAATGATGGAAGAGTGTGGAAGGTGGTGAGGTGGAGGTAATGAGGTGGAATAACTTAGGGTGGAAGTAAAGGAATTTGTGGTGGAGAATTAAAGGAAAAAGAAAATAGGAAAAGAAAATGATAAAGAGAAGATATTTTCTTGATCTCCAAAGATGAAAATATCAGAAACACAGATTCCCGGGATTGAGTCGTGGATGCGGAAATCTTTCGGGAAAATACCGGATACGTCCCGAAATCAAGTATTTCGGAACGACCCGAAATAAATATCGAAAATCCATAATATTATATTAAGAATAATAGTGAAATCCTTTTAAGAAATACTTTATAGTTTTGAAGATAAAAATCCTGGAACCAATAAAATACCGACTCCGTTGGGATTTTCATAAAATCATAAAATCCTCAGAAAAAGAATGTAGGTAGAAAATATGATTTTAAGGAATAATGCCTAAAGGGCCATCTTGAAATTCCTAACTGTTTGGAATTTAAAAATACTGGAATCAGTCTTCTACCGACTCCGGCGGAAAATCCATAAATTCGTAAAATCTCCAGAAAAAGGATTTAAATAAGAAATGTGATTCTAAGAAGAAAAGTCTAAAGACTCTTCTGGAAATTTTAAGTGGTTTGTGAATTAAAATTCTGGGAAGCGGTCAGCGACACTGGCCGACACCGGTTTTGAAGAAATTCCTTTTATTTCTCGAAAATTCCAAAAATTCATATAAAATCTAATATATTGGAAAATGATATTTGAAATTAAAATCGTTCAAATACGGAAAATAAATCGAAAAATACGGTCGAAAAACTGAATACGAAATGAAGTACGTATTCCGGGAACGGGGTATTACAATCTACCCACCTTACAGAAAATTGCGTCCTCGCAATTTCGCTAAGGGGTAAATTGAACACAAAGGGAACAAGGGTGAAATCAAAGACTTGAAAAATTCAAACACAGGGTAAAGTGAATATATGAAGGGCTAGAATAGTCAAGGAAATAATGATAAAGGAAATCTAAAGACAGATAACTAACGTAAATACAAGATCAGGGGTAATGATTACCATAGTATCCTCAAGGTGCCTGATCTGGATACTGATCTCCACGTTCAGCTGCATCATCTGATACCTCTGTGATCAGGATGTACCCTTGGCCTCTACCCTGGCTTGCTCTAGGTCTCATTCCCCTCTGCTGATGCCCATACTGTTGAGGTAGAAATGGAACCCTACGGTCAACAGGTTCTAGATGCCTCCTAAGTGGTGGAGCTGGAAGGGCTGGTCGGAAGGGATGTGAAGAGGTTGGAAAAACTGATCTGATCGGCGCTACATGCCCAAACTTCCTGTACGGGCAACTCCTTACTGCATGATTCGCTGCCCCACACGCCAAACATAGTCCCTTGGCCACCCGACACTCTCTCTTATAATGTCCGGGTCTGTGGCAATAATTGCACACTATCTGAGACAGAGGAGGTTGGCATGGTCTCTTCATCCTCGGGTCATGGGTTACCCTAACTTCATCATCATCATCATCTGCCAACTCAACCACATAAGGCCTCTTCTTGGCCTGGTTCCTCATCTGGATCTCTCTCTTCTGCTCAAATCCACGCTCTATCTCTCGAGCGCTGGTGAGAACCTCTGCATATGTTTTCAAGTGTTGGGGCATTAGGAACATCTGAATGTCCATGTGTAGGCCTTGCTGAAACCTGCTTGCCCTTCTCTCCTCATCTGTCACCATATAAGGGGCAAAGCGACTTAATCTCAGAAACTCCGCGGCATACTCGTCCACGGACTTGTTCCTTTGCCGAAGCCTGATGAACTGTTCTTCCATGTCTTTCTGAGCTGTGACAGGGAAGAATCTGCTGTAGAAACTCTTGGAGAACGTGTCCCAAGTGACAGGTCTCTCCAATCTGGCTTCCTCAACGAGCCACCAAATTCTCGCCACATCCCTCAACTGAATCTTGGCGATCTCAACTCGGTTTTCCTCTGGTACCCTGGCTGCATTCAGTAGATCTGTGGTGTCCGTCAGCCACTGTTCAGCCTCTAGGGGTTTCTCTCCCCCCGTGAAGATAGCTGGCTGCAGCCGTCTAAAATCTGAGATACTCCCCGGCCTCTGACCCTTAAGGGCTGCTACCTCTTGCCGGAGGAGCTCCGTCTGCTGTTTCTGGTTTTCCATCAACTGCTGCTGATTCTCCATCATCAGCTGGACAATTCTCAGTATCTCCACATTCTCTCCTGTGGGTCTACCCGCTGCTTGCCCAGAAGGATTACGGCCCGATCGTCTCTCCATACCGAAAGATAACTGGAATTGGAAACAAATGAAAGGAATTCAGGACACGAGGGAATGAATCAAGGAAAGAATTAAGACGAACTAGAAGGACTAAATAACTTTGTACATTGTAGTTGGCATTAGCAAATTACAAGAATTTGCCGCTTGATTGTACTTTAGGTTTGAGAGCCTAGGCTCTGATACCAACCTGTAACGCCCCGATTTCACGGACACGGGGACGTCACTGCAACGTATATACGTAGGTCAGAAGAAGCCCCCACGTATATACGCTAAGCATAAAAGTACAATAAAGAAATCAGAGTACACACAAAGCGTGGTATTCATACAGGCATGCCAACTCAGAAGTACATATACAAAGTCATACAGGATATATAAAGTATTACACATTACATGTGTATTACAACATAACCCAAGTCCAACAGAATAATACACAAAAGAGATACAATGCTCACGAGTAGGATGGATCCCGTGAGTCAAAAGGAATCTGGCACTAAGGAAGTAAAGCTAGAAGCTGGGTCCTCTATGGATGGCTCCACTTCGTTCCTAGCTTCGGAATCTGAATATGCAAATCCAAGGAATCAAGACAGATAAACAATAAACAATAGCCAAGTGGCTAAGATACATGAATCAGGGGTTAGAACACAGTATCATATATAAGGACAGGTATAGTACACATGAAACAGGAAATCCAATGTAAAGCTGATTATAAGCAAAAGTGATTTATACGCTTAGGTCACGGTCCCATGAGACTAGTACATCGAAGGAATAATCCAAACAAGGAAACCCTCATATATATACCTTTTATCTCATGCCACAGAGTATCCAAGCGTATAGAATCAGAGATGCAAATCATATGAAGTTCAACACTGGAATATGTAACAGTAATAATCAGGGGTCCATAATATGAGTCATAATAGAATTCAACACTGGAATCATGACAGGAAATCATAACAGGATTGTATAATAGGCATGACAGGATGACATAACATGTATCATAACAGTAATCAGGGCGAGCAATTCTGGTTGTATGGTTTCAGATTACGACTCCATGAGACTAGTACGTCGAAGGAATAATCCAAACAAGGAAACCCTCATATATATACCATTGTCTCATATTATCGTAATCCAAGTGCATACAATTATTATTATTATTACTCGTCTGACCCATATATCTCGGTATGTGTTTGAGTGTACATCCCACACACATACATCCATATATAAGAAAGTCGAGGGTCGTTAACGGAAGTAGATGGAGAACTGATAGAGCTTTCTTATAGTAGTTCCATACCCCTGGAACCGGTAGGTATAATCAGAAATGTAATCAGAAATGTAATCATATTCACTTGCACCATTGTATATATATATACGGATATATATATATACTTTAATTCCATCACTATAAGTAAAGGTATCATTCCGGCATCCATCACTTCCTCCCATACCCATACAAGTTGTAGCTTATTAAGATTATTAGATTACGGGAAAATAAGTAGATATAACAGGAAATAACCCTACAGACTCAAGAGGTGGCCCCCACGGACTCAAGAGGTGGCCCCCACCATTGGACGATGTGGCACTTTGTTCCATGTGGCACTTTGCTCTGAGGGGATGAACTCTAGAGGTGGCCCCCACCATTGGACGATGTGGCACTTAGTTCCATATATGATAATAAAGCAAGATTCCCGTAAACATAATAATCTTATGGTCAATTATATCATGCTGGGTATAAAATGATAGCATGACAAGTGATGATATGTAACCAGTAATAAATCATGATCAGAGCAAGTCATGGCCCAATAAAAGGTCTAGCATGTCAGGTGATATACATGTGTTAAAAGGAAACCTAAAACTGACAAGTCTAAAGAATAGACAAGTGGCTGATAGTGTGAATGATCAAGTCATACAAAGTGATTGATAATAGTCCGACGATGTAATTAGATATGAAACAGTAGCATGAAAGTGATATACATGAAGTAATGGCATGATAAGGGTGATATATATGAAGTAACAAGTCAAGGGTGAGAATATATATACTAACATGTTATGAAGTAAGAACATGAAATAAATACTAGTTCTGAAGTGTTTAGCAAGGTTAATACATCACCCAAGTATCAAGGTTAAGACCAGATTTTAGAAAGAATGGGAATCAGCAATTCTGGCCCAAAACAGAATTATCGGTCGACTGGGCTAAAGGGCCGGTCGACCGATCAAAGGCCGTGAGCTCCAGGTTGGGCCGGTCGAGTGCCGGTCGACTGGGGTTATAACTAGTGGTCGCCTGTCGGTCGACTGCCGGTCGACCGATACAGGGCCGTGAGCTCCAGATTCCTACCGGTCGACTGGTTGGTGAACCGGTCGACCGCCTACACAATTCGTGCACGTTTGTGCATATCGGTCGACTGCCCCCTTGGGCCGGTCGACCGGAGTTCTGGAATAGGCTGTGGTCTGTTCTAAAAATCAGATTTTTGTGGTGTTGGTTTTAATGATCTAAAGATATGATTTTGATGACTTGTGAACTAAAGATAAGTGAATACAAGTGTAATAGGAAATTGACAAGTCTTGGTGAGTAAAGATACTCACATAGATCGGCTAAGTGAAGCTTGAAGAGATCGTGGTCGGAAATGATCCACGGCGATGCAATCGACGAAGGAGGAGACGATCCCAATCAAGGTAGTTGCTTGAGATGGAGATGAGGACCTAGGTGATGCTTTGGGAGTTGGTAGTTTGAAGTGGAGAAGAAGGAGGGATTTGGTGAAGGTTTTCTCTTTTGTGAAGAGAAGAGAAAAAGAAAAGTGAAATGAAAAGGAATGGTATTTATAGGTTTTTGAATTTGTAAAGGAGATGCAATTAAATAATTGTGAGGGGCTTAATTGCAAAGTGGAGGGTGAGGTGTCACTTGGCCAATAGGAGCTTGCCATGTGGGGGGTGAGGTGTTCTCCTTGGCCAATGGGAACTTGCCATGGAGATGGTGAGGTGGAGCTTTTGTGTGGTGGAGAATGATGGAAGAGTGTGGAAGGTGGTGAGGTGGAGGTAATGAGGTGGAATAACTTAGGGTGGAAGTAAAGGAATTTGTGGTGGAGAATTAAAGGAAAAAGAAAATAGGAAAAGAAAATGATAAAGAGAAGATATTTTCTTGATCTCCAAAGATGAAAATATCAGAAACACAGATTCCCGGGATTGAGTCGTGGATGCGGAAATCTTTCGGGAAAATACCGGATACGTCCCGAAATCAAGTATTTCGGAACGACCCGAAATAAATATCGAAAATCCATAATATTATATTAAGAATAATAGTGAAATCCTTTTTAAGAAATACTTTATAGTTTTGAAGATAAAAATCCTGGAACCAATAAAATACCGACTCCGTTGGGATTTTCATAAAATCATAAAATCCTCAGAAAAAGAATGTAGGTAGAAAATATGATTTTAAGGAATAATGCCTAAAGGGCCATCTTGAAATTCCTAACTGTTTGGAATTTAAAAATACTGGAATCAGTCTTCTACCGACTCCGGCGGAAAATCCATAAATTCGTAAAATCTCCAGAAAAAGGATTTAAATAAGAAATGTGATTCTAAGAAGAAAAGTCTAAAGACTCTTCTGGAAATTTCAAGTGGTTTGTGAATTAAAATTCTGGGAAGCGGTCAGCGACACTGGCCGACACCGGTTTTGAAGAAATTCCTTTTATTTCTCGAAAATTCCAAAAATTCATATAAAATCTAATATATTGGAAAATGATATTTGAAATTAAAATCGTTCAAATACGGAAAATAAATCGAAAAATACGGTCGAAAAACTGAATACGAAATGAAGTACGTATATTCGGGAACGGGGTATTACACCCTACATGCTTTAAGATCTACCCTAAATGATGTTTATTTATCTAGGGTTGCTAATCATGACTCGGCTTTTGTAGTATGGAACACCATCATCTCCCTTGGCGAAAAAGATCAATACTATGCGGGGAGCGACTCGGATGTTGAAGCAACACCTCCAACGTGTGCTACATGGTCCAAGAGGATAACCCCCTTGTGGTAACTACCGAATCCGAGGTAGATGAAGATGTTGATATGTCCTATGATGAGCTTACATCCTTTTGTCAACAACTTCTTGAAAAATATGACATGCTTAGAAAAGATAATAAAATTTGAAAAAGAAATTTGATTGCATGCTAAATGAAAAAGATTCTTTACAAGAAAAGTTTGAAAATATTTCAAAATAAAATGAATCTTTGAAAAATGAGAATGTTTCCTTGATGTCTAAATTAAATGATCTTTGTGAAGGAAACACTACTTTGAAAAATAAAATTGTTTTGGTGGAAAAACAAAAGGAAATTGCTTTACAAGAAAATACTTCTTTGAAAAGAAAAATAGTTGAAAAAGAAAAAGAAAATGTTTCTAAAAAGAATAAGAAAAATGATTCTCATTCTCATCATGCTTTACATGCCACAACTAATGAGATGAAATTTTTGAAAAATAAAATAAATTGTTTGAGCTCAACCTTGAGCACATGTGCATTTAATCATAAAAGATTGGAATCTTTGTTTCAAAAGAAACAAGTTCCTCATGTTCATGCACATCACCCTCATCACGCATATGCACACTTTGCACGCCACGATCACCCTCATACACATATGCATCCTAGAGTGTACACTTGTACACATTGTGGCCGCAAAGGCCATTTAGCAAAGTTTTGTTTTGACAAGGAACCCAAACATTTTGCTAATAAAAATGTTCCAATTGATGCTAACCCTGTGGACCCAAAAGAAAATGGGTACCAAAATCCCCACCTTGTGTTTTTGATGTAGGTGAGGGCTCTCACACGACGTGAGAGAGATGGTGCCTTGGTAGTGGATGTATGGACTTGATGGATACATATTTGATGCATCACTATCAAGGAGGTTTGGTGGGACAACCACCATGTTTTGGAGATTTGGAGTAGTTCTTTGTTTTTGGTAACTATCTCTAAACTCCTACTTTTATTTACATGCTCTTTTTATACATAATATCATTTAGCATGTTCATGTTTTATGAGTTTTTGTGCTTCATATGGTAAATACATGACTAGATGTAGTATTTGTCAAAACTTGTATTTATATATGTATAAATAGTGAGTAACAAATTGATTCATATATGTTTGCACTTCGTTGCTCATTTGTACTCACCATATGCACATGTATAGGCTAGTTTTGATGATTCTCTCATTTATACATGTTTTGCCTATTTTTGTGTTTTTACTTCATGTATATGTAATTTTTATTCAAATCTAATAAATATACATATATACCCGTGAGTCTCTTGCCTTCAAGCAAATACTATTAATAGACTCTTTTATGTTTGGGATATGTATGCATATTGTTAGGATTGGATAAAACATACATATACCTAGAAGTTTGTTTTTAATATGAAAAATGAATTTTTTATGATTTGTTTAATAAAAATGATATTCATGTTTGTTTTTGAGCTTCATTGACTATCTTCATGAAAAATGCTAATTACATGATTTTGTGCACTCACACTTTATTTGTTTATTCATGACTTAGTTTCATGATCATTTTTTAGCCTTATAGATTTCGAGTGTCAAACTTTATGTATTTAGTTTGTTTCATGATACATATGATTTGATTTCATGTTTTGAAGGATCTTTAACTAGTTTTTCAAAAATTATCTAACTAGTTATTTATTCTTCATTTGGTAGTGTTTTCACTAAAAATATTTTCAAACACCTATTTTTGAAAACCCCTACCAACCCCTGATGGGTGGACGGATGGGCGAGTATGCCTTGTACGCTTTATTGAAAAAATTTTTGAGCATATAAAGGGATGGTAGATTATGAATTATATACATGATTTACATTGTTATTTTCAATTGGTATCTCAATTGATATTTTTGTATATACTCATACTTTGTTATATATATGTATGCTTCATTTCAAATAATATCAATTTCTATTGGTATTCTCTTTTCTTACATATATATGAGTTATTTGTGCTTGAGTTAAAATTGATTTACATGTTTAAAGCACAAAGTTTGTTTATGCTAAGCTTCATAATTTCAATATTGATTTTTCAATTGATGTTTTAATAAGCTTATGCATTTTGTTTAAAATTGGTATCAATATGTTTTACTTATTAAAATAAGAAAATTGATCATTATTTTTAAAATTGGTATCAAAATTCAAAATTTGTATTTTTTATTTACAATTTGGTATTCTAAAATTTTTAAGATATCTCAAAATTTGATTTATTGAGAACCTAAATTTTGAATATTAAAAATGTTTTGATTTATATTGCCTATATGCAAGGAGAGCTTAACATCTCTTCTACATATAGATTCATGTTGAGTGTATCTTATATTGAGGAGCTTGACAACTCTTCTTTATGCGGTACACGTGTGTAGGGGGAGCTTCACATCTCCTCTTATGCATTGCATAGTATGCGTTATGTGAGTTAGGGCTTGTCATCCCTTCTTCATGTAATGCATATATGTAGGGAAGTTAACTTAGCGTCTTCCTCTTCATGAATGTATATCGCATATATCTTTTATTGGTTGATTTGATGTTACCCCTTCTTGATCTCTTTATTTATGACAAAAAGGGGGAGAACATTGCTTTTGTTTTTACTTTAACCCCTTTGTTGATGATTGACAAAAAGGGGGAGAAGTATTTGACATGTTTTTGGTATATATGCATGTTTTCCTTGCTTTATTCATAAAGGGGGAGAAGAATTTATGTTTATGCATATATGTTTTGTTTTGCAAATAGGAGAAAAAGAATTTGATGTGTTTTGTGCTTGTTAGCATGTTTATCTCCATACATTTGCATACATATTTATGAGCTTTCATTGCATATATTATTGTTTATTTGTTATGCATAAGTTAAGAGGGAGCTTCTTTGAAGCTTTATTTTAATCCATGCATATATAACTTCATGAGTTTTGTCATCATCAAAAAGGGGGAGATTGTTGGCCCAAAGGCCCATCACTCTAGTTTTGATGATGATCAACTCATGTAGTTATAGTACTAATGATCTTGTGTTTAATTAGTGACAGATTCATGATCAAGATCTTAGTAGGTGTGTAGCTTCAACAAAGGATTTAAAGTCAAGTTTTGGAGCTTACACGGTTTGATTCACGAGTCTATGCATCAAGACCACATCAAGTACTCAAGAGGAGTCGAGCTCATTGGATCATGTTTGGACCAAGTCAAGAAGATGAGAAGACTTCAAGTGAAGACTTCATGAAGACTTGTGTCTAGGTTTGTTTTTATAAGATTTTGTTTTTAGATAAAATGTAAAGGATACAATAGTTGGTGGATTGCTCAAGTATACCATATACACACACACACTCTTGATTTAGTTGTGTTTTCATAAAAGAATTTTTATTTTGAAAAAATACTAAAGACTTTTCATTTTGGAAAAATACCGGTTTGGTTTTTGGAATTCAAAGTTTATATGTTTTAACCAAAACCAAATTTAGAGCTTAAAAACATAGATATTTCATCATGTATGTGTAGTGGATCATATCCATACACTCTATGCTTTAAAAGAGTTTAAAATATCTTGTTTTTGTATTTGGAGAAGTTTGGAAAAATAAGTTTTGAAAAACCAAGTTGGAAAAATACAGTTTTTATTTTGAGCCAAAATTTTCCAAGTTACAAAAATAGTTCAAATTATTTGTAACATGTCTTGATTTTGATCAAGCATGTTTGTTTATCAAAGTAAAGTGTTAAAACTATTTTTGTAGATTTTTTGTGAATTTATGGGATTTTATTTAAGTTAAAAAGACAACATTTTAAATCCCCAAAGTAGTCTGTACTGGCTTCAGCCGGTCGACCGACCGGTTGACCGCGCTCTGAAGTCGGTCGACCGGGCGGTCGACCGACGTGCACAGACGTGCACGCCAGTTCTGGCAGGAGGGCCGGTCGACCGAGCCGGTCGACCGTCCAGAGAGCTTTGCTCTCTGGAAAGGCCCCGGTCGACCGGGCGGTCGACTGGACAGAGAGCACTGCTCTCTATATCCTGGCCACGGTCGACCGGCCGGTCGACCGCTGCCCCAACGGTCAGAAAAATGACCGTTGGCGGTCGACTGGGCGGTCGACCGACAGGCCAACCTGGCTCCAACGGCTAGTTTTTCTAGCTCTATAAATTGAGGCTTTTGGGGGCTGTTTTTTCTAAGATTTCAAGAAGAGTTTTGGGCTAGTTTTTCCCACTTATTTCAGTGGTTATATCCACAAGTTTTAGAGCTTCATTTTCAAATCAAAATGAGAGTTTTTATCAAGAGTGTTTAAAAGTGATTTTCTTGAGTTTTCCTCCACCACTCTCATCCTTGTTTTCTCACACAACACTTGAGCCATCCATTGCTATATCTACCTATAGGGATTTGTTGTGAGAGGATTTTAGGTGATCAAAGTGTTGTGATCACCAAAGACTTCTTCTTTGCTTTGAGGAGGCGGACAATTGTGTTCGCGGTGTTTTGAGTTCGTGTGTGAACTCGGTATTTGAGGTGCGGCCTCGGCGAGCTTGTGGGCTTGCGTTGTGTACGGGACTAGAGAGTCCAAGGAGTTCAAGTGTGAACTCGACTTGTAGGTGTTGCGGCACCGAGTGATCCGGTGGGATCGATTATAGTGAAAATCCTTCAAGTGTGAAGGCGGGGATGTAGAGCAAGGATGCTCGAACCTCGAAACAAATTCCTCGTGTTTGCGATTGCTCTCTCTATCTCTTGTCTTTATATCTTGCATATTATTATTGTGTTTTATCTTTATATGCTTGATATACTTTGTGTGCTTAATTGATATATGCTTGGGGATTGTTTGCTAACACTTGTATTCAACCAAGAGAGCCAACGCGGCGCCTCAACTCTTATTTAGAGGAATCTTGAGGAGTTAGTCCAGAGCCCTTCACGGGAATTCGGCTACACTCTTGTGTTATACGTGGTGTTTAGTTTAAGAAGTTTAGTTTGCATCATAATAGTTTTTAATTCCGCATTTAGTGACCATTAGATTAGCCATCACCTATTCACCCCCCCTCTAGGTGATTTACACGACGGCCACCGCCGACGCCGGCGGCCTGGCGGCGGGGCCGGCGGCGCCGGGAGGGGCCGGCCGCGCGCGCAACCCAAGGGGAGGAGTGGGAGGTGGTTATTTTGTTGTTGTGGTTGTTGTTGTTTTGGTTGTTTTGGTGGAGGTGGTGATGGTGGTTGGTGGTGGTGGTGGTTGTGGTGATGATTGGAGGTGGTGGGGAGTTAGAGGAGGAGGAGGAGATGATGTTGGGTTGGTTGGAGTGGAGAATTTGGTGGAGATGAGAGTGAATTTTGGAGAAGAGAAGGAAGCAGAGTGATGGGTTTTTGTTGAAATTGGAGAAGGAGGAGGGTTGTTGGAGGTTGAAGGAAGTGGTGGTGTGAAGAGGAGGTGTTAAGGAGTTGGTTAGGCGGCCTAGGAGTGGCCGGCGGCGGTGGTGGTGAAGGTGGAGGCGGCCGGTCGTGAAGGTGCGTGAGTGGGTTGTTTGGTTGAAGAAGATGAAGTTTTAATTTTGGATTTGTGTTGGAAATGAATAATGAAATGGAAGTGTGATGGTTTAATAGAGGATGAGAAGGGAATTGAAAAGATGGTTTAGGGGGGTGATAGGGCTGCGGCAGCAGTCCTACTGCTGTAGGTGGCGGCGGCGGGCGGCTTTGGCAGGGATCAAGCGTTAATTGTGGGGGGGGAGGGGGAAATCAAAGTGAAGAAAAGAAAAAGAAAGAAAAGAATGAAAATTAAAAAGATAAGAAAAAAAAGGAAATAAAATAGTTTAAATTTTTTATTATTAACTAATTTATTTATTATAATTTCTGGTAGTATAAAGTAGGGGAGTAGAGGAGGGAAAAACAAGAAAGAAATCGCCGGTAAAAAATATTATTATTTAAATAAGGCGAAAATTTGACTGTTTCAGAAACGTACCGAAAAATTCTCAAAAATAGCAAATATTATTCTAAGATACACGGTGAAATCAGATTTGAGAAATTCGATATAATTTTCAAATTAAAAATTCTAAAATCTTTCAGAGATACCAGCCGACAACAGAATCGGTCAAATTTTGATAAATTTAGAAAATCTCAAAAAATGTATTTAGATAGAAAATGAAATTCTAAGAAGTATTGAGAAAGCCTTTTCTGAAAATTCAAACCCGTTTGAAAACTAAAAATCTGGGAATCAGTCAGCAACGCGAATCGACACCGGTTTTTGGAGATTTTGCAGAAGAATTTTGAAAATTTTCAGAAAATCATGAAAAATCTAAAATATTAGAAAACAGTCTCTGAAACTAAAATCGGTCAAATCGGACTACCAGAAAGTCAAATCGGGCTACTGGCTGGTATCAGGTTCCCGGTCCGGGTCAGGGCTTACTCTAGGTCTGAGAATCCAGATCCGATACTCAATAATATAAGCAGTCACAACTCAAAAACACATACTGGAAGAAAATTTAACAACATGGTCGAAATTTTTTTTTTGGGATACGCATCTGGGTAGGTATCTCGGGAACGGGGTGCTACAATCTACCCACCTAACAAAAATTTCGTCCTCAAAATTTCTATAGGGGGATGAATATAGAAGAAAATAGGGTTGATGGGAATATCATGATAGAATGGATATGATAGTGAAAAATTTACCAACTCAAAACATGATAAAAATGGGGATAGTGGTCACAGGTATCACCTCTAGGAGTCCTCGTTCCAAATATAGGGCACCACTCTTTATTCCACTTCATCTGATACTTCAGTTTCCTTGGTGGTCAAATGACATGCTTTCTGCTTTCTCCCATCTGATCTTCCTCTTGGCCTTCTCTGTGCTTGATTGAAGGCATACTGTGGGGAATGGAATGGAGCTCTCCTGCCGATTGGTCCTGGGTCCCTTCTTACTGTTGGTTGAATCGGGGTGGTACTCCCCATCCATCTGAATGAACAATCCCTTATCATATGACCATCAGACCCACATGCTAAGCATACCTTATTTGCCGTTCTGCAATCACGCTTGTAGTGCCCGAGCTTCAGACAATACCCACATCTCATTTGCTGAGGGAGAGGTTGGAGGAATTGCTCTGCTAGTGGGGTATCCAGGGGTCCGACTGAGTCTTCACCTCTCTTCAACTGAAAGGATCTCTTCACTGACTTCCTCTACATCTCATCCTGACGCTTCTTTCCCAATCCCCGTTCTACCTCACGAGCGATGATAAGGACCTGAGAATACGTCTTGAGTTGCTGGGGTATAAGAAACATCTGGATCTGCATCCTCAGGCCTTGCTGGAATCTTCTTGCTCGGATCTCCTCATTGGCCACCATGTATGGCGCGAACCGGCTCAGTCTTAGGAACTCTGCAGCATACTCATCTATAGTTTGATCCCTCTGCTGCAATCTGATAAATTGATCTTCCATCTCCTTCTGTGCCGTCTTAGAGAAGAATCTCTCGTAGAAACTCTTAGAGAACTGGTCCCAAGTGATGGGCTTCTCCAGCCTCGCTTCTTCTGCCAACCACTAAGTCCTGGTCACGTCCTTCAGTTGTATCTTAGCCACTTCCACTTGGTTCTCATCAGGAATCCGGGCTGCCTTCAGAAGATCTGTAGTATCAATCAGCCATTGCTCTGCGTCCAGTGGCTTCTCAGTACCCAAAATGTAGCTGGCTGCAGTCTTCTGAAATCGGATACATTGCCAGGCCTCTGCTCTCTAGGTGCTGTCAATAATACCTGTCGCAAGAGTTCTATCTGTTGATGCTGACTCTCCATCATGCCATGAAGTACCCTCATCATGTAGTCGCTCTCTCCATTGGAACTGTCACGAGAAGTGCCAGGACCGTTACGAGTTCTCCGTCTCTCCATCTCTGAGTTGGTTGAAGGGATGATGGGAAGAAGCTGAAGGGAAAGATAGAATGGTCTCAGGATCTAAGGAAAAGATTGCAAGGAAGGAATAGATAACACCGTACTTGCGATTGGAATGTATATTCAAGACTCATGCTTTCCAGCTGCAGATTAATACATCATTAATCTGCCAACTGCTTGTACTGAGGATGTTAGAACCTGGCTCTGATACCATCCTATGATGCCCCGATCCCACGGGTACGGGGACGCCACTGCGACGTATATATGCAGGTCGGAAATACCCTCACGTATATACGCTAAGCTTCAGTACAGGCAAAAATCAGAGGCAGAAGCACAATGGAAATATACATTCCAACAGAATAGTACAAGTACATGGTTATCACAGAAAATGATACAATATTACAGGAATATTACATCACTAGAAAATAAAAGAGTACAATACATGAAGGGATATACATAATAAAAACTGAGAGATGCTCACGATACGGCAAGAGGGACCTCGAGAGCGAAACAGGAGAAAATCTGGGAGGAAGAACTACGGCGATGTCCGAGCTTCTGCTGCACTCCGATCACCACGGGAGGATCCGCTGCGCACTCTGATCAGCTACAGCAAGATCAATACGGTCTAGACTCCAGGATCTGGACATGAGAATCCAGGGTTGTTAGCAACCCCAGCGAGTACATATTATAAAGCCAAATGGCGTGCATAACAGGCACACGTGTACATGATCAAGTGATGTGGTCCAGGCATGCAGGTACAGGAAATGACAAGTAATATAAGGAAAATGCCAGTAAATCCGAGATCAAGTAAATACATGTATATCAGTAAATCTGAATCGGCAAACATGCATGAAAAACAGTATAGAGAGTATAGGTACACATATACATGCGACAAAATATGGCAACATGTGATAAATACACTAAACACTCGATAAATATAAGTATGGACAAAACTAGTTGTATAAGCTCAGATTATGGATTCATGGGGTTGATACGTCGAGGGGATAATCCGAACAAGGAATCCCTCATCTATATACCACATATCTGATGTCACCATCATCTGAGTTCATACAACTTGAGTTGCCCTCAGGGTAACAGAACTAGAGTGTGTCTGGAGTTATCATGGTATCACAGAGGTCATGTGTTATAAAATAGGGTGTCAATTTAGAGCATAATACTGTAACTAGAGAAATTAAAGGTGTTGCATTTTAATTAATCCAATAATAATAGTCAGTATCGTTTGATATTTCAATCGCCTCCCTACCAGCGCCTCACATCACCGATAGTCCATACTAGAGTTCGCACTCTGTAGAACTTACTTGGGTCTGATATGTGAGTACCAGGACCCGAACAAAGGAGAGACCAAATATCACACGTTCCTAACATTATTACTATTTTGTTGTTTTATGTTATTCATCCCATTCATTTGATTTTGTATGTGCTACTGGTACACATACATCCACTTATGAATAAGATGAGTTATTATTTGAAAACTGATAAATCTGATGGCTCATATTTATAGTGGGTCCCGTCTCTGCCCGGGACTGGCTCAGGAGTACATACTACTGCTTCCGGCGACTTATCATTACGTGCCCCACACGACACTTCAGATTCAGGCTACTACTTCCGGGGACTTATCATTACGCGCCCCACACGACACTTCAGATATATCACCATTATAAATATAACATCATATATCACCATTATAAATATGACATCATACCGGTTTCCATCAGTTTCCCCCTCCAGTGTAAGTTGAGTATTTTTATTATATATATTGCCCAAAGATAATGTTCACAAGTGTATACAGTATAACCATGATCTTCCAACTACGAGAATTAACAGGAGTATAATATCAGGAGTATAATATCAGGAGTCACCCTTTTCCAGGGGTTCAGGAGTACAGGAGTTCAGGTGATACAGGAGTACAGGAGTACAGGAGATACAGGAGTGCCAGATGTCTGGTCACATAATAATCATGAATATGCCAGGTAATACAGGTGCCAGGTGTCAGGTGTCAGGTATCAGGTGTTATATATCAGGTGGTAAATATAGCATGTCAAATTCCGGTGTCATATATCAAGTGTCAAATATAGCATGGCAAGTATCGATGTCAGGTATCATATGTCAAATATAGCATGGAAGGTACCGGTGTCAAATATAGCATGGCAAGGGTTGGTGTAAGTACCGAGTGCCGGTTTAAATACCGAGTACCGGTGTCATATATCATGTATCAAGTGTAACATGTCAAGTGCCGGTGTAAATACCGAGTGCCGGTGTAAATACCAAGTGCCGAGGTCATAAATAACATATCAAGTGTAACATGCCAAGTGTCGGTGTAAATACTGAGTACCGGTGTAAATACCGACTACCGGTGTAAATACTGAGTGCTGGTCTCAGATGTCACGGGTCAAGTATAAAATGACAAGTGTCGGTGTCAAATATAGCATGGCAATTATCGGTGTCAAATATAACATGACAATTATCGGTGTCGAATATAGCATGGCAATTATCGGTGTCAAATATAGCATGGCAATATAGCATGGAGTCATGTACAATAGCAAGTGTTAGACATATTAAAATATCCACTTGTCAATATCATGTTATAAATACAAGGGTAATTATTTTTAAATTAATAATAAGCACTGGCCTGAAACCGGGGTGAAATACCGGTTAAAAATCCGGAAAATCGGCGATCCGCACGAGAAATCCACTAGCCCATAGTTGTATATTAAAATATATAATTATAAATATTTATATAAATATTAGAGAGGGAAAGAGAGAAGAGAGAGGAGAGAGAAAGTTGTAGGAAGAAGAGAGAGAGAGAAAGAGAGAGAAAATATGGTGTTTTTAAAAGGAAAATAGGAATTAAAATGAAAGGGGTAGGTTTATAAATATAGTGAAGTAATAAGGGAATGAGGGGAGGGGTATTTTTGGAATGAGGAAAATATGAGTGTTATATTAGGGAAAAGAAAGGAAAAAGAAAGAAAGAAATGAAGAAGAAAGAAAGAAAGAAGAAAAGAAGAAAGAGAGGGAGGGGAGGAGGCCGACGGCCACCGCTGGTGCCGGCGTCCTAGCGGCGGCGGCGGCGGCGACGGCGCCGCCGCCGGGAGGGGCCGGCCGCGCGCGCAAGCCAAGGGAAGGAGTGGGAGGTGGTTATTTTGTTGTTGTGGTTGTTGTTGTTTTGGTTGTTTTGGTGGAGGTGGTGATGGTGGTTGGTGGTGGTGGTGGTTGTGGTGATGATTGGAGGTGGTGGGGAGTTAGAGGAGGAGGAGGAGATGATGTTGGGTTAGTTGGAGTGGAGAATTTGGTCGAGATGAGAGTGAATTTTGGAGAAGAGAAGGAAGAAGAGTGATGGGTTTTTGTTGAAATTGGAGAAGGAGGAGGGTTGTTGGAGGTTGAAGGAAGTGGTGGTGTGAAGAGGAGGTGTTGGGGAGTTGGTTGGGCGGCCTAGGAGTGGCCGGCGGCGGTGGTGGTGAACGTGGAGGCGGCCGGTCGTGAAGGTGCGTGAGTGGGTTGTTTGGTTGAAGAAGATGAAGTTTTAATTTTGGATTTGTGTTGGAAATGAATAATGAAATGGAAGTGTGATGGTTTAATAGAGGATGAGAAGGGAATTGAAAAGATGGTTTAGGGGGGTGATAGGGCTGCGGCAGCAGCCCTACTGCTGTAGGTGGCGGCGGCGGGCGGCTTTGGCAGGGGTCAAGCGTTAATTGTGGGGGGGAAATCAAAGTGAAGAAAAGAAAAAGAAAGAAAAGAAAGAAAATTAAAAAGATAAGAAAAAAAGGAAATAAAATAGTTTAAAATTTTTATTATTAACTAATTTATTTATTATAATTTCTGGTAGAATAAAGTAAGGGAGTAGAGGAGGGAAAAGCAAGAAAAGAAATCACCGGTAAAAAATATTATTATTTAAATAAGGCGAAAATTTGACTGTTTCAGAAACGTACCGAAAAATTTTCAAAAATAGAAAATATTATTCTAAGATACACGGTGAAATCGTATTTGCGAAATTCGATGTAGTTTTTAAATTAAAAATCTTAGAATCTTCCGGAGATCTGGCCGACACCAGAATCGGTCAAATTTTAATAAATTTAGAAAAATCTCAAAAAATGTATTTAGATAGAAAATGAAATTCTAAGAAGTACTGTGAAAGCCGTTTCTGAAAATTCAACCCGTTTGAAAATTAAAATTCTGGGAATGAGTCAGCGATGCCGAGCGACACTGGTTTTGGAGATTTTGCAGAAGAATTTTGAAAAATTTCAGAAAATCATGAAAAATCTAAAATATTAGAAAACAGTCTCTGAAACTGAAATCGGTCAAATCGAACTACCAGAAAGTCAAATCGGCTACTGGCTGGTATCGGGTTCCCGGTCCGGGTCAGGCCTTACTCTAGGTCTGAGAATCTAGATCCGATACTCAATAATATAAGCAGTCACAACTCAAAAACACATACTAGAAGAAAATTGAACAACATGGTCAAAATTTTTTTTTGGGATACGCATCTGGGTACGTATCCCGGGAACGAGGTGCTACAAATCCTGGAGGGTCGGCCGCGATCAACTTGCTGCACCAAGATACTCTCTCAGAGGGGCGTGATTTACTCTTAAAGACAGTGCTCCGCACGCCTCGATCAAATTAGAGAAGTTCCTTTCTTCTTGAAAGTTTAATTTAAATAGCTTAGCAGTAATTCATATATTATTTTTCAACAATCTTAAGAGTATATATGGATACTGCTATGGTTGTTGCCACTAATGTTAAGTCTCTGCCTGACGTCTCTAGGATTGACCATTTAATGGAACCCGCTATAAAGATGGCAACAAAAAGTTTTGTCTACACTTGATGTAATTGGTTATGCCTTTGCTATAACTGATCCTAAACCAGAGAAAGAAAATAAATTGTAAAACTGGAAAAAAGTCAACAAAATTTGTAGACACATCATTCTCAGCACACTTAGTAATACACTGTTTGATGTTTACTGTCCTTATAAAACTGCAACTAAAATTTGAAAAAGTCTTAATAAGAAATACATTCTTAAAGTGCCGGAACTCAAAATTTTGCTATTGAAGATTTTCTGAATTTTGTCATGTCTGATGAAAAAGATATTTTCTCTCAAATTCATGAATACCATATTCTAATTGATGATCTTAAAAATGAAAATATCACCCTACCCGAAGCCTTTGTTGCTGGAGCCCTAATTGAAAAAATACCCTACTCATGTAAAGATTACAAAAAAGAACTGAAGCATAAAAGAAAATAAATAAATCTTGAAGATGTAATAATTCATTTTAGAATTGAAGAGAAAAATAAAGAAAGAGAGAAAACTGAAAGGGCCAAGGAGCTTACTTCCAAGGCAGATCTAATTAAAAGCAAGTTTTCTAAATCAAAGAAACATTTTCATAAGCTAAACTTCAAATCAAATCAGAATCCTAAGATGAAAAGAAACCCTAACTCTACTTTCAAAAAGAAAGAAAACTGTTTTGTGTGTGGTAAACACGGGCACTACTCAGTACAGTGTAGGTTCCGAAAGACTAGAGAGGCTCCATCCAAACCACAAGCTAGCCTGATTAAGAGTGACATTATTGCTGCTGTAATCTTTGAAGCTAACATGGTTGCACATAATAAGAACTGGGTGATTGATTCTGGGACAACCCGATATATATGTGCCGACAGAGGAGCTTTCCCTTCTTACTCCTCTGTTGATAATGGTGAACAAGTGTTCATGGGCGATTCGAAGCCCTCCCTCGTTGTGGGTAAGGGAAAGTTGCTTCTCAAGCTCACTTCAGGGAAGATCTTTTATCTTACAGATGTGCTTCATGTTCCTGAGATTCGTTGGAGCCTCATTTCTGTTTTTCTTCTTGAAAAAGCTAGAGTGAAGGTCTGCATTGAATCTGATAAAATTGTAATGACTAGGAATGGACAATTTGTTGGTAAAGGATACTATAGTTAGAGTTTATTTATGTTAAATGTACTTGAAATCATGAATGAAAATGCATCTACTTTTTCTGCTTACATGATTGACTCTTGTGATCTTTGACATGGTATGTTAGGACATGTCGGTTTTTCTTACATTAAGAAAATAAAAGATATAGGTCTCTTGCATAATGTAACTATATCTGATCATGACAAATGTGAAATATGTTTTAAATCTAAATCAACTAAGAAATCATGCAAAAGTGTATAAAGAGAATCTAAATTGCTTGAGCTTATTCATAGTGATCTTGGTAACCTGAAAAATAACTTAATTAGAAGTGGCAAAAGATTCTATATCACCTTCATTGATAACTGTTCTAGATATAAAGTAGTTTATCTATTAAGATCTAAAGATGAAGCTTTTGAAATATTTCTGAAATATAAATCAGAAGTTGAAAATCAACTAAATAAGAAAATTAAGAGATTGAGATCGGATAGAGGTGGTGAATATGAACTTAAACAATTTAATGAATTTTGTGAATAACATGGCATAATTCAAGACTACCCCTCCATATTCAACTGAATCTAATAGTGTTGTTGAAAGAAAAAATAGAACACTCAAATATATGATGAATGCTATGCTTATAAGTTTTGGTGCACCTATGAACCTGTGGGGGGAGGCTATACTCTTTGCTTGTCATTCACAAAATAGAATACCCCATAAGAAAATCGACATAACCCCATATGAAATCTGGAAAGGTTATGCACCAAACTTAAACTATTTAAAAGTGTGGGGGTGCTTAACTAAGATTCTTCTACCTGAACCCAAAAGAAAGAAAGTAGGACACAAATTTTTTGACTGCATGTTTATAGGTTATGCACATCACAGTGCTTCATATAGGTTTCTTGTTACTAGAAGTGATAGTAATGTTATGGAAGTTAACACTATTGTTGAAACTAAAAATGCAAAATTTTTTGAGCATGTTTTTTCATTGAAAACTCATATTGATAAACCATCTCATGCTTCATCATCTAGCCATGCACAAGAATCTGATGATAATAAAGAGATTGAACTAAGGAGAAGTAAAAGAGTTAGAAAAGAAACTGACTTTGGTAAAGATTTCTTTACATTTCTTATTGGTGATGACCCTCTCACGTATAAAGAGACTATCTCTTCTCCGGATGCTCCATTCTGGAAAGAGACTATTAATAATGAATTAGAATCCTTATTATCGAATCACACTTGGGAACTTGTTGATTTGCCACTAGATGCAAAACCAATTGTTTGTAAATGGATATTTAAAAGAACTGGAACCTGATGGGTCTTTAGACAAATTTAAAGCTAGATTGGTTGCTAAAGAATATGCTCAAAAGAAAGACTTTGATTATTTTGATACATTTGCTACTATGACTAGAATTGCATCTATTAGAGTGTTGTTTGCTTTAGCATCTATTCATAAGCTTGTGATACATCAAATGGATATTAAAACTGCATTCTTAAATGGAGAACTGGAAGAAAAAATTTATATGGACCAACCTGAAGGTTGTGTGACAACAGGAAATGAACACAAAGTCTGCAAACTTGTAAAATCTTTATATGATTTAAAACAGGCACCCAAATAATGGCATGATAAATTTGATAGTGTTCTTGTTTCTTATGGTTATCAGATTAATGAGGCTGATAAATGTATCTATACCAAATTTGAAGATAATATTGGTGTTATCATATGTTTATATGTTGATGATATGCCTATATTTGTTACAAACTTAGAAATTATAAATGACACCAAATCATTTTTGTCCTCTAATTTTGATATGAAAGACATGGGTGAAGTTAATGTGATCTTAGGAATTAAAATAATTAGAGATTTTGATCGTATCATGCTTTCACAAGGACATTATATAGGAAGAGTGTTGAAAAGATTTGGTCATTTTGACTGCACTCCTGTTTTCACACATTATGATGGCAGCATTCACTTAAGAAAGAATAAAAAATAAAGTGTGTCACAATCTGAGTATGCACAAATAATTGATAGTTTAATACACTTGATGAATTATACACGACCTGACATTACTTTTGCCGTGGGACGACTTAGTCGTTACACTCACTGTCCTAATAAGGACCATTGGACAGCATTATATCGAGTGCTAAAGTATCCTACAGGAACTATTAATTATACTTTGACATATTGTGGCTTTCCTTCTGTTTTAGAGGGATACTCAGATGCTAAGTGGATCTCCGATTCTGATGAGTTAAAGTTCATAAGTGGATATGTGATCACACTTGGTGGGGGTGCGTTGTCTTGGAAATCATCCAAGCAAACCGTCACAGCTCGCTCCACTATGAAGTCTGAGTTTATTGCCTTAGAGAAGGCAGGTACTGAAGCTGAGTGGCTCTAATTGATATACCAATTTGGAAGAGACCAGCTCCATCTGTGTCTATTCATTGTGATAATCAAGCTACTATTGCAAGAGCTAAGAATAAAATATACAATGAAAAGAGTAGGCATATACGCCTAAGACATAAAATTATAAAGCAGCTGCTGGATGATGGGATTATATCTCTTGACTATGTGAGGTCAGAGCTTAATATAAGTGATCCATTTACCAAACCACTAGGGAGAAAACTAGCGGAGAATACATCGAGGGGAATAGGACTCATGTCTATAACAAAGAGTTAAAAATGATAGTAACCCAACCTATGTGATTGATGAACTCATAAAGTAGGTTCATATGGGTAATAACAAATTATTTGTTGACTTGGTGATGCACTATCATTATTTTATTATTGAGAAGTCCCTTCTTATTATGTAGAAAGTGCAAATTGTAATGTGCAAAGGATGAACATTAGCTCTTAATGGATTACCATAGCCCTTATTGGGTGGTGTGTTTAATTGCAATGCGCACTTGATGGATCCACCTATATGAGTGTAGAAATGGGGCCACTTCCTCTGAGAATGTAGATATATTCTCTAGAGCGCTCATGAATATCCAGGCAGGGCGCATGGCTGATTCGCGCCAACCTATTTTGAACAGCTCGGTTCTATGAATGATATGTGGGTAGTAGGTCAATGATCCATAATTAGAAAGATTGGTTCATAAAAACTTTATGTTTTACCAACTTCTTGAGGGACACATCTACATATCCTAAGTAGTGATTCATAGACCAAAAGTCACCACTATTGATGCATTGAGTTCTCATGTTTCCTCCTCTTCTCTCTTGTTCCTATTATCCTTCCTTTTAATTTTGAAATAGTGGGAGATTGTTAGTATTTTGAGGGTATTTCAAAATTAAGTAAAGTTCTTTTAGTCCCACATTGGATAGGAAATAAACTCTTTATTGTTTATATATAGAGTCTCTTTCATGATGGGTTATGTGGGCTAGAAACCAGGGGGTGCTGCACGCACACAAGCCCATAGAGACCTAGTGAAGGAAATTGGGTTACCAGGTCCGGAAAACCTTAAGGCACATGTGCGCCCGCATCGAACGTGCAAGGGGATGCAAATTCGGCTTTCAGAGCCTCGGCGGTGTGACCCGAATAGGCTAAGTTTTGTCAATTTTATTTTTAGATTTAAAATTAAAATAAAATCTTTTCAAATCCTGTCACAATATTTGGGTTAGAGATAGCTGTTGAGATTCGTATCTTTTCATGTCCTGTCACATCAGAGTTAGCCATTGAGAGCTCTCTATCCAAGTTCTGCAGTGACACTTTTCAAGTCAATATTGTTCCTCTGCACAAGGAAAGATTTCTCTCTGTCCAAAGATTGGTTCTCTGTCCAAGGATTGTTTTCCCTGCCCAAAGATTTTCTAATGATGATAAACTCTCTTTATAAATGATCTATTCCCTGCTCTCAGTAACACAACTCAACCATCTTCTTCCTCCTCTGAAATTTTCTTAAACTCTTCAGTTCTTCCCTGCATCTCTGGAGGAAACAAAATCGAGCTGTTCGATGGCCTGTGCATTGCGAGTGCACGCTTGCAGGGCCAGCCATCATTGAATCCTGGACGGTAGGCCGCCATCAACCTGCTGAACTGAGATACTCTCTCAGAGGGGTACGATATACTCTTAAGGACAGTGCTCCGCACGCCTCGATCAAATTAGAGAAGTTCCTTCCTTCTTGTAAGTTTAATTTAAATAGCTTAGCAGTAATTCATACATTATTTTTCAACAAGAGAAAGTTGGGGGCGGAGGGAGTCGGCTTCCGATGGGGGAGGCAACAGTCGAGGGAAAGTCGAAGAGGGGGTTATGGGACTGGGCAAGTCGAGAAGACGAGAGGAGAATAGGTGATTCAGCTCTGGGCTTTCAGGGGGAGGGGTAAATTTGTGTTTTCACAAAAAAATTAACAGATATTATATTTATATATATATATATATATATATATATATATATATATATATATATATATATATGAGAGAAATGTAAATCAGCTGACACAGGAGGCAACTCCCTCCTATGTCGCATTCAAAAATTATATTTTTCGAGTGAATTTTCAAGATCCGACCGCACATTATCATCTTCATATTCTAAGATATACACATATAAAATCAAGTGATTTGAAGTTCGTTTACTCATTGATCTAATCGTTCCATTTTGTTCTATTGTTAAAAAACCGTTAATGTTTGAACCCAAAGAAAATGAAGTAAACAAACTTCAAATCACTTGATTTTTTATGTGTATATCTTAGAATATGAAGATGATAATGTGCGGTCGGATCTTAAAAACTCACTCGGAAAATTGATTTTTGAGTGCGACATAGGAGAGAGTTGCCTCCTGTGCCAGCTGATTTACATTTCTCTCTCTCTCTCTCTCTCTCTCTATATATTATATATATATATATATATATATATATATATATATATATATATATATATCGCCACTATATATGAGTAACGATCCGGTGAGAAAGCTAGCTTACATGAGAAGATGAGAAAGGAGTATTGAAACCGTCGGATTAGTTTCTGAGTGGTTGAGATTACATTTAGAGGAAATAAAACTAACACCCAAAAACTAAATTTATCAACTCAAAACTAACTTAACTAACTCAAAAACTAATCTTAACCACTCAAAAGATAATCCTACGGCTCATGTGCTCCCTTCTCATTTTCTCACCTAAACCAGCTTTCTCACCGGATCGCCACTATATATATATGTATATGTGTGTGTGTGTGTGTGTGTATGGTAGTGTAACAATACACATAGGTGTAACTAAGTTAAGTTACACACGCCTCTTTTCACCGCAAAAAATTTGCTTGGTGAGATACTAACAAAAATTAATGTGAGTGGTCCCCACAAGATATTTAAAAAATATTTTTTGTGTGACGGAAAGAGGTGTGTGTAACTTAACTTAGTTACACATGTGTATTGTAACCCCCCCCCCCCCCCCCCCCCCCCCCACACACACACATATAAACTTGTGTCAGATTTGTCTTTAGACATACAAATTCTCGATCCGGCTATTTGATTATAATCTAAACATTTAAAAACCCCTACAAACCATTTTTTATTAGGTTTCAAATGTTCTACACTGTTAAACTAACCAACTCACTATTTAGGCCGTCCGTTTTCCTCCTACTTGATGCATGGGCAAAAAGTATTCAAAACACTTAATTTTTGATTTATAAATACTTGAAATAATATAGATTAACTCCAACATAGTGAATCTTGTATTTGAATGTTAGAGAGTTGTATTTGAGTTGGAAAAATTCGATCGCAAATCTTTTGGAAGGACTCAAGTGTGTATATATAAAAAAGCTTTAGTGCGTAAAAACGAAGCTCAGGAAAAAAATGAAGCTTTAGTGCGTTATTGAATGGAGAATCCTTTTGATTCTTGCTTTCAAGTGCAATGTTTCATGCACCAACATCCGATGGAACCCAAGTGCCACTCACCATTGGAAGTTTGTCCCACCAGAGAGGGGACGATCAAAAATACTTTTTGAATATAACAAAACTATTCTTATTTTTTTTACTTTTTACTTTTAGTTATTCTCTCATTCCCAATGCGCTATGTTTACTTTTTGAATGTCAAAAGCATTTAGTCCTTTGGCATTCCTTCCAAGCGAAGTAACTATCTTTTGATCGCTCTCTACATAAAAAAAATAATAATAATAATTATTCCTTTTCTGCTTTTCTCTGCGTGTCTCTGTGTCTTTGTGAGAAGAAAGTAGAGAATCACACGGCCATGTTGAGGTTAGATAAAGAGAGAGCATCTCTTTCTTGTATTCCTGCTTTTCGGGTGCAATGTATGAAAGCGGGCGCACTTAGGAGGTGACGTGGCATTGCTCAATTTAATGTGACAATAGACACACACACTGTATTGTGAGAGTGAAATGGAATTGCTCAATTTTGGACCCTTTAGTGAAGCTAGGAATCAGTGTGCATCTTTAATACAAGTTTTGACAGCATGTTTAAGGGTAATTTAGTCATTTTCTTAAAAAAAAAATAAGTTGTTTTGAATTGAGAGAAAAAAGCAAAAAGGTACCCTAGTTATTACTTGCTACATGGTGCCGTGAGGGCATTCGTTAATGTTCTTGCCTTAAATCGAGTCTTGCTTTAATCTTTACCTGAAAGTCATGAAATATGTGAGGGAGTGAGCTCAATAGCTCAGTGAGTAAAATCATTCAAATCGAAGTTGCAGTTAATATCTTTACAAGTCAAGTATGATGCAGTTGGACAATTTAGGGAATAGTTTCAATTATGTTCATTCTTATGATAAGTAGTCCAGCTTAATAGGTCACTGATACTCTCTATTATTTGATGCTTGTTTTTCGCACTCTTCTGGGAACACATGTTCAAATATTCAATATTTTATATCTTGTCTTATACAACATCTAACCCGAATGTCTCTCTCTTATATTCACTAGGTAATTCATCAATCATATACATATTAGTACATTGCTCATATTCAGTTTATAGCACATTTGAGTTTTGACGTATGACCTATGGTCACAATCACATCTTCCAGAGTATATAGTTTTACGTATTTTTCTATTGGTTTACAGTTCATTATTATTCTTCCACAATATATATATATATATATATATATATATATATATATATATATATATATATATATATATATATATATATATATATATATATATATAATGCAAAACATGCGGACATCATATGATGCTAACAGTAATATCCAAATATGATTATATATTCACACATAATGAAGCACACAACAATCACATTCAGACACTGAATGTCTAAACAACCATATTCATATATCGGATATCATAAATAATCACATATATATACTAGATGCCCTAAATAACCGCATTCAAACACCGGATACGACAAGCATTTATTCATACAATCTTTTAATTGACCAAATAAAAATCAAGAAATCAAAATTTATGTGAGGCACATTTCAATAAAAAAAATAATAGCAATCTCCTTCAATCACCTCCAGTTCAACTCGGTCTCTTCCTCCAATATATCAAATAATAATAATATTCTCCTTCGATCACCTCCGGTTCAATCCGGTCCCCTTCCTCCAATATATCAAATAATAATACTCCCCTTTTATGAACTCCGGTTCAACCCGGTCCCTTCCTTCTATAGTTAATAAAATCAGCATTTAATAAACAACATGTAATGTACAATACACATATAAACATATACACACATGTATCACAAATCATAAACCACAAGCAATATCGATAACTCAATGAGATTCGCTTCTAAATTTATCAATTTCAGTTCCAGAGAAATGTCAATGTGTTGGTTCTCAAACCGATCCTTTTATACACACACATAATCATTCATACATGTATATTTATAAAAGCACAACTATTCACAATATATCAATCAATGATTATACTATCGGTATTCAACTTATTATGTCCTAATACATCCCTTAATTGTAATCTAATTTAAAATCAGAAACTTTACTTTCTTTATATCGTACAAACCAGTTATTGGACCCGGACTGGTGTACACCTTATAATTTCACTGTATTTCTTATTAGTATTATTCATAACACGACTCTTGACAGGATTTATTATTTTTTCACTAATACACTAAATCAATCACACGACCAGTTAGGTTTTACAGAGTCATATGGTTAATTACTGATGTTCCTCATCACACTGTATTTAATAAAAATATACTCCATTCAACTGGAGATTTCAATATCATTGTTATTTTTATTTTATTCAAAAATTTATTTCAATTTCATTTAATTATTTCACTTCTGGTATTAATTTCAGGTTCTATTAATGTCGAACTCAGCAATACCGGTTCTACAGTTTCCTATTCATAGATATTGATATCACAAGTGATCTTTTATCGTAAGAAATCTTCATTCATCTATTATCAATTATTTAATAGTTTATTACACATTATCGATTTTTTTTATTACCAAATAACTCACTGCCGGTTATGATTTGTATTAATTAATAGTCTCTATTTATTAACCACAGTCACTAACTTGCACGATAATTTCTGATATCACATGAATTTATTTATAATGTCATTATTAGAATCAACACACGAAGTCTTGGTTTTAAACAATACTGATAAAGATTCTACACACTGCCTGATTGTTATTTTTCTCATATTACGAAGAAACTCTCACATTCTTATGTTGTTTAAAACCAATCTTTACAGTCATCAGTTCCTAGCTATCAATTCCATGGATGGATATTTATTTAGCTTAACATTATTTATTTCAAGTTAATACTGTAATGATCTACTCATCTCTGTACACAGTTCAAATTCTCAATTAAGGTCCTAATATTAGTATTCCTTAGTCATATCCATATATCATAATTTGATTAAATTTCAAGGTCAATATTATGGTTCCGCTCGTTGTTTCTCATTTTATATAATTTTAATTCATGATTTACTATTAATCACGATTAAACTATTATCACAATAATTATTGTTGGCCCAGAGGCCTTTCATCTTAGTTTTAATGATGACTAACTTATGAAGGTTAGTTTACTAATAATTTTGTAGCTAATAAGTTTCAGATATTGATCAAGATCTTAGTAGGTGTTTACCTTCAACAAAAAATTCAAAGTCAAGTTTTGTAACTAACACAGGTAGATTCAAGAGCTCAAACGTCAAGATCGCATCTAGCACTCGGTTGGAGTCAAGCTCATTTGGATCAAATTTGGATCGAGTCGTCTCGGAGAAGAAGTTCTACAAGAAGACTTCGGTTTGTTTAGTTTAGTTTATTATTTAGATTTTGTGTAAAGATAGACTAGTATTGATATGCTCAAGTTCACACACACTTAAGTTCAAGAGTTTATTGGTTTCAGTTTAACTGATTTTGGATTTTCAAGAATGTATATTATTTTCATGAATAGATAGAATCAAAAAAGTTTACATGGTTTTATGTATGTTGGATTTCTTTCATATACATTGATGATTCATATTATCTAAAAACAATTTTTGATGATTCTAGTTCATGTTTTTAAGTTTTGTGTTTAAACAAAACTTAGTTTTAGATTTAATGACAAAAACATAGATATATCATTTATATGTGTATTGAATTCTATCCATACACTCTATGCTTCAAATTGAGTTTAAATATCATGTTTTTATATCTATACTAGTTTTGGAGAAATCAGTTTTTCATTTCAAAGTTTGGTTAATGAAAAATACAATTTCCGGTTTAAAGCTAAATTTTTATATCACAAAAATAGTTCAAATTGTTTGAAATATATGTTGAATTTTAGTCACATATATTTGTTCTTTAAATATACACAAGAACTTATTTTTGCAGATTTTATATAATTTTATGGGATTTTATGGGTATTTAAAAGACTAAGTTTTTAACCCCTAAAACCCATTCTGAGCCTGCTAACGGTCGACCAACCGATCGATTGAAGCCTGGATTGGTCGACTGACCGGTCGACTGACGTGCAAGAAGTGCACAGGCTTTAGCGGTTGACCGAGTGGTCAACCGTTTCAGAGAGTCTGTTCTCTGGAAATGGCCCCGGTCGACCGACCCAGAGAGGGAGCTCTCTGTTTTGGCTTCGGTCGACTGGGCGGTCGACCGCCAGTGAGAAAGATCCCACTGTACCTTCGGGCAATCGATCGACCGGTCGACCGACAACCCCAACGGTCAAAAATCTGACCTTTGGCCGTCGACTGGGCGGTCGACCGACAGGTCATTTCTGACCTGTTCTAGACCCCAACGGCTATATTTTCAGGCCCCTATAAAAATAGGTCTTTCGGGGCTGTTTCTCTAAAGATTTTCAAGAGCAAAAATTTTCAACTTCTTAAGTGTTTTCAGCAAAGTTTTTAAAAGAGTTTTTGTGCCAAAATTCTCAATCTTTATTTTGTTTCAAAGTTTTTGAAAAATCAAAGAAAATCAAGTCTTTGAAATTTATAGTTTGTTCTTCATTTCTTTATCAATTCAAGAGTTTTATTTTATGTTTTTCTTTTCGAAAACTTTGTTTTCTCACGTACTTGAGAAATCAATTCAAAATTTATATTTAGGATTTTTGTTTGTTAGAAAAATTGTTTGTAGTTTATTGTGATTACTAAGAGAGATTGTTTGTGATCACCAAGTATATTTTCCTTTACTTTTTGCTAGACTTAGTGCCTACCTCTTGTGCAGAGGTTTGTGCATTGAGAGAGGAGTTGTGTACTCCCGGTGTTAAGTTATAATTTCTCAGCGAAGGTCCCTTTGTGGGGGGTCCCGTGTGGACATAGTGAAAATCCTTCTGTGTGAAGGCGGGGACGTAGAGCAGTGGCTCGAACCACGAAGCATATCCTTGTGTTTGTATTTGATTTTCTATCTCTCAACTCTCTCTCTCTTATATCTTGCATTGCTTTACTTTGTTCGTGTTCATATGCTAGATAAAGTTTGTGTGTGCCTACACTTATGTTCAACCAAGAGAGCTAATTAAAGCACCTCAACTCTTAGTCTAGAGGAAACTCGAGGAGTAATTCCAGAGTTAGTTCCAGAGTTCTTCACGGAGAATTCGGGCTCACTCTTGGTTACACGTTGTGGTTTACAAATCAGTTTTTAATTCCGCATCAGTTGCACTAGATTAGCTAGTACACCTATTTATCCCCTTCTAGTTGTACTTTCAATTGGTATCAGAGCCTTCGCTCCTGATATTCTGTTTAACCACCTAGGAGTGTGATTTTGGATAGCTAATCTAGATTGCTTTGCTCACATATAGTTTATTCACTCATGGATTTTCTTACTCCACCTATGTATGATGTTTCTAACATCGATATGTGAAAGTTTAGGATGAGTGCATATCTGGAGGCCCTAAGATTGCATGTCTATCTTACTACTACCAAGAAATCTTTTGTTGATAATGACAAGTACTTAGGGCTAATGCACAATCTATAGATGCACTTAAGCAAACATTAGGCAAAAAATAATTTTCTATGATTTCTCATTGTGATTCTTCTTTTACAGTGTGGAACACATTGACTTCTCCCAAGGAATAAAGGACAAACGTTTTGGAGAAGGAATCGAGTAGAAATGAGTCCGACCAAGCTTACTTCATAGTCCAAGGGAATGACTCCCTTGAGGTAATTTCAGACACTCAATTAGATGATAATGCTACTTCTTCATGTGATGAAAATAATTTGGATGAACATGCATTAAATGAGGAACTATCTATGTTTTGTGAAAACTTGCTTTCAAAGTACAAAGCTTTGAAAAGTAAAAGTTTTGAATTAAAAGAAGAAAATATAAATTTGTTTTCTGAACTTGATATGGTTTTACAAAAGAGGGTTCAGATTTCAAGTGAAAGGGATTCCTTGAAACCCAACTTGACCTTGCTTTAAATGAAAATAAAATTTTAAAGAATGAAAATGAGTTTGATCTTGTTTTGAAGAAAAATGAGGTTTTATCTTCAAAACTAGATTTTGTTTTAAAAGAGAACAATTCTTTGAAAAATAAAATTGCTTTAATTTCAAAAGAATTAGATTTGGTTTCAAAAAAAAAATATTTCTTTAAAAAATCATTTTGATTCTCATGTATGTCATGCTACTATAGATTCATCTTCTATTGATAAATATGTTGCATGCTCCACTTCTTCCTTAGTAATTGAAAATGATATTTGTGTGTTGAAGAAAAATATAGATTATTTGGGCTCCACTTTGAGCCAATGTGCCATGAATCACACATGATTGGAATCCATGTTTCTTAAGAAACATGCTTCACATATTCATGGACACAAATCACGACATACACATACTCATCATGCTCACACACATGATTTTATGTATGCTCATGTGTACACTTGTACACATTGTAGACGTACGGGCCACATTGCAAAATTTTATTATGATATATTACATAATTCAAATTTTGCAAATAAGTTTACTTGGATTAGGAAAGGTGCTAACCCCATGGACCCAAAAAAGGTTGGGTACCAAAATCCACCCCTATTGGATTTGATGTAGGTCTCACTCGACGTGAGAGTATCGGTACCTTGATGGTGAATGCGTTTCGAATTCAAAGATCACATTTTATAGATGCATCACTTTCAAGCAAGTTTGGTGGGAGGACCACTAAGGCTTGGAGAAATAGAGACTAGTCCTATTGGTGTTGGTAACTATCTCTTTCCTCTTTATTTTGTTTACATGCTTTTATTATTGATTTTAGCATGTCATATTTTCTTATTCATTATGTTAAATGCGATGTTATTAGACATGTGATATACATAGATAGTCTTTGAGATACACCCATATTTATATGGACTTGTATTTTTGTGTTCTCACTATACTTCAACTGCTATATATATACTAGTTCTAAAACACATGCATTTAGCCTAATTATCATATTTATTTATGTTCTAGCACTTCATGTTTTGATTACTTATTTAGATGTAGTTTTCATTAAAACTTATATTTATACTTGTACAACTAGTGAGCTACATTTGATTATTATGTGTTTGTACTTTATTACTCATTTGTACCCATTAGACGTACTTGTATAACCTTATTTTCATGATTCTTACATCTTAACTTGTATTCCCTATTTGTATACCTGTTTTCATAAAAATGTGTTTGGCTTCATACATATGTTAATTTTGTCTAAAACTAATAGATATATATGTATATCCTAGAGTCATTTGCCTTCATACAATATTCTTTTGTGGACTTAATTATATTTGGGATATGTATATATACTTTTAGTTTCGATAAAACATACATATACCTTTAAGCTTGTTGATGATTCCATTTTTTTGTAAGGAATTTCTATTGAGCTTAATTGTCTTATTTCCATATATATGTTTCTTGCATGATTCTTGCACTCTACATCATCTTGTTTACTCATGATTTTGAATTCATGAGAATCTTTTGTGCTTTATAAACTTTGAGTGTCAATTATTGTGTATTTAGCATGCTTTAATGGAATATACATTTATTTTTATTCTTTACTTGAAGAATTTAGTACTAGTTTTCAAAATTATCTTTAAACTAGTCTTTATACTTCAATTGGTAGAGTTTTCAATCTATGCTAAAATAATTTTCAAATCTTATTTTTAAAAATCCCTACCTTCTAAGGGCGGTTGATGAGCGACCATATTTTGTATGCTCTTAAATGTAAATATCTTTCAAATATGTGCATGAAAGGGAGGTAGTTTATAGTTATACATATTTTCAATAAAAATTTATTTTGTATACTCATGTTTTCTATATATGTTGGATCATAACTAAATTAATATTATATTGCTCTGATATATATGTGTGTGTGCGTGTGTGTGTGTGTGATTTTGATTGTCCTTATTTTACATTGACATACATTTTAAAGCACAAATTATTTCTTGTTAAGCATGATTTAGTCCTTAATGTCAATTATTTTTCAATTGGTATCATATACAAGCTAATGCAATGTTTTTATTGGTATTTCATAAAGGGGGAGAAAAATTCTTGTTTTATCTTTCAATTGATTTTACTTTCAATTGGTTTTATTTTCAATTGGTATTTTATTCTCACTTTTTATGATAAAAAATATTTTATTTTAGTATATGCTAATATTTTCAATATTGGTATCAATAATTTTAAATTGATATTATTCTCAATTTGGTATCTATATTGCAAAATAGTTTTAGTGTTTACCTAAAAAAAATTAGTTTTTACTTTCAATTGATGTCATGTCTTCTATTGGTATCAATTCATAAAAAAATTGTTTCCTTTCAATTGGTAAAAAGAATGTTTAATTTTCAATTGATAAAAAAATTTATTCTTTCAATTGGTTTCTTTCAATTGATTGTTTGTATTGGTATCAAAATTTTATTTTTTAAAAAAATATTTATTGGTATTGTTTATTTGTCTTGACCCCTTTGTTGATGAGTGACAAAAAGGAAGAAGGATTTAGGATTATATATGCATGTTTTATTAAATGTTTATGCATATATATATATATATATATATATATATATATATATATATATATATATATATATATATATATATATATATATATATATATATATATATATATATATCTTGTTTTTATTGGTATCTTGAGCTACATTGCATATCTTTATTGTTTTATTCATATGCATAAGTTAAGGGGGAGCTTTTATGAAGCTTAACCTTAATGAATGCATGTATAACCTCATAAGTTTTATCATTATAAAAAATGGGGAGATTGTTGGCCCAGAGGCCTTTCACCTTAGTTTTGATGACGACTAACTTATGAAGGTTAGTTTATTAATGATCTTGTGTTTAATAAGTTACAGATATTGATCAAGATCTTAGTAGGTGTTTAGCTTCAACAAAGAATTCAAAGTCAAGTTTTGGAACTAACACGGTTAGATTCAAGAGCTCGCGCATCAAGATCGCATTTAGCACTCAGTTGGAGTCAAGCTCATTTGGATCAAGTTTGGATCAAGTCGTCTTGGAGAAAGAGTTCTACAAGAAACTTCGGTTTGTTTAGTTTAGTTTATTGTTTAGATCTTATGTAAAGATAGACTAATGTTGATATGCTTAAGTTCACACACACACACACACAAGTTCAAAGGTTTATTGGTTTTAGTTTAACAAGTTTTAGATTTTCAAGTATGTATATTGTTTTCATGAATAGATAGAATCAAAAGAAGTTGAGATGGTTTTATATATGTTGGATTTCTTCCATATACATTGATGATTCATATTGTCTACAAACTTATTTTGATGATTCTAGTTCATGCTTTTAAGTTTTTTTTTTTTTAAACAAAACTTAGTTTTGGATTTAATGACAAAAACATAGATATATCATTTATATGTGTATTGGATTCTATCCATACACTCTTTGCTTCAAATTGAGTTTAAATATCTTGTTTTTGTATCTATACTAGATTTAGAAAAATCGATTTTTCATTTCAAAGTTTGATTTATAAAAAATACGATTTCCAGTTTAGAGTTAAATTTCTATATCACAAAAATAGTTTAAATTGTTTGAAATATGTGTTGAATTTTAGTCACACATATTTATTCTTTAAATATATACAATAACTTATTTTTTTGAATTTTATGTGATTTTATGGGATTTTATGAGTATTTAAAAGACCAAGTTTTCAAACCCTAAAACCCATTCAAAGCCTGCTAACAGTCGACCGACGTGCACAGAAGTGCACGTGATTTAGCGGTCGATCGTTCCAGAGAGTCTGCTATCTGGAAATGGCCCTGGTTGACCAACCCAGAGAGGAAGCTCTCTGGTTCTAGCCTCGATCGACTGGGCGGTCGACCGACAGTGAAAAAGATCTCATTGTGTCTTGGGGCGATTGACCGACCGGTTGACCGACAACCCCAACGATCCGACAGTTGGCAGTCGACCGGGCGGTCCGACTGTTGGCAGTCGACCGACAGGTCATTTCTGACATGTTCTGGAGCCCAATAGCTATATTTTCATACCCCTATAAAAATGGGTCTTTGGGGCTGTTTTTCCCAAGATTTCCAAGAGCAAATTTTTTTCACTTCTCAAGTGTTTTCAGCAAAGTTTTTAAAAGAGTTTTTGTGCCAAAATTCTCAATCTTTATTTTGTATCAAAGTTTTTAAAAATTAAAGAAAATCTAGTCTTTGGGAATTATAGTTTTGTTCTTCATTTCTCTATCAATTCAAGAGTTTTTTTCAAGAGTTTTTCTTTATGTTTTTCTTTTTAAAAACTTTATTTTCTCACATACTTAAGCAATCAATTCAAAATCTATCTTTAAGATCTTTGTTTGTGAGAAAAATTTGAAATCACACCTAGAGGGGGGTGAATAGGTGTGGGGCTAATCTTATGACAAATAATGCGGAATTAAAAAACTAATGCAACACACTTAGTGTAACCAAAGAGTGTAGCCGAATTCCCAGTGAAGGGCTCTGGACATCTCCTCTAAATTCCTCTAAATAAGAGTTGAGGTGCTATATGAAGCTCTCTTGGTTGAACACAAGTATGGGCACACACAATCAACACAAGCAAATATATGATATGAACAATATGATGCAATGCACAAAGTAAGTGAGAGTTAAAGAAAGTGGATCAAACGCAAACACCGAGATATGTTTCGAGGTTCGAGCACCCAGCTCTACGTCCCCGCCTTCACACAGAATGATTTCCACTATAGCGTCCGCACAGGACTCCCCACACAGGGAACCTCCACTGAGGATTTGGGTAATACAAACCAGGAGTACACAACTCCTCTCTTCAACAAATACAACCTCTACGCTTAGAGGCAAGGCACAAAGCCAACACAATATCCACCTTACAAATGAGGGATAGGCACAAAGCCAAACAACCACAATCCACCTCTTCACTCAGAGGGATACAAACACAATCTCCACTATTACCTCTCACTAGAGGGATACAACACAATCACCTCTCACTAGAGGGATATCACAAAGAAAGGAGGGTTACAACACTTGGTGGTCTCTCTCAACCACAAATCAAATCTTTCTCACCAAACAATGATCCTAATAGATAGGATAGATAGATAATCTCAAATGTGAGAAAATAAAGTGTTTGGAACAAAGAAAAATACTTGAGAAAATCTCCAAATAGATATAGAATTTTAGATCAAAAACCATTTCCAAAAAGACTCTATTTTCTTTGAATTTCCAACACTTTAAAAATAAATAAAGATTAAAACTTTTGAACCAAAAACTTTTGCTGAAAAACACTTATAAGATGTGAAAATTTTCTCTCTTAAAATCTTATCCAAAACAGCTCAAGAATGGGGTATAAATAGCCCATAAAAAATCTGCCCGTTGGCAGTCTGGAAAGGGCAATTTTGCCCTTCCGGTCGATTGGCCAACGGTCATTTTTCTGACCGTTGTGCCTCTGGTCGACCGCCCGGTCGACCGGGCCTGGATCCAAAGAGCAACGGCTCTCTGGCCGGTCGACCGCTCGGTCGACCGGAGCCAGATATAGAGAGCAGAGTTCTCTGCCGGTCGACCGCCCGGTCGACCGGGGCCATTTCCAGAGAGCAGAGCTCTCTGGCGGTCGACCGGGTCGGTCGACCGGCCCTCCAGCAAAAGCTTGCGTGCACGTCTGTGCATGTCGGTCGACTGGACCGGTCGACCGACTTCTGCTACGGTCGACTGGCAGAAGGCCAGGTCAGGCCAAATTAGGGATTAAAAACTTGGTATTTTTCCTTTGATTAAATCCCATAAAATCTCTAAAAATTCACAAAAATAAGTTCTTATTATATCTTTGAAATACAAATATGTTTGAGTAAAAATCAAACCATATTACAAACATTTTGAACTATTTTTGTGTTATGAAAATTTTGCCTTTAAACAAAAACTGTATTTTTCAAAACTTGGATTTTTGAAACGAAAAATCGTTTTCTCCAAAACTCATACAAATACAAAAACATGATATTGAAACAACTTTTAAGCATGTTGTATATGGATAGAATCCAATATACATGAAAGATATTATATCTATGTTTTTGACTTGAAAACCAAGATCGGGTTAAACCGAAAAACCAAAACATGAAACTTGTGTGTGTATTGTGAACTTGAGCATATCAACACTATCTACCTTTAACACAAGATCTAAACAAATCTTAAACTAAACAAACCGAGGTCTTCTTGTAGAACGCTGTCTCCAAGTTGACTCGATCCAAACACGATCCAACGAGCTTGACTCCAACCGAGTGCTAGATGCGATCTTGACGCGCGAGATCTTGAATCACCATGTGAAAGCTCCAAAAATACCTTTGTTGAAGCTAATCTCCTACTAATATCTTGATCAAATATCTGAAACTAAATCTCACAAGATTATTAGTAAACTATAACTACACGAGTTAATCATCATCAAAACTAGAGTGGAAGGCCTCTGGGCCAACAATCTCCCCTTTTCGATGATGACAAAACTCATGGAGTTATATATGCTTGGATCAAAGTAAAGCTTCATAGAAGCTCCCCCTTAACTCATGCATAACAATAAACATATAGATATGCAATGAATACTCAACTTAAATATGCACAATCAAAACAAAACTCTTGATACCGATTGACTATGCATAAACAAAACAATGTTTTTGATACCAAAACATGCATAAACAATAGAACGCTCTTGATACCAATTGAACAATTGAACACTTTTGATACCAAATGACATCTATTGACATATATGCACTAGATACCAATGGAAAACACAACTAAACATGCATATAAAACACAAATATTTCTCTCCCTTTTTGTCAATCATCAACAAAGGGGTAAGCAAAAACTTAAAACAATAATTTTCTCCATTTTGTTAAAAACAACAAAAATCAATCAAATAAAGGGACATAAAATGTTTTCTCCCCTTTTGTATAAAACAAACAATAATGATAGATATATGCGATATACATTCATGAAGAGAGAGACGTGAAGTTAGTTCCCCTGCATACATGCATTATATGAAAAAGAGATGACTGAACCCTAATCACATAACACATAATATATAATGTATAAAAGGAGATGTGAAGCTCCTCCTACACACGTGTAAGACATAGAGAAGAGCGGTCAAGCTCCTCAATATGAGATACACTCAACATGAATTTATATATAAGGAAGATGTTAAGCTCCCCTTGCATATAAGAAATACATATCAAAATATTTTTGATACCAAATTATGATACCAATTGAAAATAAACAAAACATTTTGAGATATCAAAAGATACCAATTTAAAAAATCTTATAAACATTGATACCAATGGAAAATGAAACATTGTATGTTTTGATACCAATTGAAATATATATATATATATATATATATATATATATATATATATATATATATATATATATATATATATATATATATATATATATATATATATATATATATATATACCAATTTAAAAGATACATGAATTTGTAAAACATGATACCAATTGTAAATAAACACATGTTCATGATTCCAAAGATACTAATGAAAACAAACAACATTTTTAAAATACCAAAATAATGTTGATATCAATTGAAATTATCTTAAAACAATACCAATTGAAATGATTTAATCTTATGTCATAAAGTGTGGCAGTAAGATACCAATTGGAAATAAAATTGATTGAAAGAAACTTGATACCAATTGAAAAAATAAAACATGAATTTTCTCCCCCTTTATGAAATACCAATAAAAATGATGCATAAGCTTGTATAAGATACCAATTTGAAAAATAATTGTCATTAAGAATTAAAGCAAGCTTAGTATAAACATAATTTGTGCTTTAAGAGATATAAAGATATAATAAGCACAATTAAAACATGTATATATGTATAAATATGTAAATACCAATAAAAATTGATATCTTTGAAGTTTTAAAACATACATATATAGAAAACCATAAATGTAAGTATACAAAAAAAATGTCAATTGTGATACCAATTGAAAAACATGATAAGGAACAAATATATAACTCATACCTACCACCCTTTCATGCACATGTTTAAATAAATTTTCAATTAAGAGCATACAAGGTATGGTCGCCCATCCAACTGCCCTTAAAGCGTAAGAGTTTTCAAAAATAGGATTTGAAAGTAGTTTATCAAGTTTGAAAACTCTACCAAATGAAGAATACGAACTAGTTTAATGATAAACTTGTAAACTAGTACGAAATCCTTCAAGTAAGGAATAAAACAAGAATATATTCCATGAAAACTTGAAAATCACATAATCAACAACACTTAAAGTCTATATAGCACATATAATACTCATGAAAACAAATCATGAGAAAACATCAAGTAATGTGAGTGTACAAGATTTGTGTGAAATACATAGACATGGAAATAGGCAATTAAGCTCAACACAAAAATTCCTTACGAAAAGCATGAATATCATCAAAATTTAATTTTCATCAAAACAAAGATGTTAACTTCATAGCGTATGTATGTTTTGTCTAAATTAGAAGTATACATACATATCCCTAAGCACAATTGAGTCCATAATAAAGATTTGCATGAAAAGCAAATGACTCAAGGGTATTCATGTATATCCAATAGTTTTAGCAAAATTAACATATACATGAAACTAGAACACATTATCATGAAAACAAAACATGCACAAAATAGGGAATGTCAAATGCAAGAATCATCAAAACTAGGCTTATACTAGTACATCAAATGGGTACAAATGAGCAATCAAGTACAAACATATAATTATCTATTTGTGGCTCATTAGTTGTACAAGTATTGACACAAGTTTTAATGAAAACTTACATCTAAACAAGTAATCAAAACATGAAGCATAAAACAAAACATATATCAATATGATCATAATGTAAATGCACATGTATTAGATCTATGATATACATAATAGCTAAACTAAAGTGAGTACACAAAATATGAGTCCATATAGACTTGGGTGTATCTCAAATACTATACATGTATGTCATAGGTCTAATTATCATGGCATTTAACATATTGAATATAAAAACATGACATGCTAAGAATGAATAATCTAAAGGCATATAAACATAAATGGGAGTAAGAGATCGTTACCAAAATCATTAGATCACATCTCTATGTCTCCAAACCATGGTGGTCCTTTTATCAAACTTTCCTTAAAAGTGATGCATTCAAAAATATCATGATATAGCTCAGAACGCATCCACCTCAAGGCATCATCACTCTCACGTCAAGTGAGAGCCCACACCTATATCAAATAAAATAAAAGTGGTCTTTGGTACCCATACTCTATTGGGTCCATGGGGGTTAGTACCTTTCCTAACCCAAACAAATTTATTTGCTAAATTAGAATCATGTATTCTATCATAACAAAATTTAGCAAGGTGGCCCTTACGTCCACAATGTGTACAAGTGTACACATGAGCATACATGGTGTGGTGTGTGTGAGCATGAGAAGCATGTGTATGCCGTGTATGGTATGCATGCAAATAAGGTACTTGTTTCTTGCGAAATATGGATTCCAATTTCTTGTGATCCATAGCACACATTGGCTCAAAGTGGAGCCCAAACAATCAACACTCTTCTTTAACATATATATATCATTTTCAATTATGGAAGAAGAGGTAGTGCATGCAATAGGTATGCTAGATGATGAAACTATACTAGCATGGCAAACATGAGAATCTAAATCATTTTGCAAAGTAGTATTTTTCTCTGAAAGCAAATCCAAATCCTTTGAAATTGAAGCAATTTTTATTTTCAAGGATTCATTTTATTTTATCACAAAATCAAGTTTTGAAGATAAAGCCTCATTTTTCTTCAAAACAATTTCACAATCATTTTTATTTTTCAAAATTTCATTTTCCTTTAGTGCAAGGTTAAGTTTGGATTTCAATGAATCCCTTTCATTAGAAATCTTCACTTTCTCTTACAAAACAATATCAAGTTTAGAAGACAAATTTTTATTTTCTTCTTTTACTTTAAAAGTTTTCTTTTTCAAAACTTTATATTTTTCAAGCAATTTTTCACAAACAATGAAAAGCTCTTCATTTAAAGCATCGGCATCCATGCCATCAAAATCATTGCTAAAAGAGCTATCATTAGTATTATCATCTAGTTGAGTTTTCGATTGTACCTCAAGGGAGTCATTCCCTTGGACCATGTAGCATGCATTATCGGATTCATCCTCACTAGATTCCTTCTCCACTTGGTTTGGCAATTGAAGCTTTGGAGAAGTCAAGGTATTCCACACTGCAAAGGCGGAATCACAATGAGAAATAATACACAAATAATCTTTATTGAGTGCGCTTCTAAGTGCCTCAAAGGCTTGTGCATTGGCCTCTATATGCTTGCTATTACCAAGATAGGATTTCTTGGTAGCGGCAAGGAAAACATGCAAACCTAAGGTTTTTAGGTACATACTCATCCTAAATTTCCACATGTCAATGTTGGAAACATCATACATGGGAGGGGTCAAGCAATCCATGAGTGTGTGTAAACAAGTATGTGTGCAAATGCAAAAACTAGATTAGCCAACCAAGATCTCACTCCAAGGTGGTTAAACCTAATATCAGGAGCGTAGGCTCTGATACCAATTGAAATCACACCTAGAGGGGGGTGAATAGGTGTGGGGCTAATCTAATGACAAATAATGCGGAATTAAAAAACTAATGCAACACACTTAGTGTAATCAAAGAGTGTAGCCGAATTCCCAGTGAAGGGCTCTGAACTATCTCCTCTAAATTCCACTAAATAAGAGTTGAGGTGCTATATGAAGCTCTCTTGGTTGAACACAAGTATGGGCACACACAATCAACACAAGCAAATATATGATATGAACAATAAGATGCAATGCACAAAGTAAGAGAGAGAGAGAGTTAGAGAAAGTGGATCAAACGCAAACACCGAGATATGTTTCGAGGTTCGAGCACCCAGCTCTACGTCCCCGCCTTCACACAGAAGGATTTTCACTATAGCGTCCGCACAGGACTCCCCACACAGGGAACCTCCACTGAGGTTTGGGTAATACAAACCAGGAGTACACAACTCCTCTCTCCAACAAATACAACCTCTACACTTATAGGAAAGGCACAAAGCTAACACAATATCCATCTCACAAATGAGGGATAGGCACAAAGTTAAACAACTACAATCCACCTCTTCACTAAGAGGGATACAAACACAACCTCCACTATCACCTCTCACTTGAGGGATACAACACAATTACCTCTCACTAGAGGGATATCACAAAGAAAGGAGGGTTACAACACTTGGTGGTCTCTCTCAACCACAAACTAAATCTTTCTCACCAAATAATGATCCTAATAGATAGGATAGATAGATAAGCTCAAGTGTGAGAAAATAAAGTGTTTGGAACAAAGAAAAATAATTGAGAAAATCTCCAAATAGATATAGAATTTTAGATCAAAAATCAATTCCCAAAAGACTATTTTCTTTGAATTTCCAACATTTTAAAAATAAATAAAGATTAAAACTTTTGAACCAAAAAACTTTTGCTGAAAAATACTTATAAGATATGAAAATTTTCTCTCTTAAAATCTTATCCAAAATAGCTCAAGAATGGGGTGTAAATAGCCCCATAAAAAATTTGCCCGTTGGCAGTCTGGAAAGAGCAATTTTGCCCTTCCGGTCAACTGGCCGGTCGACCGGCCAACGGTCATTTTTCTGACCGTTGTGTTTCCGGTCGACCGCCCGGTCGACCGGACCTGGATTCAGAGAGTAACGGCTCTCTGGTTGGTCGACCACTCGGTCGACCGGAGCCAGATACAGAGAGCAGAGCTCTCCGCCAATCGACCGCCCGGTCGACCGGAGCCATTTCCAGATAGCAGAGCTCTCTGGCGGTCGACCGGGTCGGTCGACCGGCCCTCCAGCAAAAGCTGGCGTGCACGTCTGTGCACGTCAGTCGACCAGACTGGTCGACCGACTTCTGCTACGGTCGACCGGCAGAAGGCTAGGTCAGGCTAAATTAGGGATTAAAAACTTGATATTTTTCCTTTGATTAAATCCCATAAAATCTCTAAAAATCTACAAAAATAAGTTCTTATTATATCTTTGAAATACAAACATGTTTGTGTAAAAATCAAGCCATGTTATAAATATTTTGAACTATTTTTGTGTTATGAAAATTTTGCCTTTAAACAAAAACTGTATTTTCCAAAACTTGAATTTTTGAAACGAAAAATCATTTTCTCCAAAACTCATACAAATATAAAAACATGATATTGAAATAACTTTTAAGCATGTTGTATATGGATAGAATCCAATATACATGAAAGATATTATATCTATGTTTTTGACTTGAAAACCAAGATCAGGTTAAACCGAAAAACCAAAACATGAAACTTGTGTGTGTATTGTGAACTCGAGCATATCAACACTATTTACCTTTAACACAAGATCTAAACAAATCTTAAACTAAACAAATCGAGGTCTTCTTGTAGAACGCCGTCTCCAAGTTGACTCGATCCAAACACGATCCAACGAGCTTGACTCCAACCGAGTGCTAGATGCGATCTTGACGCGCGAGCTCTTGAATCACTATGTGAAAGATCCAAAAATACCTTTGTTGAAGCTAATCACCTACTAATATCTTAATCAAATATCTGAAATTAAATCTCACAAGATTATTAGTAAACTATAACTACACGAGTTAATCATCATCAAAACTAGAGTGGAAGGCCTCTAGGCCATAAATTATTTGTGGTCTATTGTGATCACCAAGAGAGATTGTTTGTGTTATTTGTGATCACCAAATGTATTTTTCTTTACTTTGTACTAGGCTTAACACCCACCTCTTGTGTAGAGGTTTGTGTATCGAGAGAGGAGTAGTGTAGTCCCGGTGTTGAGTTGTAATTCCTCAGTAGAGATCCCTTTGTGGAAGGTCCTGTGTGAACATAGTGGAAATCCTTCTATGTGAATGCAGGGATGTAGAGAATGGCTCGAACCTCAAAACATATCTTTGTGTTTGCGTTTGATCTTCTATCTCTCAACTCTCTCTCTTATATCTTACATTTTTTTACTTTGTTCATATTCATATGTTAGATATAGTTTGTGTGTGCTCACACTTGTGTTTAACCAAGAGAGTTTATTAAAGCACCTCGACTTTTAGTCTAGAGGAATCTCGAGGAGTAGTTCCAGAGCCCTTCACGGGAAATTCGGGCTCACTCTTGGTTACACATTGTGTGTTTGGAAATTAGTTTTTAATTTCGCATTATTTGCGCTAGATTAGCTAGTACACCTATTCACCCCCCTCTAGGTGTACTTTCAATAACACATTAATTTACTAAACTTACCGATGGCTATTAGTTCCACCACTCATCATCAGTTAGGTTACATGCCAAAAATACTTGGTTATACTATTTTTTATATACTTAACCCTATTTATATAAATCTTATTTACTTATCATTAATAAGGTTCACATACATTTAAGTGTAAGACTTAATAGAATCAGAGAAACTTTATATGGTATGCACCAGTTGATGAAGCCAAACTGATATTCACTTTAATAACTTCACCGGGTCTCCTGTCAGCTATCATCACTATTGTATCACAATTCTTGACTGAGTATCATATCTTTCACTGATTAATAGAATCAGACACAATCTAATTAAGGTTTACAGAGTCGAATGGTTATTTATTGATGGTACTTAACACCCGACCATATCACCCTATTATCGTTTAATGCACTCGATTTAAAAGGAGATATCCATATCACAATTATCTTTAATTTAACCAGAGATTGGCTTCAGTTTCATTTTACTGATTCAATTTCAATATTAACTCTAGGTTCTACCAATATCAGTCCTACACTACCAGTTTCTACAATTATTGATCTCTAGTTATTGATTCTTTAAATACTCTTTTATCATAGCCGGGCATCATTGGTTTCATATTAATTGGATAATATGTGCCATCAATTATCAATTTCATGTTCTATCACCAATTAATTTAATTACCAATTACAACCGGTATTAACTAAAAATTTCTCAATTTTGACTACTTTCTATTTATACGAGCTTTCAGCTCACACAAACAGTTCCTTGTGTCACTATGATTTATTAGTAATTCATTTTGATTAGAATTATCACTATTATCAGAAATCAAACATGAAATTTATAGTTTAAATAAACTGAGGGATAAATATTTCCAACCTCTTGGTCTTGCCGATTCTCCGAACACCTAATAGTGCATAACTACCACTGTAGATTCATAGCTCTCGTCCCCATGAATCCAACGACTCTAGAATCGTCCGAATCTGATTCCAGATGGCCAAGATATCGCCAAGAAACCAAATCCGATAATTAAAAATTAGTTTGTAACTATTTTATAGTTCTGTAAATAATATCTAATCCAATAAGGGGTTAAATAAAAATTTACCTCCACTTAATGAAACATGTCAGGTCCAGGTTCATAATGGGTTTGGTTTTTGAAACCCAACCCAAAACCCATTCCTCCATTTCTTTTCTTCTTCTCAACAAGGCAACAGCAGCAGCAATGGGTGTTGCTGCTGCACCCATGCGTCGCCGACCCTTGTGGCCGACGCTACCATCTGGCAACCGCCGCTGTTGTCGGTCACCCACACAAGAGAGAGGGGGGAGAGAAATAAGGGAGGAGAGAGAGGTAGAGAGAAAGGAAAGAGTGAAGGAGAAAGAGATTAAGGGGGAGGGAGCTGAGCTGCCACCGGCCTTCCTGGGCAACCGCTAGCGGCTTCCTCAGCGCCGCCAGCTGCCTCCCTCCTATCAGCCAGCCGGGCTTCAAGGAAGAGGGGGAAACGAAAGAGAGCTTGTGAGTGAGGGTGAAGAGAGAGAAGGTCCAAGAGATAAGTGAGAGAATTCTCTCAAAATACACATATGTAGCACTCCTCTCTTCATCTACTCATGCCACATGGCACCAGATCCATGTTTCCCTCATCAAGCCATACCCTCTCCACTCTTCATCACCCACCCTCCAGCTACTCTCATGCTCATGTATTAATTCAAATACATACATGGATGCATTTCATCATATGCACAAAATTTGAAATTCATACATATACATATATACACATACTTCCAATTGTTACACAAGTGGGTCAGACACATTTATATGTATTTCTCATATCATTGATTCTGCATAATTTATCAAAAATCTATTTCACTCCAGATTACTTGAAAGAAATTTCTGAAATTCATTTTACATAAAAATGATTAATCTAATAACATATAAAGTTTTGAAAAAATCCGATAAATCCAATAGTAAGATATTAATCCAAAGTTTAATAACCGAGTGTTATAATACCAGAGATTGTAAACAGAGTTCTAACTCTATGGAGTTCACTATAATCCTTTGAAACTAGTGAATCTCTCTCCTCCTGTGATTTTTCTCAAATTGGGTCTTCACGTAAAATCTTTTGTTTGTTTGTTCTTTATATGAATTTTTGAGTAACTTTTCATCCCCCGCGGTGCAAAATTGACCGCTCGATCTATCGTGTCAGAAAATCTTCATTGTAGTTAGCAAGACCCAAAATATAATCTATCAACTATTATGATGGGAACTGCATGTGGTTTTATTGATTTAGACATATGATGATGATAGGATTTTTAGGGGGGACAATGTGGGGAGTTTTAGAAAAATAAAAAGTATGTGGTGGGCATATTGACGTGTTCAAAGATATATGTTAATTACAGTGAACATATTGGCAATAATAAGTGTTGAGCACTATTTTGAAATTTCCTAGTTGCCTTTGCCCTTACCTTTCCTTTATTCCTTCTTTTTTAGGGCGCTATTTTTATCAATTTTTGATGAAAGAAAATCTTTTGCTTCCAATTTACTTCCATAGAATAGAAGTTGATAATTTGGAGAAGAAGAAGTTTCAGTTCTTTTATTCATAAAGCAATTACATCAATTTATAGATATAAGAGAGAGTAGATAGATGAGAAAATGAGTAGTAAGATAAGTTAAGAGAAGAGTATTTAAAGATAAGAATATCTAACAATAGGATAAAGATATCTAAAGATAAGAGTATCTAACACCCTCCCTAAAACTCACGGATCAAACACCGAGAGTTTGGATAAATCTTGGCGAAACTGATGAGAGATCTGTGCTTTGGTGATCGAGATCGGGACGAGATGATATAGTGGCTACATAAGGCAGAGGCGATGATGGGTGACGCATGCATATTAGATGAGGATGTGAACGACGAGAACTGAATGTCGACAAACGACAAGACAAAGGCAGAATTGACCACGCATGGCAGAGATAATTACCGATGATACGTATATAATGAAGGAGGATAGAGGTAGAAGAGCTCACGAGAACTCGACTACGAGACTTGTGCTGCAAAATGAACAAGGACGGAGGTAGAAGTTCTCAAGAGAATTCAACTATGTGTGTTGTGCAGCAAGGTGGAAGAGGCAGCGCTGGAGAATGGAGGATATAACTCGCAATGGCAGAGACAATACAAATCTCGATATAATGCCCCAATCCCACGGATATGGTGACGCTTCAGCAATGTACATACGCAGGGTGACTATAACCTCACATATGTACGCTAAACCTCAGTATAAGAAATAAATACAATATACACAATAATTTTAGCATTAAATAAGTACAAGAACACCTGCAACAGCGGTCAATGACATGAGAGATATGAAAATATGAATAAGTAAGAAGATAAAGATAGAATAATAAAGATACCTATGAATAGTATAGGTGTCGAGTCTCCTATGTGTATCCCGTGAAATATCTGATACTACAATATCTCAGTCTCCAACTTGGACATGCAAACCAGGGTCATTAGAAAGCGACCTAGTGAGTGATAAAATGAAAGAAGCAGTAATATATATTATAGTAATATAATCATGATAATAATAAAAAATACATGCTTAAATATCAGTGATACAATATAATGATTATAACAATCGAGAAAAAATATATAAGTGTCATATTTTAACATCATCAATACCTAGCATGTTATAACAATGTCATTATCACAATAGTATTCAATTTTATATCATTATTATCAATTTATATGTCCGAGCCGTGCTGCGAAAAATAATAGATAAGTCACTTTGAAGTATTATGTTACTACAGTCAATAGAATTATATCATTTATATATTAGTCTCAATATGCGTGATCTGATGCAATATTAAGTGTTCCTAATTACATCAGTATGTATAAGTAACATGTAGCAAGTTTTAATTATTTTATATTTCTTGTTTAATCTAATAATAACAGTAGCATCATGGTGTCGTGATGAATATGAACATGTAGGTATGAAGTAGGCAGAATAAACATACTACAGTGTTGTGATTATACAGTAACAGTGTCTACATGATATACATGAATAGAATATATAGAATGCAGAATAAACGTTTACATGAATAATGTGTCACCACATGAAGTGTAACAAATATAAGAAAGTGTAACAAGGTATACAAGTTACATAATTGTAATATCCCTTGTTTAAAATACTGTATTTTAATTTTTCTATGCATTTATAAATTTTGATAGAGCTTTTATTTTATTAATTTAATTTATGTCTATTATTCTTATTAAATATACAAAATTATTTTGAAATAGTAAATGGTAATCTGGCTTTATATATTATTACAATTATTACCTATCAATATTTTTAATTACTAATTATTATTATTTCAATTATTATTCATATTATTAAGTGTTATTAGTAGTAATTATTACTGTTACTATTTTATATTATTATTATGTATTATTATTCATACTAATCTTGTTGCTAATTATTATTGTTACTGATAAGTACCATTATGTATTGATATTATTACTAAGTATGATTATTATTATTATTTGTTAATATTATTATTAGTTTTGGTACTATTATATTTTTAATGTTATCATTAATATTTGGTTAACTTATACTATTATTACTATTGTTATTGTTACAATTATTATTTTTTATTATTAGCATTATTATTATTACTATAATATTATTATTGTTGTTGTTATTGTTATTATTATTATTTATTTATTATTATTTCTTATTATTATTAATGATTGTTATTAGTAGTAGTCTTGTTACTAATAATGTTTCATTGTAATTAGTATTCTTATTGTTTTTATTGTTATTATTCTTTATTATTATTATCATTATGGTTCTCATTATATTCTCTATTTTCCCCTAACCTTTATCCTTTTAACTCATACACAAAACTCTTTATCTACACTCATTGTCTACCCATACCCGTTAACACAACCCACTACCCATTAGCATCAATCTAACTCATTAGCTAAACCTATAGCCAATAACCTAATAAGTCTAACCCAAACCCACAACCCAATCTCCATGATCTTAACTACTAACTCCTATCATCCTGATCTTAACTAAGAAATTAAATCCTAACTAATTAGATTTCAATCCCTATGTAATCTCTACGAATCCCAACCCCAATCCACCTCTTAAACAAAACCCTACTCCTATCTCTCCAACTCACAGCCGAGCCCCTCTTCTCCTCTGCAACCCATAACGGCGCTGTGCCTTCCCTCTTCATCCTTTACTTTCGTTGAAATTCGTCAGAGATCCTCCACAGAAACCCCCAACTGTGGTCTTCTCCTTGGCCGGCAACATCACCCGGGCCTCTTCCTTCATCACAGCAGCCTCTCCCCACTCTCTGGTAGCCCTGAGCACACCCGGGCCTCCTCCCTCTAGCCGTGCAACCTTACACCCACCATGAGATCCTCCTCTGTCATGCTGCCTATGCCAATGACCGACCATTTACACCCAGCCACTCTCCATCTCCTCCCCGGCGTGACTAGCGCACACCCTTGCAAACCCCGGCCTGTATCTCGCACAACACCTCTTCCCCTTGCACTTGCCGCTCCCCCATGCCTTCCCTCTTGGCCTGCCACAGCCATGCCCTGACCTCTCCTCCCAACTGAGCACAACAGCCCCCATGCACCCACACCACTAGATCCATCTCTATCCAATCCTCCACCGCAGCCTATGTCTCCACCGTGGCCTTTTTCAACGCCCAATAGCCACGACAACACCACATCCAATCCACCCAGCCTCCTTCCCCACTCCATGGTGCAGAAGCCCAGCAGTAGCCCACAACACAGTCACACACATCCCCAAGCCGTGCCCATCTCTCCCTCTTCGCCGGTGAGCCTCCGAGGCAACTCACCTGGGTACCACCCTTGCCTGCGTTCACTCCGGCGAGATCCGTGAACTCCGTCATCACTGAATATCACCGCGAGCCATCCTTGCCCTTACCGTGAGTCACCTTTTCCATTCTCTGTTTATTTATAGGTGTGTGTATGGGTTTGCATCATGTGTGTATTAATTTGAGTGATGTGTGTATGCATTAAATGGAGTGTGTGTATATATATATATGTGTATTTATGTATTAAACTATGTTTAAGTATATAGTGTGTGTGTGTATGTATATTTATGTACGTAGGTAAGTATATGCAGGTGTATACTGGTGTGTGTGTGTGTATATTTATGTACATGTGTGAGTTCATGTGGGTTGGGTTACGTGTTCCAGTATTTCGGACACGCTCGTGAGATTTGAACCCGGTAACAAGAGACTCGGACCCGATCCGAAATTGTGTACGCTGCGAATCCAATACACTGACGATTCGAAGAACAATCTATGGGATGATCAGGAGATTCCTACAGGTTCGTGCAGTGAAGATCAGACGACGATTCAGTTCCAAAACTGTGTCATTTCATGTGAGTGTTTACTCTTGTGTTATTTTTTTATTTATCGTCGTCACTGGATATTTATATGTTACTTGTATCATTTCATGTGACCGCCTGATATATTTTATCACTATGATTGCCTGTATCATTTCATTGTTGGTCCGAAGGCCCATCACTCTAGTTTTGATGATGATTAACTCATGTAGTTATAGTACTAATGATCTTGTATTTAATTAGTGACAGATTTATGATCTAGATCTTAGTAGGTGCATAGCTTCAACAAAGGATTTGAAGTCAAGTTTTGGAGCTAGCACGGTTTGATCCAAGAGCCATTGGATCGTGTTTGGACCAAGTCAAGAAGATGAGAAGGCTTCAAGTGAAGACTTCAAGAAGATGAAGACTTGAGTCTAGGTTTGTTTTTGTAAGATTTTGTTTTAGATAAAATGTAAAGGATAGAGTAGTTGGTGGATTGCTCAAGTACATATACACACACACTCTTGATTGTTTTGTTTTTACAAAAGATTTTCTATGTTAGAAAATACATGTTTGATTTTTGGTATTTAAGTTTATATGTTTTATCCAAAACCATGTTTAGAGCTTAATGTCAAAAACATAGATATTTCACCATGATTGTGTAGTGGATCATATCCATACACCATATGCTTTCAAAGTTGTTTAAATATCTTGCTTTTTGTATTTAGTGTAGTTTTGGAAAAACAAGTTTTGGAAAAATTAAGTTTGGAAAAATACTGTTTTCATTTGAGCCAATTTTTCCATATTACAAAAATAGTCCAAATCATTTATAACATGCCTTGATTTTGTGCAAGCATGTTTGTTTATCAAAGTATATTGGTAAAACTATTTTTGTAGATTTTTCAGTATTTTATGGGATTTTATTTTAGCCAAAAAGACCAAGTTTTAAATCCCTAAAGTTTTCTGTACTGGCTTCAGGCGGTCGACCGACGTGCACAGACGTGCACGCCAGTTCTGGCAGGAGGGCCGGCCGACCGACCCGGTCGACCGTCCAGAGAGCTCTGCTCTCTGGAAAGCCCCGGTCGACCGTGCGGCCGACCGGACAGAGAGACTTGCTCTCTGTATCCTGGCTCGGTCGACCGACCGGTCGACCGATGGCACAACGGTCTGAAATATGACCGTTGGCCGGTCGACCAGGCGGTCGACCGACAGGCCTAACAGACCCTAACGGCTAGTTTTCCAGACTCTATAAAATGGGGCATTTGGGGGCTGTTTTGATTAAGATTTTTGGAGAGTTTTTGTGCCAGTTTTTCATACTCTTTTAAGAGTTTTTTTCTCCACAAAATTTAGAGCCAATACTTCCAATTAAAAGGAGAGTTTTATCAAGAGTGTTTAAAGAGATTTCTTTGAGTTTTCCTCCACCATCTCTTTCCTAGTTTTTCTCACACAAACACTTGAGCTATCCATTGATTATTCATCTTATAGGAGTGTTGTAGTGAGATTGTTTTTAGGTGATCAAAGTGTTGTGATCACCAAAGACTTCTTCTTTGTTCTTTGAGGAGGCGGACGGTTGTGTTCGCATTGTTTCGGGTCCTAGTGAGGACTCGGTGTTTCGGGTTCGGGTGCGAACTCTTTGTTTGAGGTGCGGCCTCGGCGAGCCGGTGGGCTTGCGGTGTGTACGGACTAGAGAGAGTCCAAGGAGTTCTAGTGGGAACTCATTGTAGGTGTTGCGGCACCGAGAAGTGATCCGGTAGGATCGATTATAGTGGAAATCCTTCGTGTGTCGAAGGCGGGGATGTAGAGCAAGTGTGCTCGAACCTCGAAACAAATCCCTTGTGTTTGCGATTGCTCACTCTCTCTCTCTTTGTCTTCTTGTTTATATCTTGCATACTTATCTTGTCTTTATCTTTATATGCATGATATACATTTGTGCTTAATTGTTATACTTGCTTGGGTTTGTTTGCTAATACTTGTATTTAACCAAGAGAGCCAACGCGGCACCTCAACCCTTATCAAGGGGAATCTAGAGGAGTTTGTCCAGAGCCCTTCACGGGAAACTCGGCAACACTCTTGTGTTATACATGGTGTTTAGTTTAAATAGTTTGTTTAGGTCATTATTATTGGCCCAAAGGCCATTAGCCCGATATTTTGATGATAACAAACCATATTTAGTTATGTGTTTAACAATCTTGTTTAAAAGAATTTCAGGTTTTAAAACAAGTTGATTTGACGGCTCCACAATCAAGACTCGCAATTTGGACGCCGCTAAAGATTTACATTCCCAATCCTAGCACGGTAGAAAAGCTTCGGGATCAAAACATTGAAGAAAAGAATTCAAGATTTGTAATTTTCTTTTATTTTTTAGATATTTTGTCAAAACCTAGATGATAGAGGTAGAATATTTGGGATTGTCACTCACACACACTTAGTATTGCTTCATGGCTTCAAAAGAATTTTTATATCAGAATTTCTAACTTAGTTTTTAGAAATACCATGTTTTGGAAAAATCGTTTTTAGAAAAACATTTTATCAAAAAGGATTTTCACCAAAAATGATCTAACATGTTTGAGTGTTGATCTATGATCATACTCTTAGTTTTTATTAGGTCTAGAACCTTATTTACAAATCCTTAAACCAAAATGCTTTAAACCAAAATTTTCCTTTTCTTTCTTTCCAGACTCTGTTTAAACAGATCTAACAGAGTCCGGTCGACCGACCCAGTCGACCGACGTGCACGGCTGTGCATGTGTGCACGTCGGCCGACCGCTCGGGTCGACCGGGCACTTGTCAGTGCTCTCTGTTTATTTCGATCGACCGCGTCGGCCGACCGTTTTCCCCCAACGGTCAGAAATATGACCGTTGGCGGTCGGCCGTCCCGGTCGACCGTCCCGGTCGACCGGTAGTTGTCAGAAAGTCTGACAGACTCCAACAGCTCTATTTTCTGACAGATTTTGTTGGGATCTCACCCCAACGATTTTCTCTAGCTGTTTACCCTGTCTTTCATCCACTATAAATAGTGGGTCATTTCAACATGATAAGGCAACAATTTCACAAACAATTTTTACAAGATTTACAAGTTTTCAAAAGCCTTTCATTTTAGAAAAGATTTTTCATCAAAGCCAAGATTTCCAAACACCTACTTGAAGCAAATCCCTCTACTTCACTCTAGTCATTTTGCACTTCACAATCCCAAGTACTATCTCTACATATTGGTTATAGGATTGTGCTAAGTGAGCTTTTTGTGATCAAGTGTGATCAATTTTCTTCTTGAGCGAAGTTGTAGAGGCATCGGCCTCAAGCGAGCTAGTGTGCTCCAAGTGGTGTTGCGGCATCACGAGAGATAGGACAAGTGTGTCCTTGTATTGGAGATCCAGTGGGATCAACAATAGTGGAAATCCTTCAAGTGTGAAGGCGGGGACGTAGAGCGTGGCTCGAACCTCGGAAACATATCCTCGTGTTTGCGTTTACTCAAATTTCTCTAAACTCAATCTCTTTATTACTTGCTTTACTTATTGCTTTATATCTTGCAAGCATTTTAATTTGAGCTTATATTTTAAGTAGATTTAAATTCCGCATTATTGCCATATTTCATATAGCTATCACCTATTCACCCCCCCTCTAGGTGATTTCAATTATAGTTTTTACTTCCGCATTATTTGGCATTTAGTGACCATTAGATTAGCCATCACCTATTCACCCCCCCTCTACGTGAACCTTCAATTGGTATCAGAGCCAAGTGCTCTGAATTTGGGTCTTACAACCTAGAGTTAAAGATCCTCATTTTTAGGCTAATCACAATATTTGTACACACACCATGGACTTCATGTCACCACCCACCTTTGACATTCTTAACATCCCCATATGGAAGGTTAAGATGTCCTTGTACCTCAAGGCCCTAGGCATTCATGTTTATCTTTCTACCACTAATGATTCATATATTAACAATAGCAAGTATATTGAGGCTAACTCAAAAGCCTTACATGCTTTAAAGTCAACCCTAAATGATGATTATTTATCTAGGGTTTCTAACATTGATTCGGCTTTTGTAGCTTGGAACATCATCACCTCCCTTGGCGAAAAGGATCTATATTATGCCGGGAGCGATTCGGACGTTGGAAGCAACACCTCCAACTTGTGCTATATGGTCCAAGGGGATAACCATCACCTATTCACCCCCCTAGGTGATTTCAATTGGTATCAGAGCCTAACCCTACTATTTGGTTTAACCACCTTAGGGAGATCCTTGTTTTTGACTATATCATTTGTTGCATTCTTCATTTGTTGTGCATCTTATTCATTATCCATGGCTTCAATTGATTTTTCTAGCATCAAGTCCCCACCCAAATTTGATGGCTTGAACTTCCCTATTTGGAAGGTCAAGATGAACCTTTTCCTTAAGTCCCTAGGAGTTAGGGTTGCTAGGGCCATAACCAAAGAATTTATAGAACCTCTCACCGATGAGAGATCATGGTCCGAGGACACCACCAAGGACTATGAGGCCAATGCTAGGGCTCAATATGCATTAACCCAAGCCCTTAATGAAGATGACTTCTCACGCATCATAAATTGTAAATCCGCATATGAAGTATGGAATGTTTTAATTGTGACTCATGAGGGAACGTCACAAGTCAAGAGATCCAAAATTGACTTGCTTCGTTCTCAATATGAGAACTTTTACATGCTTGAGAATGAGAGCATTGATGACATGCTCACTCGTTTCACCAAAATAACAAATGCTTTATCTTCTTTAGGTGATGCGATCGATAATGACCAAAAGATTCGGAAAGTCATTAGAGCTCTTCCCAAAGCTTGGGAAGTCAAGGCTACAACCCTCAAAGAGCTCAACGATCGGGAGGAGATGGACTTCTCCGGCTTCATCAGAAATCTCAAGACCCATGAGATGGAGATGAAAGTTAGAGAAGAAAGGGAGGCGCCGAAGAAGAAAGCCCTCGCCTTCAAAGCCACTCCAACCAACCATGACGAGGAGGACTCATCGGAAGACTGCGATGAGGACTTTGCCATGCTCATCCGGAAGGTGGGCAAAATGTTCTACAAGAAAGGGAGGCAAAGCAACTTCCGAAGAGGGAAACCTCAAGGAAGATTCGAAAGGAAAAGAGAGGAGCCGGGTCCTTGCTTTCATTGCAAGAAGATCGGACACCTTATTGCCGATTGCCCCGCTCTCCAAGCTACCACCTCCAAGAACGGCCCAAAGAAGAAGAAGGCAATGGTGGCTACGTGGGACGATACGGAGTCGGAATCCGAGGAGGAGAACGACGCCGCACACATGTGCTTCATGGCACATGGAGATGATGCTTCTAAGGTAAATCTTGACAACTCCATAGAAGATGATGAATTGACTATGGATGAATTAGCTCAATTTTTTGAAGAACTCCAACATAGATATGAGATTTCGCAATCTCATAATAAGAAATTAAAAAGAGAAAATGAGTTATTGAAAAATAAATATGATATTATTGAAAAAGAGAAAAATGATTTGTCTAATGCTTTTAAGAAAATAAAGATTGATTTTGAAAACTATAAACTAACTTGTAAAGGAAAAACTTCTATTTCTTCATGTAATAAAAATGATTTTGTTAAAATTCAAAAACGGGTTGATGTTTTAGATTCAACTCTTAAAAAATGTACATTTGACTTAAATAAATTTGCATCTAGATTTCCCAAAGGAGTAACCCAAGGGAAACACACTCACCATGCACGGAAACATGCACACACTCACAAGCATGCTCACATGTATGGTAGTGGTAGGATTTATGTTTGCACGCATTGTGGCCGCAAAGGCCATTTAGAAAAATTTTGTTTTGCTAAACATAACATGAATAATAAACATGTTTGGGTTCGCCCGGTACTAATCCTAAAGGACCCAAAAGGATATGGGTACCAAAAGACATACCAAATTTAGTTGAAACAGGTGGGTCTTCATCCTCCAAGACTTAGGGGGAGACGGTGCCTAGGTGGTGGATGCATCAAAGCTCAAAGATCACATCGCGCTTGCATCACTATCATGGAGGCACCTATTTTGGAGAATACCCTCGGTTTGGTAATTTCTCCATTTAAAAAGTTTTTATATATACATATGCATAGGATTGTTAGTTTACCTTTGTGCTACATTGATATGTGTTAGTGTAAACTTACATTTCCATCATACTTGTGTATATGCTTTGTTCTAATTCATGTTATCTTGTTTTGAATCATATTTTTTTGTATGTCCACATGTCTAGTTTTGATCATATATATATATACACATTTTGTCAAAACTAAAATAAATATATAAAAAAAAATTCATATTTAAAGCAAATACATTAGAGATGGCAATTGCGCACCTCAACTCATATTTAGAGGAATTTCGAGGATGAAGTTCTGAACCCTTCACCGGGTATTCGGCTTCAACATCTCTAAACCTTTGTTTTTATATGAAAAATAAAAATAAAAATTTCTTGTGTAAATTTTGAAGTTTAAAACATGTTTTAAAATTTTGTATGTTAAAAATATCTTTCTCACTATTTTTCAGACAATTTTAGATTTTTTTTTGGGGTCTTTGCTGCTGACAGTTTTTGGGCAAGATCGGCCGACCGGAGCTGAGATCCGGCCGACCGACCTTGCCTGGAAGAATGTTTTTATCCTTCTCTGTAGCCGGCCGACCAGTGCGGTCGACCGTTTAGTCTGTCAGAGCTCTCGGGTATTTTCGGCCGACCGCTGCGGCCGACCGTTTCATCTGTCAGTGGTCTCGGGTATTTTCGGCCGACCGGACCGGTCGACCGGGCGACGGGTATCTGCTTTTTACCCACCCTATTTAAAGCCCTTTTTCTCTCTCTCTCTCTCATTTCTCACCGGCGATTTCTCTTCTCCCTCTCTCTAAAAACCCTAGTTTCACCATTCCACCTCAAATCCAACTCAAATCCTTGCCTTTTTCTCTCATTTCTTTGCTGGATCATCTCTTTCAGGCCCGATCTACATTCAAACTCAGGGATTTTCAGTTATTGGCACTTGATCTCTCTTCCATCAAGGTAAAAATCCAATTTTTCCTTTAGATCTTGCTTTCCATCTTATTGTTCATCATAAGTTTTGTCAAGATCTATCGTTTCCTTAGTCTAGATCAAGCCCTAATATTACTTTTGACCTAGATCTTCTTTTTAACCTAAAATTTAATCATGCCTAAGAGATCTAGAGCTGAAAAGGGAAAATCTGTTGTCCCTTCTTCTTCCTCCACTAGGACTAAACCTCCTTTTGTCTCCAATCTAGCAGAACAACGGTTTATCCTTCTTTCGAGGAGAACCATTATTTCTGGGAGATGTGTTGTCCTCCAAGATTTTGAGCACCTCAATATCCCACAAATATTGAGGAATAATTCATTGGATCAGTCCATGGCTATTAGAGAACCGGTGTATACCTCACTCATACCCTACTTTTACACTAATCTTGCTTATGAGGGAAACCGGGTTAGGTCTAGTGTTCTTGGAAGAGACATAGATATCTCTCTCCAAAATTTTGCTGAGCTTCTACATCTCTCCTGTGAGGGAGTTGATGTCTACTCCTTTGACCTTCATGACTTCGAGTATCCGGCCGGTGAGTCTGCGCTCACCGCGTCAACTTTACTCCACAGGGATGACAACCCCGGCTTAGTGAGGAATGAGGAGGTGAATAAATTCACACTCACCGCTCAAGTCCTCGCTAAATTTGTATTCTATAACATTCTGCCCAAATCTGGGGAATACAGTCATGCTAGGGGTCCTGTTCCTTTGATTGTCTACTGCCTTCTGAAAGGTATTAAGATAAACATCCCCCGCTTCATAATTTCTCACATGACCTCTGATCACGTCCTTGTCCCCACAAGGCACTTGCCTTATGGGATGCTCATTTCGTATCTCCTAAAACAACTCAATTTTGATCTATCCTCTGAGATACCCACTGAACCCTCCGTGAACCTGAACAACACTCTTTTGAAGAGGATGCAACCTAGGATGCGTCATCCCGCTCCTGAGCAGCCTCCTATTCCTCCTGCTCTTGTTCCAGGGTCTTCATCTGTTCCAGGGTCTTCTTCTATCCCAGGGACTTCCTCTGCTCCAGGGCCATCCATTCCTTCAGACCTTCAGGCCCTCACTTCGTCTGAGCTTCGTACTCAGTTTCAGGAGCATCAGTCTTGGGTGACCGCTGAGATCCAGCAGCAACTGACCCAGATTTCTGCGGCGGATGCGGCACATCTTGCGGAGATGGACTCTCGTTATCAAGGACTTCGCAATGATATGTCCTATTTTGCTGATTCCATACGATACATGGATTCGCAATTTAGTGCACTCTTTGTGAAGTACAACATGCCTGGTCCTGACCCCACGCCATTTGCCCGACCGCTTCCTTCCTCCGGCCCTCCATTTCCAGTTAGGGCCCCTTCTGCTTCTTCAGCACCACAGCCAGGTGTTGCAGCTATTGATCCAGAGGAGGAGGCTTCTGATGATGATGAGGATGATAATGATGATGAGGATGTGGAGATGGCTGCAAGTGATGCTGAGGAGGACGATGATGAGGACGACGACGATGAGGAGTGACTTCCCCTTTTGATGATGTCAAAAAGGGGGAGAGATATTCATGAGAGACTTCCTTGGGCTTGTATTTTGTATCTTGTATTTTGTATTTTGTTATTTTGGACATGCATTTGTGTTTGTGTGGACATGTGTTTTCTATATGTTTTTATGTCTTGTATGAACATGTGAGTTATTTATGGCATGAGTTATTTTCTGGCATGGACATGTGTATGCTTGTTTATTATTTGTGCTATTTACCTATGCCTGAGTATCCTTTTATTATATGCCTGAGTATGCATGTGTTGAGGGGGAGCTTCACTTGAAGTCTCCACCCAAATATTTGTAATAACTATGTATGTTTTGTCATCATCAAAAAGGGGGAGATTGTTGGCCCAAAGGCCATTAGCCCGATATTTTGATGATAACAAACCATATTTAGTTATGTGTTTAACAATCTTGTTTAAAAGAATTTCAGGTTTTAAAACAAGTTGATTTGACGGCTCCACAATCAAGACTCACAATTTGGACGCCGCTAAAGATTTGCATTCTCAAGCCTAGCACGGTAGAAAAGCTTCGGGATCAAAACATTGAAGAAAAGAATTCAAGATTTGTAATTTTCATTTATTTTTTAGATATTTTGTCAAAACCTAGATGATAGAGGTAGAATATTTGGGATTGTCACTCACACACACTTAGTATTGCTTCATGGCTTCAAAAGAATTTTTATATCAGAATTTCTAACTTAGTTTTTAGAAATACCATGTTTTGGAAAAACCGTTTTTAGAAAAACATTTTATCAAAAAGGATTTTCACCAAAAATGATCTAACATGTTTGAGTGTTGATCTATGATCATACTCTTAGTTTTTATTAGGTCTAGAACCTTATTTACAAATCCTTAAACCAAAATGCTTTAAAGCAAAATTTTCCTTTTCTTTCTTTCCAGACTCTGTTTAAACAGATCTGACAGAGTCCGGTCGACCGACCCAGTCGACCGACGTGCACGGCTGTGCATGTGTGCACGTCGGCCGACCGCTCGGGTCGACCGGGCACTTGTCAGTGCTCTCTGTTTATTTCGGTCGACCGCGTCGGCCGACCGTTTTCCCCCAACGGTCAGAAATATGACCGTTGGCGGTCGGCCGTCCCGGTCGACCGGTAGTTGTCAGAAAGTCTGACAGACTCCAACAGCTTTATTTTCTGACAGATTTTGTTGGGATCTCACCCCAACGATTTTCTCTAGCTGTTTACCCTGTCTTTCATCCACTATAAATAGTGGGTCATTTCAACATGATAAGACAACAATTTCACAAACAATTTTTACAAGATTTACAAGTTTTCAAAAGCCTTTCATTTTAGAAAAGATTTTTCATCAAAGCCAAGATTTCTAAACACCTACTTGAAGCAAATCCCTCTACTTCACTCTAGTCATTTTGCACTTCATAATCCCAAGTACTATCTCTACATATTGGTTATAGGATTGTGCTAAGTGAGCTTTTTGTGATCAAGTGTGATCAATTTTCTTCTTGAGCGAAGTTGTAGAGGCTGAAAAACACCTAGAGGGGGGGTGAATAGGTGTGAATGCTAATCTAATGATCTTTTTGAACTTTAATGAAATGAGTGATGCAACAATCTCTCAAAAACACGACTAAGAGCCGAATACCCCTTGCGAGGTTCTGAACTCCTTCCTCCCAATTCCCCTTAAATGGGTTAGAGGTGCGCAATGCAACCGTGTTGTATTGAGGTGTGATTGATCAATGCCAAGTATGATGATGAAAATGAAATGCTCACAATGTAACACAACAAGTATAGCAAGTAAAAGTAATCAACACAAGATTTCACAAGTAGAGGGTTAGTTCTCAAGCAAATAGTTCAAGGCAATATAAAGCAAGAGAAATTGAAAACAAGAATGACGCAAAGGCAATCGCAAACAAGATGATTTGTTTCGAGGTTCGAGCCACCGCTCTACTCCCCGCCTTCACCTCCGTGAAGGGTTTCCACTATCCACCGAGGACGCCTTTACAATTTGGTCTACCGAAGACCGAGCACCGAGCTCCACCAAGTACAAAGGACCTCTACCGAAGAGGTTGCTCCACAAGAAGGAATTACAAGAACAAAGTGATCACAACTTGATCACTACACTTTTTCTCAATCTTTTACAAACACTCTCACTTCAATTTACAACTTCACTATAGAATGAGTATAGGATTTTTGGCTCTATGAAGTGTGGTGAGAAAAACTTCAGTTGTAGAGTGATATAGAGAATCAAACACAACTGAAAAACAATCTTGAAAGAGTAGGAATTGAAAGCTTCAAACTATTTTTCTTTTCTCTTTTGAAAACAACAAAACTTGAGGATTTTTCTTAGTAGTATGAAGGAGAGACTTCTCCTCTATTTATAGGGTTGAAAATAAGTTAAAAACATTTTCTTTTCACCTAATTCAACCTGCAAAAGCACCCCAACAACTCTCCAAAAGTCTGTTAAAACAGAAAAAGAAAACAGATTTTCAGAAAATCCCAAAGAGGAAAGAGCCGTTGCTAATTTGCAGGCTTGGCGGTCGACCGGTCCGGTCGACCGCCAGGCCAGCTGGAAGTAGCCGTTGGCGCCCGGTCGACCGGTCCTGTCGACCGACCCAAAAGGAGGAAACACAGTTTCCTTCTTCCGGTCGACCGGTCCGGTCGACCGAAAATTCCCGAGAGCAGAATGCTCTCTGTCGGTCGACCGGTCCGGTCGACCGACGGACATGCACAAACAGTGCATGTCCAGACACAACGCCGGTCGACCGGGCCGGTCGACCGATGTTGCCTGAGGCTGAAAACTGGGCTGTTTTGAAGAGGGAATTTTTGTGAAAACATTTTGAAAATACCTATAGCTAAGTATTATGCAGAAAATAGTTTATATACATGTTTTAAACAAGTTTTTCAAGATATAAAGCTTTGGTACATGTATATATAAACTAAGGCATAAACTAAAGCTTTGGTACATGTTTTTAAACAAGTTTTTCAAAACAAAAGAAATTCATGAAACAAGTGTGTGTGCAAATCCTAGAGCCAAATTTCCTATCTTCAAACTTTAACATTCTAAACTTACAAACTTTCTAAAAAGACTTCAAGGCTATTCTTCAAAGTGGGCTATCTTCACTTGATCTTCAATATTGCAACATGAGCCCAAATTGAATTGTCTTGAGTCCAAAAACTTGTATTTGAGTGAGAGTACTTCTAGTATGATAATAAACCTGAAACACACTTAAACAACAATTGTTATTAGTACAAATAACTAATATGTTTTGTAATCATCAAAATACACTAAACAAGGGTGATTGTAACCTTGGGCCAACAATCTCCCCCTTTTTGATGATGACAAAACATATAAGTTATTGAAACAAATAAAGAAGGAAAAGCTTGGAAAGCTCCCCCTCAAACAATGCTATGTATTTATCATGAATATGAAAAGCTATGTAAGCATACATAAAGCATTGAACAAACACAATAGTTTTGTCCATAAACTCAAGGAAACACAAACTTTCTTTTCTTCATGAAATGAACTTAAATACTTATTTTTCAAATATCAACAAACTTACTTACTTATTATTATTCTCCCCCTTTTTGTCATACATCAAAAAGGGTTAAAACAAAACAATTGAAAAACCATTTTTAATTTTAAGAATCCATAATACAAACATTCAACTCACCACAAATAAATGAAAATCTAGCATAATCTAGAGGTTTAGTAAAAATATCGGCAAGTTGAAAATCGGTAGAAACATAATCAATATCAATATCACCTTTCTCATAATGATCTCTAAGAAAGTGATACCTAATGTCAATGTGTTTGGTTTTACTATGTTGATTAGCATTTTTGGTCATGTGAATTGTACTAGTATTATCACAAAAAATCTTAACATGATCAAAATGTAAATCATAGTCAAGGAGAGTATGTTTCATCCAAAGAACTTGTGCACAACAAGCTCCGGCTGCAACATACTCCGCCTCGGCGGTTGATAGGGCTACCGAATTTTGCTTTTTGGAAGACCAAGATACAAGACAATTACCTAAGAATTGACATGTTCCACTTGTGCTCTTCCTATCTACCCTACAACCCGCATAGTCGGCATCCGAAAAACTCTTCATTTCAAATAATCCGGTTTTAGGATACCACAAACCCATTTCAATAGTGCCCTTAAGGTATCTAATTATGCGTTTAACCGCTATTATGTGAGATTCTTTAGGACAAGATTGAAAACGTGCACAAAGACAAACGGAAAACATAATATCCGGCCTACTAGCCGTCAAATAAAGCAAACTACCAATCATGCTTCTATAAAGTTTAATGTCTACACTTTTACCTTGTTCATCCTTGTCAAGTTTTGTAGTTGTTGCCATGGGAGTTTTGCTTACTCTTGATCCTTCAAGCCCAAACCTTTTGATTAGTTCCTTTGTGTACTTGGCTTGATTGATGAAGATCCCATCCTTCCTTTGCTTGATTTGGAGTCCAAGGAAATAGTTGAGCTCCCCCATCATAGACATTTCAAATTCGTCCTTCATGCATGACTCAAAAGCTTTGCAAAGAGATTCATTAGTAGAACCAAAAATAATATCATCCACATAAATTTGTACAATAAGAATATCTTTTTCTACATGTTTTGTAAATAAAGTTGTATCAATTTTACCTTTCTTAAAACCATTTGAAATCAAAAATGAAGAAAGTCTTTCATACCAAGCCCTAGGGGCTTGTTTTAAACCATAAAGAGCTTTATCTAATTTAAAAACAAAATCCGGATGTGTAGGATCAACAAACCCGGGGGGTTGTTCAACATACACCTCCTCTTCAATAAATCTATTTAGAAAAGCACTTTTAACATCCATTTGAAATAATTTGAAATCTTTGTATGAGGCAAATGCTAATGTCATCCGTATGGCTTCAAGCCGTGCTACGGGTGCAAAGGTTTCGTCAAAATCGATCCCTTCGATTTGAGTGTAACCTTGGGCAACTAACCTAGCCTTGTTTCTAACTACATTACCCAATTCATCCAACTTATTCTTAAAGATCCACTTAGTACCAATTGTTGGTCTATCGTGGGGCCTAGGAACAAGGTGCCAAACTTGGTTGCGCTCAAATTGATTGAGCTCCTCTTGCATGGCTAGCAACCAATATGAATCGGCCTCGGCTTCGAGCACATTTTTGGGTTCTATGTGTGAAATAAATGCAAAGTGGCCACAATAATCTTGAATTTTAGAGCGAGTAGTTACCCCTTTTGATACTTCACCTATGACGAGGTCCTTGGGATGATGTGGATTGTATCTCCAATCCTTTGGTAGTGGTTGAGTAGGCTCCACCTCATGTGTTTGATTTTCATTCTCTTGTGCCTCTTCCACTTTAGCATTGCTTCCTTCATCATCCTTTGGTTTGTCTCCCATAGTAGAAGCATCCTCCAAGGTCACTTTCTCCATGCCTTCATCCAATGCATCTATCTCTACAACATTCTTAACAAACTTGTTAGATTCCTCAAACTTAACATGAATAGACTCTTCAATAGTCAAAGATGATCTAATGAAAACTCTATAAGCCTTACTAGTATTTGAGTAACCTACAAAATAGCCTCATAAGATTTAGGATCAAATTTTCCCAAATTTTCTTTTGTGTTTAAAACAAAGCATTTGCAACCAAAAACTTTAAAATAGGAAACATTAGGTTTTCTAGAAAAATACATTTCAAAAGAAGTTTTAGTTGTATTTTTACACAAGAAAACACGATTTGATATGTAGCATGATATATTTACGGCCTCGGCCCACAAATAATGTGGTAGACCATATTCACTTAGCATTGTCCTAGCCATCTCTTGTAATGTTCTATTTTTCCGTTCAACTACTCCATTTTGTTGTGGAGTTCTAGGACAAGAAAGTTCATGCTTTATTCCATGTTCATCACAAAAAGTGGTAAAGGGTTGGTTAATGAATTCACCTCCTCTATCACTTCTTATTCTCAAAATCAAAGAATCCTTTTCTTTTTCAACTCTTTTCTTAAAAGTTTGGAAATACGAAAATGCTTGGTTTTTGTGTTCAAGAAAGAAAACACATGTAAATCTTGAAAAATCGTCAACCAAAACATAAGCAAATCTATTCCCACTTAGACTTTTGGTTTGTGTTGGGCCAAATAGATCCATATGGATTAATTCCAAAGGACGTGATGTCATGATATCCTTAATTGACTTGAAAGAAGACTTAGTTTGTTTCCCAAATTGACATGCGTCACAAACTCGGTCCTTTTCAAAATTCAAGCAAGGAATACCTTTCACCATTTCCTTTGAATTTAATCTAGAAATATGATCAAAAGAAATATGCCCTAATCTCCTATGCCACAACCAAGAGTCATCATCGAGGGCTTTTAAACAAGTAATATTACAAGACATATTTAACATATCAATCATATAAACATTACTTTCACGAAAACCGGAAAATACACAAACATTAGAAGTTCTATCAATTACTTTACAAGAAACATTATCAAAAACAACATCAAAACCTTTATCACAAAGTTGACTAACACTCAAGAGATTATGCTTGAGGCCATCAACTAAAACTACATTTTCAATTAAAGGAGAGGTGCCAAGTTTTACATTACCAATACCGATGATTTTACCCTTGGCGTCATCTCCGAAGGTGACGGTGCCACCTTCATGATATCTTGATAGGGTTGCAAAGTTGTTGATGTCCCAAGTCATGTGCCTTGAGCAACCGCTATCAAGATACCACAAACCTCTACGTCGTTGGGCTTTGGAAAGTACCTACATCATTTAAAACAATAGTTGACTTTGGTACCCAAACTTTCTTGGGTCCTTGAAAGTTAGTGTTACGAACCCAAACATTATGATGTGATGCACTTAGTCTATCATAACAAAAATTAGCTAAGTGTCCTTTCCGCCCACAATGTGAACATGAGTACACTTTTCTATACATGAAAGCGTGATGTGTATGTGTAGTGTGAACATGTTTTGGGGTTTTGCCATGTTGTTTAGGTTGTGTAGCATGAACATGAACATGAGCATGAGCATTTTTCTTTGGGGCTTGCTTCTTAGGAAACATAGCCTCAATTTTCTTCTTGTTAAATTCACAATTTTTCAAAACAATACTTAATGAATCTAATCTTTCCTTAAGCATAGAAACTTCATTTGAGTCAATTAGTGGGGCCTTACCTTTGCAAGAGATCTTATATTTTTCAAAATCATTTTTGGTAGCGGCCAAAGTGGAAACCAACTCATCCTTTTCTTTTGTAAGAGTAAAAACTTGATGACTTAAAGATTCATTTTCCTTTTTCATTTTTAAATACTTTTTCTTCAAGAAATCATAATTTTGTGATAACTCAACAAAAGCTTCTCCTAGTTCATCCATGGAGAGTTCATCATCAAAAGGGGTGGAAGGGTTACCTTGCTTGTGCTTTCATTGGCCATGAAGCACATGTTGGCGGTGTCAATCTCTTCTTCGGATTCGGTCTCCGAATCCCAAGTTGCCTTCATAGCCTTCTTCTTGTAAGGCTTCTTTGAAGTGGAAGGCTTTGCTTTTTCCGGACACTCCGCCACAATGTGTCCCGGTTTTTGGCAATTGAAGCATATGATCTTTCTTTCTTCTTTGCCTCCTTGCCATCTCCTTCTACCTTGGTACTTCGCCTTGTTGTACATCCTCCGGACATTCTTAACAAGGAGTGAGAGCTCCTCATCATCTTCTTCTTCATCATCTTCATCGGAGTGTGTAGCTTGACTCTTGAAGGCGATGGTCTTCTTCTTGGTAGGAGCCATGTCCTCCCTTGCTTTCCTTTCCATCTCATGGGTTTTGAGGTTCCCATGAGACCTATGAGCTCCATCTCTTCATTGTCGTTGAGTTCCTTCAAGGTTGTAGCTTTAACTTCCCATGAAGGAGGAAGAGCCCGGATGATCTTCCTTACTCTTTGATCATTGTTGATATCTTCACCTAAGGAAGAGAGTCCATTAGTAATCTTGGTAAATCTTGTAACCATATCATCTATGGTTTCATTTTCTTGCATGCAAAATGTTCATATTGAGACCGAAGAAGGTCAATCTTAGCCTTCTTTACTTGTGAGGTCCCCTCATGTGTGACTATCAAGTGTGACCAAATCTCATATGCGGATTTGCAATGTATAACCCTAGATATGTCATCATCATTAAGGGCTTGTAGAAGTGCATAGTGAGCTTTGGCATTGGCATCGAATTCCTTAGTCTCTATTTCGGACCAAGTGGATTCGTCACCGGGGGGTACACTAAAGGACTTAGTCACGGCCTTTGCAACTCGACTACCTAGAGATTGCAAAAACACGGTCATCTTAACTTTCCATATGGGAAAGTTAAGTCCATCAAACTTAGGAGGGGTTTTAATTCCATCGGCCATTTTTACTATATGAGAATGAATGAAATGATTAGCAAATTAGGATCTTCTCTAAGGTGGTTAAACCAAATCCTAGAGTCCAAGCTCTGATACCAATTGAAAAACACCTAGAGGGGGGGTGAATAGGTGTGAATGCTAATCTAATGATCTTTTTGAACTTTAATGAAATGAGTGATGCAACAATCTCTCAAAACACGACTAAGAGCCGAATACCCCTTGCGAGGTTCTGAACTCCTTCCTCCCAATTCCCCTTAAATGGGTTAGAGGTGCGCAATGCAACCGTGTTGTATTGAGGTGTGATTGATCAATGCCAAGTATGATGATGAAAATGAAATGCTCACAATGTAACACAACAAGTATAGCAAGTAAAAGTAATCAACACAAGATTTCACAAGTAGAGGGTTAGTTCTCAAGCAAATAGTTCAAGGCAATATAAAGCAAGAGAAATTGAAAACAAGAATGACGCAAAGGCAATCGCAAACAAGATGATTTATTTCGAGGTTCGAGCCACCGCTCTACTCCCCGCCTTCACCTCCGTGAAGGGTTTCCACTATCCACCGAGGACGCCTTTACAATTTGGTCTACCGAAGACCGAGCACCGAGCTCCACCAAGTACAAAGGACCTCTACCGAAGAGGTTGCTCCACAAGAAGGAATTACAAGAACAAAGTGATCACAACTTGATCACTACACTTTTTCTCAATCTTTTACAAACACTCTCACTTCAATTTACAACTTCACTATAGAATGAGTATAGGATTTTTGGCTCTATGAAGTGTGGTGAGAAAAACTTCAGTTGTAGAGTGATATAGAGAATCAAACACAACTGAAAAACAATCTTGAAAGAGTAGGAATTGAAAGCTTCAAACTATTTTTCTTTTCTCTTTTGAAAACAACAAAACTTGAGGATTTTTCTTAGTAGTATGAAGGAGAGACTTCTCCTCTATTTATAGGGTTGAAAATAAGTTAAAAACATTTTCTTTTCACCTAATTCAACCAGCAAAAGCACCCCCAACAACTCTCCAAAAGTCTGTTAAAACAGAAAAAGAAAACAGATTTTCAGAAAATCCCAAAGAGGAAAGAGCCGTTGCTAATTTGCAGGCTTGGCGGTCGACCGTCCGGTCGACCGCCAGGCCAGCTGGAAGTAGCCGTTGGCGCCCGGTCGACCGGTCCGGTCGACCGACCCAAAAGGAGGAAACACAGTTTCCTTCTTCTGGTCGACCGGTCCGGTCGACCGAAAATTCCCGAGAGCAGAATGCTCTCTGTCGGTCGACCGGTCCGGTCGACCGACGGACATGCACAAACAGTGCATGTCCAGACACAACGCCGGTCGACCGGGCCGGTCGACCGATGTTGCCTGAGGCTGAAAACTGGGCTGTTTTGAAGAGGGAATTTTTGTGAAAACATTTTGAAAATACCTATAGCTAAGTATTATGCAGAAAATAGTTTATATACATGTTTTAAACAAGTTTTTCAAGATATAAAGCTTTGGTACATGTATATATAAACTAAGGCATAAACTAAAGCTTTGGTACATGTTTTTAAACAATTTTTTCAAAACAAAGAAATTCATGAAACAAGTGTGTGTGCAAATCCTAAAGCCAAATTTCCTATCTTCAAACTTTAACATTCTAAACTTACAAACTTTCTAAAAAGAGTTCAAGGCTATTCTTCAAAGTGGGCTATCTTCACTTGATCTTCAATATTGCAACATGAGCCCAAATTGAATTGTCTTGAGTCCAAAAACCTTGTATTTGAGTGAGAGTACTTCTAGTATGATAATAAACCTGAAACACACTTAAACAACAATTGTTATTAGTACAAATAACTAATATGTTTTGTAATCATCAAAATACACTAAACAAGGGTGATTGTAACCTTGGGCCAACAGAGGCATCGGCCTCAAGCGAGCTAATGTGCTCCAAGTGGTGTTGCGGCATCACGAGAGATAGGACAAGTGTGTCCTTGTATTGGAGATCCAGAGGGATCAACAATAGTGAAAATCCTTCAAGTGTGAAGGCGGGGACGTAGAGCGTGGCTCGAACCTCGGAAACATATCCTCGTGTTTGCGTTTGCTCAAATTTCTCTAAACTCAATCTCTTTATTACTTGCTTTACTTATTGCTTTATATCTTGCAAGAATTTTAATTTGAGCTTATTGTTTTAAGTAGATTTAAATTCCGCATTATTGCCATATTTCATATAGCCATCACCTATTCACCCCCCCCTTAGGTGATTTCAATTATAGTTTTTACTTCCGCATTATTTGGCATTTAGTGACCATTAGATTAGCCATCACCTATTCATCCCCCCTCTAGGTGAACCTTCAATTGGTATCAGAGCCAAGTGCTCTGAATTTGGGTCTTACAATCTAGAGTTAAAGATCCTCATTTTTAGGCTAATCACAATATTTGTACACACACCATGGACTTCATGTCACCACCCACCTTAGACATTCTTAACATCCCCATATGGAAGGTTAAGATGTCCTTGTACCTCAAGGCCCTAGGCATTCATGTTTATCTTTCTACCACTAATGATTCATATATTAACAATAGCAAGTATATTGAGGCTAACTCAAAAGCCCTACATGCTTTAAAGTCAACCCTAAATGATGATTATTTATCTAGGGTTTCTAACATTGATTCGGCTTTTGTAGCTTGGAACATCATCACCTCCCTTGGCGAAAAGGATCTATATTATACCGGGAGCGATTCGGACGTTGGAAGCAACACCTCCAACTTGTGCTATATGGTCCAAGGGAATAACCCCTTGAGGTAACTACTGAATCCGAGGTAGATGAAGATAACATGTCATATGATGAGCTTAGCACTTTTTGTCAACTCCTTCTTGAGAAATATGACATGCTTAAGAAAGATAATAAAATTTGAAAAAGAAGTTTGATTGCATGATTAATGAAAAAGATTCATTAGAAAATAAGGTTGCATGCTTAGAAAAAGAAAAAGAAGATTTGAAAAATGAGAATGTTTCCTTGATGTCCAAATTAAATAATCTTTGTGAAGGAAACACTAATTTAAAAAATGAAATTATTTTGGTGGAAAAACAAAAGGAAGTCATTTTTCAAGAAAATATTATTTTAAAAAGAAAAATGATTGAAAAAGAACAAGAAAATATTTTTCAAAAGAAAAAGAAAATTGTTTCACAATCTCATCATGCTTTACATGCCACCACAAATGAGATAAATGTTTTGAAAAATAAAATAGATTGTTTGAGCTCCACCTTGAGCTCATGTGCATTCAATCATTCTAAGTTGGAATCTTTGTTTCAAAAGAAACAAGTTCCACACATTCATGCACATCATTCTCATCATGCATATGCTTATGTTGCACGTCATGCTCACACTCACACACATAAGCATACTAAGGTGTACAAATGTACACATTGTGGCCGCAAAGGCCATGTAGCAAAGTTTTGTTTTGATAAAATACATCATTTAAATTTTGCTAATAAAAATGTTTGGGTCCCTTATAAGACTAACCTCAAGGACCCAAAAGAAAATGGGTACCAAAGTCCCCACCTTTTGTATTTGATGTAGGTGAGGGCTCTCACAAGACGTGAGAGATTTGGTGTCTTGATGGTGGATGCATGGACTTGAAGGACATATAATTGATGCACCGCTATCAAGGATTTTTGGTGGGACGACCACCATGTTTGGAGATTTGGAGTATAGTTCTTATGGTTTTGTAACTATCTCTAAACTCCTAGTTTGTTTATTTACATGCTTATTCATTTTTGACATCATATAGCATGTTCATGTTTTATTTGTTTTTGTGCTTCATGAGGTATATAACTTGTTTAGATGTAAATTCTATTAAAACTTGGATTTATACATGTACAAGTAGTGAGCAACAAATTGATTCATATATGTTTGCACTTCATGCTCATTTGTACCCACTATATGCATATGTATAACCTAGTTTTGATGATTCTTTCATTTATACTTGTTTTGCCAATTTTCATGTTTTACTTCATGTATATGTATTTTTATTCAAATCTAATAAATATACATGTATACCCGTGAGTCATTTACCTTCATGCAATATATATTATGGACTCTTTTATGTTTGGGATATGTATGCATATTGTTAGATTTAGATAAATCATACATATACCTAGAAGTTTGTTTTTGTTTTTAAAATGAAAAAAATGAATTTTTCATGGTTGTTTTGAGCCTTAATGACTATTTTCATGAAAATACTATATACATGATTCTTGTACACTCATACTTCATTTGTTTTGTCATGACTTTGATTCATGAACACTTTTATGAGCTTTATCGATTTTGAGTGTCAACTTTTGTGTATTTGGTATGATTCATGAAATACATATGATTTGGTTTCATGCTTTTGAAGGATCTTTAACTAGTTTTTCGAAAATTAATTTAACTAGTTATTTATTCTTCAATGTTTATGAGATATACACATGATCCTATTATTGTTTCAATTGGTATCATTGAATCGTTTCAATTGGTATCAATTTGACTCTATTTTTGTATATACTCATATTTTGGTTTCTTATATATGTATGTATCAATTTCATTTGGTATACTCATTTTTCATACATATATATGAGTTGTTTTGTGCTTGAGTTAAAATTGTTTTACATGTTTAAAGCACAAACCTTGTTTATGCTAAGCTTACTTCAAATTTTTTTTAAGCTTATGCATTATGTTTTAAAATTGGTATCAAATTAAAAAAAATTTATGTTTATTTGATATCTCAAAATTTGTTTTTATAAAGAAAAAATCAAAATGTTTTGATTTGTATTGCCTATATGCAAGGAGAGCTTAACATCTCTTCTACATATAGATTCATGTTGAGTGTATTGTATATTGAGGAGCTTGACAACTCTTCTTTATGTGGTACACGTGTGTAGGGGGAGCTTCACATCTCCTCTTATGCATTACATAATATGTGTTATGTGAATTGGGGCTTGTCATCCCTTCTTCATGTAATGCATATGTGTAGGGAAGCTAACTTAACGTCTTCCTCTTCATGAATGTATATCGCATATAATCCTTATTGATTGATTTATGGTTTGCCCCTTCATTGATTCCTTGTTTCGGACAAAAAGGGGAGAAAAATTTGTTGATTTTGTTTTTACTTTAACCCCTTTGTTGATGATTGACAAAAAGGGGGAGAAGTATTTGGTATATATGCATGCTTTTGGAAAAAGAATTTATTTTTATGCATATATGTTTTGTTTTGCAAATAGGAGAAAAAGATTTTGTGATTTTGTTTTATGCTTGATTAGCATGTTTATCTCCTAGATTTGCATACATGTTTATGAGCATACATTGCATATTTATTTGTTTATTTGTTATGCATGGGTTAAGGGGGAGCTTCTTTGAAGCTTTACTTTAATCCATGCATATATAACTTCATGAGTTTTGTCATCATCAAAAAGGGGGAGATTGTTGGCCCGAAGGCCCATCACTCTAGTTTTGATGATGATTAACTCATGTAGTTATAGTACTAATGATCTTGTGTTTAATTAGTGACAGATTTATGATCAAGATCTTAGTAGGTGCATAACTTCAACAAAGGATTTGAAGTCAAGTTTTGGAGCTAGTACGGTTTGATCCAAGAGCCATTGGATCGTGTTTGGACCAAGTCAAGAAGATGAGAAGGCTTCAAGTGAAGACTTCAAGAAGATGAAGACTTGAGTCTAGGTTTATTTTTGTAAGATTTTGTTTTAGATAAAATGTAAAGGATAGAGTAGTTGGTGGATTGCTCAAGTACATATACACACACACTCTTGATTGTTTTGTTTTTACAAAAGATTTTCTATGTTAGAAAATACATGTTTGATTTTGGTATTCAAGCTTATATGTTTTATCCAAAATCATGTTTAGAGCTTAATGTCAAAAACATAGATATTTCACCATGATTGTGTAGTGGATCATATCCATACACCATATGCTTTCAAAGTTGTTTAAATATCTTGTTTTTTGTATTTGGTGTAGTTTTGGAAAAACAAGTTTTGGAAAAATCAAGTTTGGAAAAATACTGTTTTCATTTGAGCCAATTTTTTCATATTACAAAAATTTTCCAAATCATTTATAACATGCCTTGATTTTGTGCAAGCATGTTTGTTTATCAAAGTATATTGGTAAAACTATTTTTGTAGATTTTTCAGTATTTTATGGGATTTTATTTTAGCCAAAAAGACCAAGTTTTAAATCCCTAAAGTTTTCTGTACTGGCTTCAGGCGGTCGACCGGGTTGTCGACCGACGTGCACGCCAGTTCTGGCAGGAGGGCCGGCCGACCGACCCGGTCGACCGTCCAGAGAGCTCTGCTCTCTGGAAAGCCCCGGTCGACCGTGCGGCCAACCGGACAGAGAGACTTGCTCTCTGTATCCTGGCTCGGTCGACCGACCGGTCGACCGATGGCACAACGGTCTGAAATATGATCGTTGGCCGGTCGACCGACAGGCCTGACAGACCCCAACGGCTAGTTTTCCAGACTCTATAAAATGGGGCATTTGGGGGCTGTTTTGATTAAGATTTTTGGAGAGTTTTTGTGCCAGTTTTTCATACTCTTTTAAGAGTTTTTTCTCCACAAAATTTAGAGCCAATACTTCCAATTAAAAGGAGAGTTTTATCAAGAGTGTTTAAAGAGATTTCTTTGAGTTTTCCTCCACCATCTCTTTCCTAGTTTTTCTCACACAAACACTTGAGCTATCCATTGATTATTCATCTTATAGGAGTGTTGTAGTGAGATTGTTTTTAGGTGATCAAAGTGTTGTGATCACCAAAGACTTCTTCTTTGTTCTTTGAGGAGGCAGACGGTTATGTTCGCATTGTTTCGGGTCCTAGTGGGGACTCGGTGTTTCGGGTTCGGGTGCGAACTCTTTGTTTGAGGTGCGGCCTCGGGGAGCCGGTGGGCTTGCAGTGTGTACGGACTAGAGAGAGTCCAAGGAGTTCTAGTGGGAACTCATTGTAGGTGTTGCGGCACCGAGAAGTGATCCGGTGGGATCGATTATAGTGGAAATCCTTCGTGTGTCGAAGGCGGGGATGTAGAGCAAGTGTGCTCGAACCTCGAAACAAATCCCTTGTGTTTGCGATTGCTCACTCTCTCTCTCTCTGTCTTCTTGTTTATATCTTGCATACTTATCTTGTCTTTATCTTTATATGCATGATATACATTTGTGCTTAATTGTTATACTTGCTTGGGTTTGTTTGCTAACACTTGTATTTAATCAAGAGAGCCAACGCGGCACCTCAACCCTTATCAAGGGGAATCTAGAGGAGTTTGTCCAGAGCCCTTCACGGGGAATTCGGCAACACTCTTGTGGTGTTTAGTTTAAATAGTTTGTTTAGGTCATTATAGTTTTTACTTCCGCATTATTTGACATTTAGTGACCATTAGATTAGCCATCACCTATTCACCCCCCTCTAGGTGAACCTTCATTCATGTGACGTTGGTGAGTACTCACTTTATTGGTACAGTTGATATAAGTGTTTATCTATGTCATTTTATGTGTAGTCATTTACCACTATTAATTTAGGATTAATTGCAATATATCTTAGACCGAACTTGATCTTGTAATTTACTTAGTTGTGAGAAATCTTAGAATATAAATAGATTGGTCTTGAGATTGACTAGTTCGTGATTGAGGTTAAGGATTCATATTTTATTTGGTAGTTGGTCACCCCTGTTGATTCAGGACTGTTTGTGGTATACAGTAGATTATAACTTGATTCGATCTACTGATTAGTTGGCCTACTTCATATTTGAGGATATACGACGTATCTTATGTATAATGTTTATTGGCAGTTGTTGGTGATTATTTCAACCGGAACTCTTTTGGATATTGTAAATAGGTTGATATGACGTTGCTATACCGATAGACTGACTTTCCTGATTTTGAATTGGTATAGACTTATTTAGAGTTGGGATTGACCTGAGCTTTATATTCTTTTATTGGAGTCTCGATTGATTTGTAGATGGGACGTATAATGGTTGGATTATGATCAGACGTGTGAATATGATACCCTTGACTCTGATGTATATGATGGGATGGAATTTTGAACTGTTAGGAGCTATTATTTTTAGATTCTTCTATTGATGAGTTTGATTGAGTATTGATGACCTTATTGATATTGACTACTAGATGTAGAGATGATTTAGATTTCGTGTTGATCGAGGGTGCCACACTCCTTAGTGATGATCTTGATTTATGGTAAGATAAGTCTGATTTTGATGATATTCTCTTCCTTTTTAGTGATCTTGGTATTCGTTGTTTTAGTTGATCTCGAAGATATATATTACTTCATGATTGATTCTTGATCATTTTAGTTATGGTGATAGAGTTATTATGAGAGTGATTTCATTGATATTGGAGACCATATTGTTGGCCCAAAGGCCTTCCACTCTAGTTTTGATAATGATTAACTCATGAAGTTATGTGTACTAATAATCTTGTGATTTTAGTTTCAGATAATTAATCAAGATGTTAGTAAGTGATTAGCTTCATCAAAGATGGTTTTGGAAGCTTTCACATAGTGATTAAAGAGCCCAAGCGACAAGATCATATATAGCACTCATTGGAGTCAAGGTCGGTAGATCACGAAGTTTTGGATCGAGTCGACTTGGAGACAGCGCTCTACAAGAAGACTTCGGTACCCTAATTTAGTTTGAGTTTTAGATCCATTTGTAAAAATTAGAATAGTATGATATGCTCAAGTTCACAACACACACATTTCATGTTTTGAATATTGGTTTTCGGTTTTTCTGTTTTTGGTTTAACCGATCTTGGTTTCATGAATAGATAGATCAAAACAAGTTTACATGGTTTAATGTATATTAGATTTGTTCTATATACATGCATGCTTCAACTTCTTAGACAAACTTAATTTGATAGTATATTTCATGTGTTTTATGTTTTGGTATTTTTAACAAAACATATTTTGGAATTAAAGACAAAACATGAATATATATATATGTTTCATGTATATAGGATTATATCCATATACATCATGCCTAAATGTTGTTTAATATCATGTTTTTGTATTTGGATAAGTCTTGGACAAAATGTATTTTCAATTCAAAAATTCAAGTTTTAGAAAATACAGTTTTTGATTTTTGGTAAAAATGATAAGATACAAAAATATTTCAAAATGTTTGTTATTTATGATGAAATTTTTATCACAAGTTTATATTTCAAAATAAAATGATAAAACTATTTTTGTGTAATTTTAGAGATTTTAAGGGAATTTTTAGAATTAAAAATTACATGTTTTTCTGACCAGAACTGCTGCTGCTAGGCTAGGTCGGTCGACCGGACCAAGTAGCTGGTCGATCGTAGCGGTCGACCGACGTGCACGGATACGTGCATGCTGGCTTACCCATAAGCCGATCGACCGCACGGTCGACCGACTGAGAGCAGGTTGCTCTCTGGTTTCTCCCGGTCGACCGAGCGGTCGACCGGCCAGAGAGCCGTTGCTCTCTGGTTCTGGGGGCGGTCGACCGCCCGGTCGACCGGTAGCTGCCTGCGGTCAAAAAGTGACCGTTGGCCGGTCGACCGACCTGTCAACCGGTAGTTCATTTTTGGTAGTTTCTGCTGCCAACGGCTATAATTTTCTGTGGGCTATAAATACCCCATTGGAAAGAGGTTTTCTCTAAGATTTTTGGTGCTAATTTTTCTTGACTCTCCAGTGTTTTCACAGCAATCAAAAGAAGTTTTTGGGCTTTAAATTGAATAATCTATTTGGTGTTTTTGCTAGGATTTGGAAAATCAAAGAAAAGGGTTTTTGGGAAAAGTGTTTGATTCAACTTCTTTATCTTGGTTTCTAGTTTTTCCCAAGGATTTTCTTTGAGTTTTTTATTTCCATTCCTTTGGTTTTCTCCACGCTTGAGCTACATCTACTATCTTATTCTATAGGATCTTTGTGTGGGAAAAGAAATTGTTTGTGGTCTTTTGATCACCAAGTTGTAAACCCCTTATTTGCTTGGCTTTGTGCCTTTCCCTTATTGTGTTGAGGAGGTTGTGCATTTGGGTTGTATCCCTCAAGTGGTGAGGTGATCCTTGTGTAGCTTTGTGCTTATCCCTCAAGTTGTGAGGTGATTGTTTGTTGGCTTGGTGTTGTGCCTCAAGGAGGAGGTTGTGTTTGTAAGGAGAGGAGTTGGGTACTCCTTGTGATTGTATTGCCCCAAATCCTCGGTGGAGGTTCCCTTTGTGGGAGTCCTTTGTGGACAAGCTAGTGGACTAGATATCCTTCACGGTGGTGAAGGCGGGGATGTAGAGCTGGGTGCTCGAACCTCGAAACATATCTTGTTGTTTGCGCTTGATCCATTGGCTCTTACTCTCTCTCTCTCTATATTGTGCCTTGCATCAATTCATATTGTTCATTCATATTTATTTGCTTGGCTTGTTTGAGTGTGCATCTTTTGTTAATTGCAATTAGTTTTTAAATTCTGCATTAAGTTCATTAGATTAGCATTATCACTTATTCACCCCCTCTAGGTGATTTCAATTGGTATCAGAGCCTCCGCTCCTGATATTTAGGTTTAACCACCTAGGAGTGAGATCTTTGTTTGCTAATCTTCATTTGCATTTTTCATTTGCACACATTTAGTTTGCACTCATGGATAGCCCTCCTATGTTTGATTTTTCTAGACATGATCTTTGGAAGGCCAAGATGAGTAGTCATTTAAAAAGCCTAGGACATCTAGTTTATCAAGCCACTACTCAAGAATCCTACCCTAATGCTAGCAAGCACGAAAAGGCAAATGCATTAGCACTTAAGACACTTAGAGCATCTCTTAATGAAGATCTTTTACATGTGTTTGCTCATTATGATTCAGCTTTTGCAGTTTGGAGCATTGTGAGCTACCAAGGATTATCAACAAGTTGAGAAGATCTAGGAGAGACAAGTCCGACGAGCATTGCCTCATAGTCCAAGGGAAAAACTCCCTCGAGGTACAATCGGATTCTCAACTAGATGATAGCTCTAGTTCCTATTGCCATGGTTGTTTTGAAGTTCAAACATTGAATATGGAACTTGCTCAAAAGCTTGAAATTTTTTTGGAAAAACATGATTTGTTGAAAAAGAATAATTTTGAACTAAAAGAAGAATTAAAGGATTTGTGTTCAAATTTTGAATTGATTTTACAAAAGAAGGAAGAGATTGCAAGTGAACGTGACTCACTTAAATCTCAACTTGACCTTGTTCTAAAGGAAAATGAGTTTTTGAAAAGCAAAAAGGATTGTAATGATGTTGTAAAAAACAATGAGCTTTTATCTTCTAAATTAGATTTTGTTTTAAAAGATAACCTTACTTTGAAAAATGAAATTGATTTCATTACAAAAGAATTGGATTTTGTTTTAAAGAAAAATGAATCTTTGAAAATTGAATTGTCTTCACATGTTTGCCATGCTAGTGTAGCTTCAGCTAGCACATCTTTTGCATGCTCCACTTTATCTTCTAGTATTGAAAATGATATAAATGTTTTGAAGAAAAGTGTTGATTGTTTGGGCTCCACTTTGAGCCAATGTACTTTAAATCATACACGCTTGGAAACCTTGGTTCATAAGAAACAAGGTCCATCTTTGCATGTACACCCATCACGGCATACACATGCTCATCACGATCACAAACTTCACACTATGTATGCCCATGTGTACACGTGTACACATTGTGGTCGAAAAGGCCACCTTGCTAGATTTTGCTATGATCGTTTACATGTTAAAATTTAGCAAATAATCTAGTTTGGGTTAGGAAAGATACTAACCCCTATGGACCCAAAGAAAATGGGTACCAAAGACTACCCCTCATGTATTTGATGTAGGTGTGGGCTCTCGCATCACGTGAGAGTAGCGGTGCCTTGAAGTGGATGCGTTCCGTCCTTAAAGAAAACAATTTGGATGCATCACTTTCAAGGGGAGTTTGGTGGAGAGGACCACCATTGGTTTGGAGAACTAGAGAGGTGCCTTCATCGGTTTTGGTATCAATCTCAAACTCCCGTTTATATTTTGTAACACCCCGCTCCCGGAATACGTACTTAGTTGCGTATTCAGATTTTCGATCATATTTTTCGATTTACTTCCTGAATTTGACCGATTTTAATTTTAAAAATCATTTTCCAATATTATATATTTTCTATGATTTTTTGGAATTTTCTTGGATTAAAAAGAAAATCTTCAAAACCGGTGTCGGCTAGTGCCGCTGACCGATTTCCGGATTTTTAATTTGTAAACAGCTTGGAATTTCTAGATGGTCCTTTAGACATTTTCTCTTAAAATCACATTTCTTACCTAAATACTTTTTCTGAGAATTTTATAAATTTATGAAAATTCCACCGGAGTCGGTAGCTAATTGATTCCGGGATTTTTAGTTTTAAAACTATAAAGTATTTCTTAAAACGGATTTCACTATGAGTCTTAGAATATTATTATTGATTTTTGGTATAATTTGCGAGTCGTTCCGAGATACTTGAATTCGGGACGATTTCGGTATTTTTCGAAATGTTTTCCGTATCCTCGACTTAAACCCGGGAATCTGTGTTTCCAATATTTTCATTTTTCTAGTCAAAGAGAATATCTTCTCTTTATCAATTCTTTTCCTTTTTCCTTTTTCCTTATTTCTCTTCCTTCCTCCACAATCCACAAGAATTCCATCTTCCAAAATTCCAACAAATTCCACACTCTTCCACCAACTTCCTCATTAATGCCCCTCTTTCTCTCTCTCTCTCCCATGGCCGGCCAAGTGGCCAAAAGAGGGACACCTCATCCCCCCTTATTTGCAAAAACCCCCTCTCTTTTACTTTATTTACACCTCCTTTACAAAATCTAAAACCTATATAAACTTTTCCTTTCATTTCTATTTCCTTTTTACTTCCTTCCACTAAGAGAAGCCTTCACCCTCACCAAATCCTCCTCCATCTCAACTCAACCACCAACTCCAAAACACCAAGGCTATCATCTTCACCACAACCTCAACCCCTGGCTTTTGGATTTGGGCCGTATCCTTCTTCGTCTTGGTGATATTGTCGACTTCGATCTCTTCGAACGCGTAAAGCTTCAAGTAACCGATCTATGTGAGTATTTCTACTCACCAAGACTTGGCTAATTCCTAGCATATTGGTGTTTACATATCTTGTATATTTGTATCTTCAAAATCATGTTATTTGATCATCAAACACAACCATCAAAATCTGTTCTGTATTCTGTTTCCAGACGATTAGTCGACTTGACCTAAGGATTAGTCGACTTGAAACCCTTATTTGAAACGTAACCTTTTCTGGAACACAGTTTTAGTCGACTTACCTTAATTATTAGTCGACTATAAATCACTGTTAGTCGACTACCCATTCTATCCTAGTCGACTAACTTTTCCTGAAACCAAAACTCAATTTTCTGTAACTCAGTATTAGTCGACTTAACGTATCTGTTAGTCGACTTGAGATCACCGTTAGTCGACTACCCTTTCCACCCTAGTCGACTAACTTTTCCTGAATCAGAAACCAACTCTCTGGAACCCAGTTTTAGTCGACTATACCAGACTATTAGTCGACTAACCCCTTTATTAGTCGACTACCTATTCCACCTAGTCGACTAACTTTGGCTGTCTGTTATAGTTGATTTCTTTCTTGAATCTGGATCTTATCCTTGGTGCATGTGCAATATATTATTCTTACTTGTGCTTGATGACTGATACTTCATGACTCATTACTTGATGTATATCTCCTCTTGTCACTTCATATTTCCATGTCTATGTATTACCATGCAACTGCTTGTTTCATTCTTATACTTGTACCATGCCTGTGCTATTCTTACTTCTTTATCGCATACCATGCTTGGCCGACCCTTCGTGGTCGTTGATCTTGGGTTACTTCTATGTTACCACCTGCCATGTCATTACTTCCGACCTGTCAGTTTCATGCTTCCATTTAGCACATGTATATCACCTGGCATCTAGTGTGTTATCACCTGACCACCATGCATGCTATTATTGGGCAAGACCCTCCTGTTATGTCATGACTTACCCAGACTATTATCAATCTCTTGTCATGTTTGGTTGCTTGTTAAATATCATCACCTTATCATGCTATCTCTTGACACCAAGCATGATGCACCTGATTCTGATATAATTATCACGATAACGGGAATGTAGTATCTGATCTCCTGTTATGATTCCAGTTATGATTCTTGTTATATATTCCAGTTATGATCCTGCTCATTCCCGAAATCTGGTAATTATGTTAATAAACCATAAAAAGGACAACTTGTATGGGGAATGGGAGGAAGTGATGGATGCCGGAATGATACCTTGCTTATAGTAATGGAATAAAATATTGACAATTCGTGTTAGTGGGACTAAGGGCCCACAGAAGATGCGTGTTAGGGGGACTTAGGGCCTCCAAACTGGTCCCAGGTGTATGGGAACTACTATAAGAAGTGATATCAGTTCTCCATCTACTTCCGTTAACAACCCTCGCCTAGCTTATATATGGATGTATGTGTTTTGAGGTATACACCAGGTCACATACCTAGATATATGGGTCAGACGAGTAATAATAATAACACATGCTACTCCTGTTATGATTCCTGTTACACCTGCTATGCATGTTATGATTCCCGTTATGTACTCCTGTCATGCATGTTATGATTCCCGTTATGTATTCCTGTCATGCCTGTTATGTGTTCCTGTTATGACTACTTTGTAACTCGGGTTGTATGTGCTTGGATTACGATGATATGAGATAAAGGTATATAGATGAGGGTTTCCTTGTTTGGATTATTCCTTCGATGTACTAGTCTCATAGAGCCGTGACCTAAGCTTATACAATCAGTTTTGCTTGTAACCGGCTTTATATCGGTTTTCCTGTTTTATGATTATTATGCTATACCAGTTCATACCTGCTCTAACCTACCTGCCTCCTGAGTACTTCTTACTTGATATCATTTGTTATATGCACACTTGTGCTCATCCTGCTTCGCCACTTGGTATTGGTACTACTCGCCTGGGGAGTGTCACTGACTCCCCTGGACCTCACGTCCAGGTCATGGAGCTAGGAGCGTGTGAATTCTCCCTGTTGCTGATCAGAGTAGCGCAGCAGTAGCGTGGATCTCCAGCAGACCTTGCAGAGCTCCATCCTTCCAGGCCCCTGTGTGCCTCTCGAGTTTCCTTTTTGTAAAACTCGTGAGTGCCTTTTATACTGTTCATACTTGTACATTTTCATGTATTCCCGCATTTGCGCATATCAGTGATGTAATATTCATGTAATGTTGGATCACTTCTGGTGATAACTTTGTAATTGTACTCATGTGTTGGAATGTATAATGCACCATTTGCTTCCGTACTCTGATTCTTGCCTTTACTGATGCTTAGCGTATATACGTGGGGGCACTTTCTGACCTACGTATATACGTCGCAGTGACGTCCCCGTATCCGTGGGATCGGGGCGTCACAGGATGGTATCAGAGCCTAGGCTCTTACTTCCTCAGTACGTCCAGATGGCAAATTAATGGGAAAGCAATTTGCAACTGGAATGCATGAGTCTTGGTTATACATTCCAACTACAAGTACAGAGTTATCTATTTTCTTGATCATCTTTCCTTTGATTTCTAATCCCTTCCATCTTTCCCCTGTTTTGGTTTTTATGAAGCCTTTGATTCCACCATTGTTCTCCTTGTGTTCGATTTACCCCTTAACGAAATTGCGAGGACGCAATTTTTTGTAAGGTGGATGGATTGTAACACCCCGCTCCCAGAATACGTACTTAGTTGCGTATTCAGATTTTCGATCATATTTTTCGATTTACTTCCTGAATTTGACCGATTTTAATTTTAAAAATCATTTTCCAATATTATATATTTTCTATGATTTTCTGGAATTTTCTTGGATTAAAAAGAAAATCTTCAAAACCGGTGTCGGCCAGTGCCGCTGACCGATTCCCAGATTTTTAATTTGCAAACAGCTTGGAATTTCTAGATGGTCCTTTAGACATTTTCTCTTAAAATCACATTTCTTACCTAAATACTTTTTCTGAGAATTTTATAAATTTATGAAAATTCCACCGGAGTCGGTAGCTAATTGATTCCGGGATTTTAGTTTTAAAACTATAAAGTATTTCTTAAACGGATTTCACTATGAGTCTTGGAATATTATTATTGATTTTTGGTATAATTTGCGAGTCGTTCCGAGATACTTGAATTCGGGACGATTTCGGTATTTTCCGAAATGTTTTCCGTATCCTCGACTTAAACCCGGGAATCTGTGTTTCCAATATTTTCATTTTTCTAGTCAAAGAGAATATCTTCTCTTTATCAATTCTTTTCCTTTTTCCTTTTTCCTTATTTCTCTTCCTTCCTCCACAATCCACAAGAATTCCATCTTCCAAAATTCCAACAAATTCCACACTCTTCCACCAACTTCCTCATTAATGCCCCTCTTTCTCTCTCTCTCCCATGGCCGGCCAAGTGGCCAAAAGAGGGACACCTCATCCCCCCTTATTTGCAAAAACCCCCTCTCTTTTACTTTATTTACACCTCCTTTACAAAATCTAAAACCTATATAAACTTTTCCTTTCATTTCTATTTCCTTTTTACTTCCTTCCACTAAGAGAAGCCTTCACCCTCACCAAATCCTCCTCCATCTCAACTCAACCACCAACTCCAAAACACCAAGGCTATCATCTTCACCACAACCTCAACCCCTGGCTTTTGGATTTGGGCCGTATCCTTCTTCGTCTTGGTGATATTGTCGACTTCGATCTCTTCGAACGCGTAAAGCTTCAAGTAACCGATCTATGTGAGTATTTCTACTCACCAAGACTTGGCTAATTCCTAGCATATTGGTGTTTACATATCTTGTATATTTGTATCTTCAAAATCATGTTATTTGATCATCAAACACAACCATCAAAATCTGTTCTGTATTCTGTTTCCAGACGATTAGTCGACTTGACCTAAGGATTAGTCGACTTGAAACCCTTATTTGAAACGTAACCTTTTCTGGAACACAGTTTTAGTCGACTTACCTTAATTATTAGTCGACTATAAATCACTGTTAGTCGACTACCCATTCTATCCTAGTCGACTAACTTTTCCTGAAACCAAAACTCAACTTTCTGTAACTCAGTATTAGTCGACTTAACGTATCTGTTAGTCGACTTGAGATCACCGTTAGTCGACTACCCTTTCCACCCTAGTCGACTAACTTTTCCTGAATCAGAAACCAACTCTCTGGAACCCAGTTTTAGTCGACTATACCAGACTATTAGTCGACTAACCCCTTTATTAGTCGACTACCTATTCCACCTAGTCGACTAACTTTGGCTGTCTGTTATAGTTGATTTCTTTCTTGAATCTGGATCTTATCCTTGGTGCATGTGCAATATATTATTCTTACTTGTGCTTCATGACTGATACTTCATGACTCATTACTTGATGTATATCTCCTCTTGTCACTTCATATTTCCATGTCTATGTATTACCATGCAACTGCTTGTTTCATTCTTATACTTGTACCATGCCTGTGCTATTCTTACTTCTTTATCGCATACCATGCTTGGCCGACCCTTCGTGGTCGCTGATCTTGGGTTACTTCTATGTTACCACCTGCCATGTCATTACTTCCGATCTGTCAGTTTCATGCTTCCATTTAGCACATGTATATCACCTGGCATCTAGTGTGTTATCACCTGACCACCATGCATGCTATTATTGGGCAAGACCCTCCTGTTATGTCATGACTTACCCAGACTATTATCAATCTCTTGTCATGTTTGGTTGCTTGTTAAATATCATCACCTTATCATGCTATCTCTTGACACCAAGCATGATGCACCTGATTCTGATATAATTATCACGATAACGGGAATGTAGTATCTGATCTCCTGTTATGATTCCAGTTATGATTCTTGTTATATATTCCAGTTATGATCCTGCTCATTCCCGAAATCTGGTAATTATGTTAATAAACCATAAAAAGGACAACTTGTATAGGGAATAGGAGGAAGTGATGGATGCCGGTATGATACCTTGCTTATAGTAATGGAATAAAATATTGAGGATTCGTGTTAGTGGGACTAAGGGCCCACAGAAGATGCGTGTTAGGGGGACTTAGGGCCTCCAAACTGGTCCCAGGTGTATGGGAACTACTATAAGAAGTGATATCAGTTCTCCATCTACTTCCGTTAACAACCCTCGCCTAGCTTATATATGGATGTATGTGTTTTGAGGTATACACCAGGACACATACCTAGATATATGGGTCAGACGAGTAATAATAATAACACATGCTACTCCTGTTATGATTCCTGTTACACCTGCTATGCATGTTATGATTCCCGTTATGTACTCCTGTCATGCATGTTATGATTCCCGTTATGTATTCCTGTCATGCCTGTTATGTGTTCCTGTTATGACTAATTTGTAACTCGGGTTGTATGTGCTTGGATTACGATGATATGAGATAAAGGTATATAGATGAGGGTTTCCTTGTTTGGATTATTCCTTCGATGTACTAGTCTCATAGAGCCGTGACCTAAGCTTATACAATCAGTTTTGCTTGTAACCGGCTTTATATCGGTTTTCCTGTTTTATGATTATTATGCTATATCAGTTCATACCTGCTCTAACCTACCTGCCTCCTGAGTACTTCTTACTTGATATCATTTGTTATATGCACACTTGTGCTCATCCTGCTTCGCCACTTGGTATTGGTACTACTCGCCTGGGGAGTGTCACTGACTCCCCTGGACCTCACGTCTAGGTCATGGAGCTAGGAGCGTGTGAATTCTCCCTGTTGCTGATCAGAGTAGCGCAGCAGTAGCGTGGATCTCCAGCAGACCTTGCAGAGCTCCATCCTTCCAAGCCCCTGTGTGCCTCTCGAGTTTCCTTTTTGTAAAACTCGTGAGTGCCTTTTATACTGTTCATACTTGTACATTTTCATGTATTCCCGCATTTGCGCATATCAGTGATGTAATATTCATGTAATGTTGGATCACTTCTGGTGATAACTTTGTAATTGTACTCATGTGTTGGAATGTATAATGCACCATTTGCTTCCGTACTCTGATTCTTGCCTTTACTGATGCTTAGCGTATATACGTGGGGGCACTTTCTGACCTACGTATATACGTCGCAGTGACGTCCCCGTATCCGTGGGATCGGGGCGTCACATATTTGCATGAATTTCATGTCGTTGATTTATAGCATGTCATGTTTTAAAGCTCATTATGATTATGCCATGTGATTTGGATTAGTGATATACATGTTTAATTATTTGAGACACCCATGGACCTATCTTTGTGTTCTCATTTTGTTTTTAAACTAATATGTATGTCCTAGATCTAATGCATATGCATGTACATAATGATCATATGTGTGTTTATGATTTTTGTTTTGTTTTGATGTCTATAGTTTATTATGTTAAATGCCATGATTCTTAGATCATTGACATGCATGTATAGCTTTTGAGATCACCCATGTTTATATGGACCCATATGTTGTGTTCTCACCATTAGTTTAGCTATTATGCACATCATAACTCTAATAGCATGTGGATTTACATAATGATCATGTTTATGATTTTCATGTTGATTTATATCCCGTTTTATGCTTCATGATTTGATTACTTGTTTAGATGTTAGTTTTCATTAAAATTAGGATATATATACTTGTACATAGAATGGGCCAAAAATAAATCTTTATATATGTTTGTGCTTTAACGCTTATTTGTATCCATTAGATGTGCTAGTATAGTCTAGTTTTGATGACTCATATATTTTAAACTTGTATTCCCATTCTGGATATGTTTTTATGATCATGTGTTTTCACTTCATGTATATGTTTATTTTGCCAAACCTTAAGATATACATGTATACCCCTTGAGTCATTTGCTTTTCATGCAAATCTTTATTATGGACTCAAATTGTGTTTAGGGATATGTATGTATACTTTTTGTGTTGTCAAAACATACATATGCCTTGAAGTATAAATTAGTTTTATTGAAAATTTTAGATTTTCATGTTTCATGTTTTAAGGAATATCTTAATTGAGCTTAATTGCATATTTTCATGATGATATGTGTCACATAACACTTATTCACTCACTTTATTAGGTTTCTCATGATTTTGTTTTCATGAGTATAATATGGGCTTTATGGATTTTGAGTGTTTAGTGATCATGTGAATTACATATGTTTCATGAAAAACAATATTTATGTTTTATTCCTTACTTGAAGGATTTCGTCCTAGTTAACAAGATTTCCCATTTAACTAGTTCGTATTCTTCTTATGGTAGAGATTTTCAAACGTACTCTATTTTCAACCTACTTTTGAAAACCCCTACCTTCAAAGGGTGGTTGGATGGGAGACCATGCTCATGTATGCCTTATATTGAAAATCATTTTAAACTTGAACATGATTGGGAGGATAGGTTATATGAGATATACATTTGATATTATTGTTGTTTCAATTGGTATCATTAGATTTTTTCAATTTGTATCAATATTGACATTCCTGTATACTCATATATTTTTTGTATATGTATGCTTGCACTTCAAAGAGTATCAATTTCAATTGGTATCTAATTTTTTTCATACATATATATGTTTTTTTTTGTGCTTATTATATTCATATATCTTAGAGCACAAATTTTGATCATGATAAAGCTTGTTTTATAATGACTATCTTGTTTCAATGATTAGTTTTCAATTGGTATCCATATACAAGCTTTGCATGTTTTTATTTGGTAATTCATAAAGAGGGAGAAAACTTGTATTTCATCTTTCAATTGGTATTTGATTTTCACTCCCATACTTTATGATTGAAAATTTCAATTTGGTATCATATGTTCAAAATGAAAAATATTTACAATTGGTATCAAAATTTTTGTTTAGAAATTCAAAATGTGTTATGTTTAATTTCAATTGGTATCAAATTTTTATGTGTTTTGCTTAAAATTGGTATCAATGTTTTATGTTTCCTTTCAATTTGTATCAAGATGCTCTACTTTGACAAATTTTTAATTGATATCTTAATTGATTGTCACCCCTTATTTACATCATTTGTGTTTTAGACAAAAAGGGGAGAACGTTATTTTATTGCTTTTAACTCCTTCATTGTTTCTTTGTTTCGAACAAAAAGGGGGAGAAGAATGTTTTTTTTTACTTGGACCCCTTTGTTGATGATTGACAAAAAGGGGAGAAGTATTTGAGTTTATATGCATGTTTTGTTTTATTTATTAGTTTGTCGTTTAATTGTTTAATTAGTATCAAGAGCATTATTTAAGAACTTGCTTTTATTAGTATCAAGAGCACGATTTTATGCATGATGCATTTCATATGTTTGGTATCAAGAGCATTATTTTTAGAAAAAGGATTTATGTTCATGCATCACAATAAACAAATGGATATATGTGTTTCATACTTGTTTATGAGCCTTCATTGCATATTTATTTATTTGTTTATTCCTATGCATGAGTTAAGGGGGAGCTTCTCTGAAGCTTAACTTTAATCCATGCATATATAACTCCATGAGTTTTGTCATCATCAAAAAGGGGGAGATTGTTGGCCCAAAGGCCTTCCACTCTAGTTTTGATGATGATTAACTCATGAAGTTATGTGTACTAATAATCTTATGATTTTAGTTTCAGATCATTAATCAAGATGTTAGTAGGTGATTAGCTTCATCAAAGATGATTTGGAAGCTTTCACATAGTGATTCAAGAGCCCGAGCGACAAGATCATATATAGCACTCATTGGAGTCAAGGTCGGTGGATCACGAAGTTTTGGATCGAGTCGACTTGGAGATGGCGCTCTACAAGAAGACTTCGGTACCCTAGTTTAGTTTGAGTTTTAGATCCATTTGTAAAGATTAGAATAGTATGATATGCTCAAGTTCACAACACACATGTTTCATGTTTTGAATGTTGGTTTTCGGTTTTTTCGTTTTTGGTTTAACCGATCTTGGTTTCATGAATAGATAGATTAAAACAAGTTTACATGGTTTAATGTATATTAGATTTGTTCTATATACATGCATGCTTCAACTTCTTACACAAACTTAGTTTGATAGTCTATTTCATGTGTTTTATGTTTTGGTATTTTTAACAAAACATATTTTGGAATTAAAGACAAAAACATGGATATATATATGTTTCATGTATATAGGATTATATCCATATACATCATGCCTAAATGTTGTTTAATATCATGTTTTTGTATTTGGATAAGTCTTGGACAAAATGTATTTTCAATTCAAAAATTCAAGTTTTAGAAAAACAGTTTTTTATTTTTGGTAAAAATGATAAGACACAAAAACGTTTCAAAATGTTTGTTATTTGTGATGAAATTTTTATCACAAGTTTATATTTCAAAATAAAATGATAAAACTATTTTTGTGTAATTTTAGAGATTTTAAGAGAATTTTTAGAATTAAAAATTACATGTTTTTTCTGACCAGAACTGCTGCTGCCAGGCTAGGTCGGTCGACTGGACGGTTGACCGGACCAAGTAGCCTGTCGATCGTAGCGGTCGACCGACGTGCACGGATACATGCACGCTGGCTTACCCATAAGCCGGTCGACCGCACGATCGACCGACTGAGAGCAGGTTGCTCTCGGGTTTCTCCCGGTCGACCGAGCGGTCGACCGGCCAGAGAGCCGTTGCTCTCTGGTTCTGGGGACGGTCGACCGCCCGGTCGACCGGTAGCTACCTGCGGTCAAAAAGTGACCGTTGGCCGGTCAACCAACCTGTCGACCGGTAGTTCATTTTGGCAGTTTCTGCTGCCAACGGCTATAATTTTCTGTGGGCTATAAACACCCATTGGAAAGAGGTTTTCTCTAAGATTTTTGGTGCTAATTTTTCTTGACTCTCCAGTGTTTTCACAGCAATCAAAAGAAGTTTTTGGGCTTTAAATTGAACAATCTATTTGGTGTTTTTGCTAGGGTTTGGAAAATCAAAGAAAAGGATTTTTGGGAAAAGTGTTTGAGTCAACTTCTTTATCTTGGTTTCTAGTTTTTCCCAAGGATTTTCTTTGAGTTTTTGATTTCCATTCCTTTGGTTTTCTCCACACTTGAGCTACATCTACTATCTTATTCTATAGGATCTTTGTGTGGGAAAGAGATTGTTTGTGGTCTTTTGATCACCAAGTTGTAAACCCCTTATTTGCTTGGCTTTGTGCCTTTCCCTTATTGTGTTGAGGAGGTTGTGCATTTGGGTTGTATCCCTCAAGTGGTGAGGTGATCCTTGTGTAGCTTTGTGCTTATCCCTCAAGTTGTGAGGTGATTGTTTGTTGGCTTGGTGTTGTGCCTCAAGGAGGAGGTTGTGTTTGTAAGGAGAGGCGTTGGGTACTCCTTGTGTTTGTATTACCCCAAATCCTCGGTGGAGGTTCCCTTTGTGGGAGTCCTTTGTGGACAAGCTAGTGGACTAGAAATCCTTCACGGTGGTGAAGGCGGGGATGTAGAGCTGGGTGCTCGAACCTCGAAACATATCTTGTTGTTTGCGCTTGATCCCTTGGCTCTTACTCTCTCTCTATATTGTGCCTTGCATCAATTCATATTGTTCATTCATATTTATTTGCTTGGCTTGTTTGAGTGTGCATCTCTTGTTAATTGCAATTAGTTTTTAAATTTCGCATTAAGTTCATTAGATTAGCATTATCACCTATTCACCCCCCTCTAGGTGATTTCACATATTACATGTTTGGTGTTTTATGGCAGTTATTGATCGACTTTACTTAGTGGTGACTTAAAGGGTGGATATGTCGATGACTTTGAGGATCTGAGTTGATTGTATATTTTGTCTAGATTATTCCGTTCATGCTTGCATGTCATTACTCATCCTGAACATCATGATTTATCTGAAAAACTTTACAGATGATACATAACATTTACCTGATAACTATATTTTCCATGTTACCATAGTTGCTGGTAAATATGATATACGGTTAACAATACCCTCATATTATACTTGTTTCATGTCCTGTTATATTGGTATCCTGTTCACTGACATTTTATATCTTGTTATACCAGTATCCTGATTATACATGTTGACATTGTAACCGTGACTACTACCGAGTTATTCCAGTGATCTAGGTAACTTGTACATTAATTAATCTTGATAAATAATAACATGATATTAAACAACTTATACTGAGATTGGAAAAATTGATGGAGGAGATAATGTTTGTATTTTGGGTGAACCTGGGATATAGGTTGCGTAGCCAAAAGAGGGTTCTACTGTAGGGTTCCCGTGGGGTGACTGACACCCTAATCCTGTTTTTGTTCCTGTTATACATGTTATACATGTTCCTGACTACCTTGCGGTATGTCCTAGTTCAGCGCCAGGAGTCTGGGCCGTGGTCTCGGGTATGCACGGGACCCACCTAAAGTATGAACAATGTCTCCAACTGATCAGTTTCAATAACTTAGGATCTCGATTGATACGTGTGATAGGCGTAGTATGGGATCCGTCTATTACATGTGGCAATTGGTGTTTGCTGACATAATAATTAATAATAAACTGTTCATAGTGTATTATAATTGACTGTATTCACCTGACTGTACTCATATATATACTCCTGACACCTGATTGTATACTAGATTGATCTCATTACTCCTGAAGTTAGGTATTGCATGTCAACATGATACATGTACTATGCTGATTGACATTCATTATATCATACTCTCTTCTTATTAATGTTTTATTCATATCTTCCCTTTGAGTATATGTTATCATTTCATGTACGCACCGTTTATATGCACGAGTACCTTCTCTTTTTCTTACACACTCATTAGTTTGCTACCTGACGACCCTGGATTTGCACGTCCAGATATTGGATGTTTCATGTTATTGATCAAGTATTCGATGAGATTGAACATGTTGCGAGGATCTAGAGTTTCTCTCTACCTATTCTGGTATTATTGTCCTCCTTTTCATTTCTGTTGATCTATAGTTTCCTTAATTCTTTATGTATTGCTATCAGTCATTATTTCTTTTTTGTATTCATCTGAGATCATGTGTAGACATTATATGTATTATTGCAATGATGTTGATTCTTCATAGTGATTATATAACTTGTTCAGGTTACTTTAGGTATACAGGGGGTATTCTTCTCGCGTACATACGTCAGCGACTCTCATCGCGACTTCGTTTCCTCATATTTGGGAAGCGGGGCGTGACAATGATAGTGGATAAAATATCAGAAATAATAACAAATACAACTGAATAGTAATATACATGTATCGAGGTAAGTCATATTATTTATACAATAATAATAATCGGTACCGTCTGGTATTTTAGTTAGTCTCTTTCAGTGTCCCATACCATTGGCAATTCATACTGGTGCCTGCACTCCGGACGAACTCATCCGAACATGGCATATGGTTACCATTATCCGAACGAGAGAGTGACCAAATAACAAGAGTTCCCGACATCACTATTGTTTACACTATTTTATTATGTAAACTAGAAACCCAATGGTCGAAAAGCTCTAATCGGGTGGGCGTATCCCATGCATACCCAGAATCACAGCCTTAAACAGTCCCCTGGCTGCTGAGACTAGGGCTGACCTGTTAAGGCGAAATAATTAATGAAAAATGGGAGCTCAATGAGTTATAACGGGAAGAAAATCAGCGCTACCACGTCCTTTGCAGTGGGACAATAATAGATTCAGACATCCACCCAATAAGATCTAGTCGACCGTCAAGTCTCCCCCGACCCATGTTATATTTATCATAAATGAATTACATACTATGTCAAGAATGATAATAGTGCATGATACATGTAACAAGATAACTAGACATGAGCTATATTTATATCATTAAATAGGATAACGGGAAGCAGAAAACATGAGATGTAGGATTTAATAGGTTGCTCCACCGCACATCGGATATCAATAGCTAACATGTCCAGTAACAATATGTATCAATATCAGTTACGGAAAACAGTCATGTAATGAGAATACAGGAATATCCATGTAGTAATAATCCATGTAATATAAATAGTTATTCATGCAGCAGAAATACAAAAACAATTAATGCATATATGCCCGTGAATCTATGTAACAATGATGTATGAATATGGTATAATTGTACACAGTGTATCCATATAGCGATAATTCAAATATATGAAATAACAGTATTCAGTGAAATATTGTGTCCATATATCAGTGGGACATGAATAAGAAATAATAGTATCATGTGTAACAATGACAATTGTACATGAAATAAAAGTGTTCGGTATAACGGGTATTTACATGAAATACTGTGTCTAGTGTTCTAGAATGTCTGTGTAATCATGATACAAGTACATGAATTAGCAGTGTATTGTCATGAGTGAAGTAACAGTGAGAATATCAAGATATCGTTATCTTAATTATGTGTCAATATACCTCTATTTGTTATAATAATTTCAATATTATTAACATGATCAATATCATAAAGTAATTATTTATAATTTTCTATTTTCAAACTCTTCATAATCATTTTAATAATTATTAATTTAATATTTTAAAATATCTTTATCATTAATTCAATAATCGCTTATTACCAATATATATAACTAATCCATCTGTATTTTATTTTAAATCAAGAAACAAAATAAAATTTATTATTTAACAATTATATTCAAATAACTATCATGCATATTCTAATTACAGTGACTTATCGATAATTATAAATTATTGAAAATATTTATAATGATTTATCGATAATCACGATTTTTAAATAAAGCAATCAATCAATGTCACTAAATATGACAAAAATATAATTTATCAAGGAAAAATACTCACCTAGCTATTATAAAAATGTAATTTATCTTCTTACGATCACAACGACTCTAGAATCGTCCAATTCGGAGTCTGGACGCTCAAGATAAGATGCCTAACACTAAAATTATTAAAAATAGGTTAAAATGTAATTTATAATATTTTAAATGTAATAAATATTGTTTAATATGGGGTTTTATGTAAAATTATTTTATTGGGTTTAGAAGTGGGTTTGGGCTTCTAATGGGTTGGGTTTAGATCCAATACCTAAACCCATTTGACTTAAGTGGAAGTGGGTTATAGAAGTAATGGATTATTGGGGTTTAACGGATTTGGATCCAATTATAGAGAGAGAGAGAGAGAGAGAGAGAGAGAGAGAGAGAAGATGAGGAGACGCAGGTGGCAGCCATGGCAGCCTAGGACTGCCCCGCCGCGCGGTGGCAGCCAAGGAAGGCGAGCGGCGGCAGCCAAGGAAGGCAACGGCCTGAGGCCGGTTGGGAGAGAAGAGGAGATGGTAATGATGATAGTGTTGATAGTAATGATGGATATTATGGAGGGATGGTGTTGATTGGTGATGGCTGTGGTGGTGATCTTAGTCGTCGGAGGAGAAGGGAAGGGTAGTCGTACTGATTCAAATTTCAGAGCAATATTAGAATATGAGTTGTTAGTATAAAAGTAGCTTAATGAGTAGTCCTTATCAGACTAAAATACAATAAGACTAACACTGATGTCGGGCTCTAGCACACGTGGCAGGCCAATTGATTATTCGGGAAAAGAAAAATCTCCTTGAGAAGTTGTCATTAGGATACAGAACCAATTGCTTAGGAGATCAATATCTTGGGCATGTTCCCTAATCCTTTTCAATGGTTTAAATGATTACTAATATTCGTGACCTTGTCCTTGGTGGTCTAAATGGTTCCTACTTTCACAAATGCTTTCATTACTCTGTAGGTCTATAGACTATCATGCATCTACCACAGCAGGGAGGAGGGAAGCTAGTGAAAGATCACACTCATTCTCCATTGCTATTTATGTAATAGAAATTTGAAATTTCATGATTATCTCTTCTAAGCTCATAAGTGGCGTTTCTTGGATTTATTGCTTTTTCAGACCAAACTAACACCAATTGTCATGATTTCTTAGTTTAGATGGTTACGTACGGTAACAACACCCTCATGTTATACTTGTAACATATCCTATTATATCGGTATCCTGATCACTGACATTATATATCCTATTATACCGGCATCCTGATTACACATGTTGACATTGTTACCGTGACTATCACCGAGTTATCCCAGTGATCTAAGTAACATGCACATTAAATAATCTTGATAAACTAATAACATGACATTAAACAACTTACATTGGGATGGGGAAATTGATGAAGGAGACAGCGTCTGTATTTTGGGTGGAAGTAGGATATAGGTTGCGCAGTCGAAAGAGGGTCCACTGCAGGGTTCCCAATGGGTGACTGACACACCGTCATGTTCTTGTTCCTATTATACATGTTCCTGACTACCTTGCAGTAGGGTCTAGTTCAGCGCCAGGAGTCTGGGCCGTAGTCCCGGGTATCTACGGGACCCACCTAAAGTATGGACAATATCCCCAACCAATCAGTTTCAATAACTGAGGATCTCGATTGACACGTGTGATAGGCGTAGTATGGGATGCGTCTATTATAGGTGGCAATTGATGTTCGCTGACATAATACTAATAAACTGTTCATAATGTACTGTGATTGATTGTAGGCACCTGATACATGCATGATATTATAGACATTAGATCATACTAATGACTTAATGTACATCTGACTTTAGTACTGATTGACTCTACCCGCCTGATATATACATTGTGATAGACACCTGATTGAATACCTGATTGGACACATACTCTACTGTGTGCTATCCACATTATTGTTTATTTACTTTATTCATGTCATTTCTTATTCCAGTATATATATTTTCTTTATCTATTCACATGTTATATGCACATGTACTTTTCAGTTTATTCTTACACATTCACTAGGAGTTCTTACTCCCTGAATTTGCATATCCAGATTTGTAGCTATTTATTGTTGATCAGGTTTTTGGAGAGGATCACAGGCATCTTGAGGAGCCAGAGCTTTCTCTTGCTCGATCATCTTTTCTTGGTATTTTCTGTCTCTTCTTTATTCCATCGTTTTCATGATTCTATGCATTGGACTCATGCTTATTCCATTTCCTTTTCATAAGTCATCATAAGTGGATGTTTATGTCATATTGCAGTGATAATGATTATCGTAGTCGATTTTATAACTTGTTCATGTTACTTTAGGCTTAGCATGTACACGTGAGGTATTTTCCACGCGTATATATATCGCCGACTCTCATTGCGACTCTGTTTCTCCGTATTTTTGGAAGCGGGGCGTGACAGGGTTTTTTGGTATCAGAGCCAGGTTTGACAAAAAAAGAGAACCTAATTCATTCCAGTATATATATATTTTATCTGTTTACATATTATATGCACATGCACTTTTCAGTTTATTCTTACACATTCACTAGGAGTCCGGACTCTTTGGATTTGCATATCTAGATTTGTGGCTATTTATTACTGATCAGGTTTTTGGAGATAATCACAGGCATCTTGAGGAGCCAGAGTTTTCTCTTAGTCGATCTTTTTTTCTCGGTATTTTATGTCTCTTCTTTATTCCATCGTTTTCATGATTCTATGCATTGGACTCATGCTTATTCCATTTCCTTTTCATGGGTCATCTTGTGTGGATATTTATATGTCATATTGCAGTGATATTGATTATCGTAGTCGATTTTATAGTTTGTTCAGATTACTTTAGGCTTAACGTATACACGTGGGATATTTTCCTCGCATATATACGTCGTCGACTCTCGTCGCGACTCCGTTTCTCCGTATTTTGGGAAGCGGGGCGTGACAAGTAGGCTTAGACATGTGCAACTCATTCCCGAACCTGTTATGCTAACTTAATAACACGGATATCTATGCAATATGCTTTGTACTTGGGGCCGTTTGGCTGGGAAAACCATTTGAGAAAACTAACAGTTGAGCTCACTCGATCAGCATTTTTTTGAAAAATTTGTATGTTGACTCCACGCTGTCAGTTTTTCACCTGTTTTTCCACTTATTTTGTAGTAATTGCAATGCGGGAAAATCGTTAACGTTTCGTCAGCATCGTTTTTCTGATTTTCTAAAAATTTCAAGCAAACATGATTTTGTAAAATGAGAAAAAACTGATAGTGAAGCTTATTATGCCCACCTTTTTCAGCTTATTTTTCACCAAACAAACAGATCGTTAAATTTATCAAATTTAGATAAAAAAAAAATAAGAGATACATAAAATGAAAAGAGGAAATATTCATATCCAGATTTGAAATAAGCTACTTATATTATATCATTCCGATAACTATTATATTAACGTGGAGTTCTGCTCCATCAAGTTTTAGTGGGTGGGGAATCGAGAGGACATCTTTTGCTTTCAGTTGCACCTCAAGTAAATAGTTCAGTAATAGTTATACGATCTTTGAATAGTATTGTCACAGTTGTTTTGTTTTATTTTACTTAGATAAGAGTACAAGTATTTTGCCTTAGTAAATATGAATTTGAATATTAATGAATATGATTATAAAACTAAAAAAAATGATGAGTTATATATTCTTTTGATATCTATGTTTCAGTTTGAAAGGGAATTTAAAGTATGTAAGAAGGAAGGTATTCTTATATTTTTGTCATTTTCTTTCAACATATTCTAACTTTTCATATTCTGCTTTTAGTTGTTCTCTTGTTCCCAATGCACTATGTATATTAAATCTTTGGATATGTCAAAAGCATTTAGTCCTTTGGCGTTTTCTCCAATGCAAAGTAACTCTCTTTTTTGGATGCTTTCTATATAATTTTTTTCTGTCTTTGTGAGAAGAAAATAAAGGGTCAGACTGTGTGTGAGAGTAACTCCTTTTATTCCGACTTTCAAATGCACTGCCATGTCAGCAAAGAAAAAGAGATGGGGTCAGCTAGGGGCTACATTTTTTTTGATAATTTGGATTTAAGGAATTGGTGTGAAGTGAGGAAGTAAGATTTATTTCCTTTAGGAAAAAGGGAAATGAGTAGTAAGTTTTCTGGTGTTTGGATGGTTGTTGGGAAGTGTTGTTTGGAAAATGTTTTATCGTTTCCGGTGTTTGGATGGTAATGAAAAGTGAAAATGGAAAAGTTGACCACAAAGTTGACCGCAAAATAATATTAAAATAAAAATTAATTAGAAAAATAAAAAATAGATTGTAATTAGAATGCAAGTGAGATTTACATGACCAAAAAATTAACTGTTTTATGCTATAACTTATTATAAATGAGATTTACATGACCACAAAATTAACTGTAGCACTCTGGAAGTGAGAAAATGGTTGTGTAAAAGAGAGATGAAAAAGGGAAAAGGGGGTTTTCTTATTTTCCTTTTCCGGTGTTTGGATAGATAGAGAAATGAGCAATTATACTTCCTCACTTCCTCACTTCACTCGGATTCCTTACATCCAAACACGCCCAAAAAGACTGACTCCCGTCACTAAAACAAATCAACACGCACACAAGTTAACTGATAGTGGATGGGACCTTTTTCCTGATGCAATTGATTTTGCTCTGATTGGGCTCCTTTCTGGTCGGAGAGGGAAGACTGTGGAGAGCTCTGATACAGCAATCAAAGATGGTGTTGCGCAGAGTGACAAAGAGAAGGATCCCAAGGGCTATTGATAAAGAATCCTAAGAGTCACGTATGTTCCGAGTACTTGTATGCTCCTCCACTTGAGTGACTTGACGATGATGATGATGATGATGATGATGATGATTGATATGTTGTGTTTTGAGTATGTTGATTATTCAACTTGTTATGCTTGAAGGGAGTGAATGGAGAGTCCTTTTTTTTATATAAATAAACAAGCTTTAGTGCGTTTGGTAATGGAGAGTCCTTTTGATTATTGTTTCCAAGTGCAATGTTTCATGCATCAGCATCTGATGGAACAAAAGTGCACTCACCAGGGAGGTGAGGCCAGTAGCGGCAACTTTTATTACTTCTGATGCTTTGCTTCTTTTTTTTTTTTTTTTTTTTTGACACTAGTTAGCAAGTAATAATTAGAGTAACTTTTTTGCATTTTTTTTCTCATTTTCAAGACGGTCCAAAATATTTTTTGAATATGACAAAACTATCACAATATTTAGGGTGAAAATATTGGCAATAATAGGTGTTGAACACTATTTTGAAAATTTTCTAGTTGCCTTTGTTAGTTTGATAGGAGTCTAAATTTCCTACAGATTAGGTGCCCATGAACAGAAATCAGGTTACATAAAGAAAAGACTTGCAGCACAGCAAGTCAAGTCTTTGGGGTAGACGAGCCCTTTCCATTATTTCCTGGCTCTTTCCTTTATTCCTGTTTTCTGGTGCAATTTCACTGGAGATGAACGTGGGCCCACCTGCGGAGGTGAGACAATGCCACGCCAGCAAAGAATACAGCGGTGAGGTCAGCTGAAGGAGACCGTCAACCATTTCTTTGCTCCCAAGTCATGTTCATTAAGTCTATAAAAGGCTCCCCTCACTAACACAAACAAATTAACACACACACAAGTTTTTTTTGAGAATGTAAATGTAAATATATTTCCCAAAAAAAGTATCTACAAACTGCCAATAAGCAGTTCAAACAAGTAACCATACAACAGCCCAAACAAGAGCTATATCAAAAAGAACCTATCTGTGATGCCAAGAAGAGGATCACAACAAACTCCCAACTCCACAGGCACTGTCGCTAGATAGCAGCCACAGTACCCTAACCCAACTTCTTCTTTCGCTTTCCCTTCTTACCACCACATTCCAACCCATCGAACTGCCATCCAGTTCATCGTCTGGCCAATGATTCTTCCTAGCAGGCCCCCCCCTGTGCAGGTGCAAAGTGGATGCCCTCGCCATCAGTTTGATGCTGGACGTCAGCCCCTTCAGACAGATCAGACCTTTTCTTATTCTTCCCCTTTTTACCAACTCTAGTCTCACCCCCCTCATAGGTAACCAGGCCCTCCTCTGGGCAAAGTGTAGATGAATCTGGTTCCGCCCCATCTTGAAGACCAGCATTCATGCACTCCTCTGGGCAAGTAGCGGCTGGAACTGCCGCCAATCCAGATTTAACTGGCGGCAGACCAGCCCCCCCAGGCCCCCTATCCATACGGTCATCAGAGTCGGCAGCATCATTGAACTCCATGGTCATCCCCATAGCCAGTGCAACAGCAGAGAGGATCGCCTTAACCGTATCCACAGCTGGGACTGTCCCCACATTCGGCAAATCAATGGAAGCATCCTGGACCACCTTTGGCCCAGACATAAGCCAATCCTGGACCTCCTTTGGCCCATTGTCAGCCACGAGATAAACAGACCCTGCATCCGGAGGCTTCTCTAGGCAAGGTACTCCATCAAGAGGCCCTCCCCCCACAGGCACAGAAGAGGCAGGCCGGCCAGCAGCAGGCCGGACCTCCTCAGCCACAGGCACAGAATGGATAGGCCGGCCACCACCACCAGTCTGTTTCCCAGACCCCCCTTCATTCTGAAGCTGCCTCTTAGCAACATACACCGCATGTTTCCTCCCCTCAGCCCCCATGCCGCAGGCACCAACCAGGTGCCCAAAGGTCTTGCACTTTTTACAAAATTTGGGAATGAACTCGGCCGTCACCAATTGATGGTACACCACCCCCGTCGGAAGCCGAATTTCGACATCCGAAACAATTTCTGACGAAGCATCCACCTCGACCAATACTCTAGCAAAGGAGAGCCTCTCCTTTGTCAGAGTCATTTTATCAGTAGTAATGGGTTTCCCCACCCTGGACACAATCTTGCCGAGGGAACGCGCATTCCAACAATCAAGGGGGAGGCCCGGTAGCTGGATCCATATCGGAACCGAAGATACATCCTCTCCCTCGAACCTGAAGCATCTCGGCAATATTTTCAGTATCAAATTACTCCCGTACGCAAAGTACGGTCCACCATTCAAGACCTCTCGTCTATCCTCTTCCGATTGGAATTTGAAAACAAACCACCCCGACCGGTGTCTCCAGTGAGTGCAGTTCACTTTCCATCCCTCCCTCAATTTACGGACAGCCGCCATACCGGAAACTTGCCCGCAAATAGGCCCACCAAACAGAAACCCCAGGCCTCCTCAACCACATCCACATCATCCTCCTCTAACATCACAAGGTCACCTTCTACTTCCCATTCATCGAGTTTAATCCCCTTGCCCAAATTTCGATTATCCTTAAATAAGTTAGCCCAAGTGGCCTTCTGGGCAGCCCCATCAGACCCCACCTGGACCCCCACGTTGTCACCAGCACCCAGCTGCACACCAGGAACAGTCGGGCTTGACTGTGGCATATGATCAAACACCTGATCTGTCAACAGCCCCCCATCTGCATTAAACAGATCAGAATTCTGGTTCCCTATCTCCTCCAACTCCTCTTCCTCCTCACTACCATTAACAGAAGAAGAAACACAGTCACTCTCCTCCAATTCGTGACAACTAACCTCATTATCCGAAGAACCCTGCTGCTCCGAATCCACACCCGCAACCTGCTCTACTGCCGCCTGCACCAGAAGATTCCGGCCAGAAACAGCAGCTACATCATCTTCGGCAGAATCCTGGTGATCCATGTTCACTGCCGCAGCCTCAACCGGTTCTGCCACCATCATCTTCGGCATAACCAGGACAGTACCCGACGCACCCACCATAGATCCCCCCTTAATGAACCTCCCAACATGATCCCTTGGCTGTCCAGACCGAGATCTGGTTGTAGGCTTCATGGGAAGAGCTAGATGATATCAATTTGAAAGATCCAAGACCGAGATCCACTGTCCCTCCCACTAGCCCCCACTTGGGGGATGGGAAACCAACCTCTGAGGCAAAGAGCGTGCCTAGAGGAGCTGAAGAAGACCATGAACCAGAGGCCAGCAGTACTTGGAAGAGCCAAGGTGAGATTCCACCATGGGGGGAATTTCGCCTGGGGAGAGCTTCTCTCTCTAACTCCCAAGACTTTTTTAACTCTTTCTTAATTTCTAACACACATTCAAGTTAATTGAAAGAGAGATGGGCAATGGAGAGAGCACGGGAGGCCAAGGGTCTGATCAGAGAGAGAGGACTGTGAAGAGCTCTGGCACAGCAATGAAAGCTGCTTGTGCTGTGGGTGCTGCAGCAGCAACTGGTGCTGCTCTGATCTATTCCCTCTCCAGTGCTGCGCAGAGTGACAACCAGAAGATGATGAAGGCCCCGGGGAGAAAAGGGAAGCTCATTCCGAGAGACACCTTTACGAAGGATCCCCAGGGTTATTTCAAAAACCTTCATGGCAAGGGCAAATAAAACTAGATAAACTACTACGTTAAAAGTTTGTGTGTTGAGTCCCTAGCACTCCCATTGATAAAGAATCCTATGAGTTATGTATGATCCTAGCACTTGTATGCTCATCTACTTGACTGACTTGATGATGACGATAATGATGATGGTTGATATGTTGTGTTTTGAGTATTTTGATTATTCACCCTGTTATGCTATATTTTTTTTTATTTGAACTTATGATTCCTTGTTGTAAGTAACATGTCCTGCAAACTTACTCGTTAAACCTTTTCTAATTAAAGGAGGAGAACGTATTTTCCTGTCCAAAGAGACCAAAAAAAATCCACCATACTTTCCTGATGTGTGAACCAAAAAAAGATTTACAATTGAATGTTGCTTAAATGAGAAAAGTTTGTCTTTTTAGTTAGGAGGAAAAAAAACCTAATTAAGAATTCTAAAATCTAGCACTGAGGTTTTTCTACATCTGCGAAAGGTCTCTCACGCCATAAATAAATACTTGTTTTTCTCATCGAAGTACCCAAATGTTTTATTGGAGATTACAGGTTGTAAAATTGTACACAAAAAAGCTATGGCCGAGTAAAATTAGTTCCATTGATTTTCTAAATCGCTCAATCTTTGTTACAATTATAAATAGCTATGAGTCCTGCACATTTCTTCCATAATTATTATTATTCTGTAATTACTAATAAAGACAATATAGCTAATGTTACACGAAGTAAACCAAATAAGAGATTTAGATCTAATTTCATACAACATTTGCTGCATTTTCATTGCAGGAAACCAACAACCCTATAATGAAAAAAAAAAAAAAGGATAAAATAAAAGGTCCCTTAATACACAAACTAAAAAGAATGCTTTTAATGCAACAATACACACACGCACTTTATTGTGAGGGAAATAAAATTGCCCAATTTTGGACCCTTTAGCGAGTGCATCTTTAATACAAGTTTTGACTGCATGTCTGGAAAGGTAATATAGTGATATTTTTAAAAAAAAAAAAATTAAGTTGTTTTGAAATGATCGAAAGAGTAGAAAGTTACCCCAGTTCCTGTTGGTTTCTGGGATCAATCAGACAACTAATCAATATCACTGAAATATCAACAATTTAATTGGCCAGGTCGGTAAATATCAAGTGGGAGGTTTTCCGTTCGATAGAACGTTCCTTAATTTAAGAACCACCTTTCAATTTCCTTCCTTGGTTAAACACCAATTAGACTGGTATAAATCAGTCTCAATATGCTGAATATCAGTATATCCCCTATATAAAGAAATTAATTCACTTATACAGTATTTTGGAGTGAGGTACGCTTAAAGCGAATCTCCTTAAGACAATTACGTTCCCCGCACCGGTGCTAACGGGTTACTGGACGCTGGTCTCCCAAGATACAACACTCCTTCACGGTATTTGGATAACACTACCAAATCACCGTACGGTCGACCCGTAGTTAACCAGTACCTTCACAGGATTATTGAAGCAGCGGGACAAAGACAAATTTCGGGAGAATATTTGCCTTTACTTTGGAGGAGCACCCACTGTAAAGGAAGAAGGAATGTTGAAGAATATTCTTCTTCGGAAGTCCCAGATTCAGACAACAATTCTATTAAAGACTCTGTTGGATTTTCTGAGCCCTCTTTCAGAACGAATTTTTGCAGAATCTCTTTTGGAAGCCGCTTCGAAAACCGAGTTACTGATTTTTCACTTCCTGTTTGGAAGTCACTTCAACTGAGAGAGAGAGAGAATCTCCTTCAGACAGAACTCAGAAGATTTCTTGGTGTTAGTGTGTTTTTTAATTGAGAATACGGAGCGCTATTTATAGCGCTTTGGCAGGGACAATCTGGTCCGAACCCGACGAACAGTTGCAACGGTTCGGTCTGAACCGTCGCAACGGTTCGGTTCAACCGCCGCAACCGTCCAACCGCCACGAAGGTTTACAAACAGCCGTTGGCGGGGCGGTTTGGATCCGGTTAGCGGAGCGGGTCCGTTGGCGGCCCAGCACCGGCGCCGGCGCCGGCCGGCTGGCCATCGCCGCCGCCACCATCGGCGGCGCGCGCGCGTATGTGCGGGCATGGTTTCCTCCCAATCGCGCGCGAAAACTCCAAGTACCCAAAGGGCACGCCCTTTGTTCCCAATTTTCTCTATTTAAACACTACAAACTTCCATCCCATGGTCAATGTGGGACTAAATGCCTTTAACTACCTTTAGTCCCATTTTGGCTTTGAATTAGGCAATCTTTAGACTTGAATATCTCATTCATTCGAAGTCGGAATTGAACATGTGAATATACCACATTCATCTCCAATGGAAGGAGAACACACTCCAACCATCATCCAATTGATTCGATCAACGGATCTCGCCGTAATTCAATTCAAAGATTCACATATATTCTTCATATTCTAACAATCCCCCACAATGAATGGAGATTCAAGGAATTGACACATAAAGAGACTGACTCTATTGTGAAAGGTACTTTAGAAAAGAAACTGCATCAGGATAGGTGAACTAGGTCTTGAACCTTCCATAGCGAAAGCTTTATCGAACTTACTGGCTAATCAGTGAATTAGGTCTTGAACTGTTAGCCGTTAGTGTAAGCCATGTCAACAAGCTTCACACAGTGACTTTCCAAATCAACTTTGGTTCTCGGTTGTATCCATTTTAGCCCTAGACATTCTTGACTTCAGAGAGTATCTTTAGGAATAACAGCCTCCATAGAAATTCCCAAAGAGCCGACCCAACTCTATACTCACATAGGTGATCGTCTTATTAAGAGTAGTCTACTCTACTCCACTTGTTTAGTAACAAGATATAAGCATCATTAAAAGCGTTAAGCTTATCCTTAATCCACTTATAGAAAAGCACTTATGTGCACCTTAGGAATGGATTGGAGTCAAGCTCCCAAGTGCTTACTTGCTGAGTCAATCATAACTAGTTTTTCCTCTTGAACTTAGTCTGTGGGATCTCTAGTCGCTAAGTGAGGCTTCCATTAAGCTGACTCGGTAAGGTTAGGTTTTAGACCCATTCCCCTCGACACGCAGTTTATACGCTCTCCACTTAAACCTTTAGTAAGCGGATCCGCTAAATTATCTTTTGACGAGACAAAGTCAATAGAGATAATTTCATTTGAGAGCAACTGCTTCACAGTATTATGTCTACGACGAATATGTCTAGACTTACCGTTATATATGACATTTTGTGCCCTAGATATAGCTGCGTGATTATCGCAGTGTATACATATAGCGGGCACTGACTTTTACCATAATGGTATATCTTCTAAAAATTGTCGAAGTCATTCTGCTTCTTCTCCGGCCTTATCTAAGGCTATGAATTCCGATTTCATAGTGGAACGGGCAATACATGTTTGCTTAGAAGATTTCCAAGATACCGCTCCTCCTCCTAAAGTAAATACGTATCCGCTAGTTGATTTTGATTCCTCAGAATCTGCAATCCAATTAGCATCACTGTATCCTTCAAGTACAAGTGGATACTGTCCATATCTCAAGGCATATTCCTTGGTATGTGATACATAATCTAATACTCGTAGTAGAGCAGTCCAATATTGATAATAGGATTACTAGTGTATCTGCTTAACTTGCTTACAGCGTAAGCAATATCGGGTCTAGTGCAATTCATCAAATACATTAGACTTTCGATAATCTGAGAATACTCCAACTGGCGTTTTCCAGTTCCTGTATTCTTATGAAGGTGGATGTGTGGGAGAAAATGATTAGTATTCTCTTTTATCCCATGATCCTTGAATCTTTCTATCATCTTATCCACGTAGTGAGATTGAGATAGACTGATTCCATCTGGTGTTCTGGTGATTTTAATTCCTAAAATTACATCAGCAACCCCCAGATCCTTAATGTCAAAACTGTTGGATAACATTCTTTTAGTGGACTTAATAATTTCAATATTAGTCCCTAGTATCAACATGTCGTCTACATAAAGACAAACAATGATACATGCATTTCTAACTGTTTTAGTGTAAACACACTTATCGCATTCATTGATAGTGAATCCATCTTTGATCATGACACTATCAAATTTCTCATGCCATTATTTTGGAGCCTGCTTTAAACCGTATAAGGATTTTACCAATTTACACACTTTATGTTCTTGGCCCTTGACTATAAATCCTTCAGGTTGCTCCATATATATCTCTTAATTTAATTCACCATTTAAGAATGCAGTCTTGACATCCATTTGATGGATATCTAAGTTATGCAATACTGCAATTGCAATCAACATCCGAATTGATGTTATTCTTGTTACTGGTGAATAAGTATCGAAGTAGTCAAGTCCTTCTTTTTGTCGATAACCCTTGGCTACCAATCTAGCCTTGTACTTATCGATAGATCCATCGGGTTTTAATTTTCTTTTGAAAATTCACTTACACCCAGTTGGTTTACTGCCAGGAGGCAAGTTTACCAATTCCCAAGTATGATTACTTAGTATGGATTCTATTTCGCTATTTATAGCTTCTTTCCACATTTGTGCTTCTAGGGTTGACATAGCCTCTTTAAATGTTTGAGGCTCGCTTTCAATAGCGTATGCTATGAAATCTGGACCAAAAGATTTTGAGATTCTAGATCTATGACTTCTTCTTGGTTCAATTTCCGCATTAACAGTCGGTTCCTCGGGGCTTTCGTCCCTGAATGCTATCTCATGTGTTCTTTTCCCAGAAGTCTTATCTGCTTCCCGTTTGTATGGGAAGATGTCTTCAAAGAACACAGCATCTCTATGTAAGTTCACCTAAAGGGGGGGTGAATAGGTGATGGCTAATCTAATGGTCACTAAATGACAAATAATGCGGAATTATAAACTATTAGACCTAAACAAAACTATTACACTAAACACCACGTATAACACAAGAGTGTAGCCGAATTCCCGTGAAGGGCTCTGGACTAACTCCTCTAGATTCTCCTAGATAAGGGTTGAGGTGTCGCGTTGGCTCTCTTGGTTGAATACAAGTGTTAGCAAACAATCCCAAGCAAGTATAACAATTAAGCACACAAGTATATCATGCATATAAAGATAAACACAATAAAGGAATGCAAGATATAAACACAAGGAGATAGAGAGAGAGTGAGCAATCGCAAACACAAGGGATTTGTTTCGAGGTTCGAGCACACTTGCTCTACATCCCCGCCTTCGACACACGAAGGATTTCCACTATAATCGATCCCACCGGATCACTCGGTGCCGCAACACCTACAACTCTCGGACTCCCTAGTCCGTACACACGCAAGCCCCACAAGCTCGCCGAGGCCGCACCTCAAACCAAGAGTTCACACACGAACTCTAAACCATCGCGAACACACTTGTCCGCCTCCTCAAAGAAACAAAGAAAAGATCTCTTGGTGATCTAAACACTTTAATCACCAATAAACACTCTCACTACAACACTCCTATAGAATGAGTAATCAATGGATAGCTCAAGTGTTTGTGTGAGAAAACAAGGATGAGAATGGTGGAGGAAAACTCAAGAAAATCTCTTTTGAACACTCTTGATAAACTCTCCTTTTGATTGGAAATATTTGCTCTTAATCAAGTGGAGGAAAACCTCTAAATAGTTCAGGAAAAACTGGTGAAAACCCACTTGAAAATCTTAGGCAAAAACAATGCCCAAACCCCCAAATTTATAGGGCTAGAAAAACTAGCCGTTGGGGTCTGTCAGGCCTGTCGGTCGACCGCCCGGTCGACCGGCCAACGGTCATATTCCAGACCGTTGTGCCATCGGTCGACCGGCCGGTCGACCGAGGCCAGATACAGAGAGCAGACTCTCTGTCCGGTCGACCGCCCGGTCGGCCGGGGCCTTTCCAGAGAGCAGAGCTCTCTGGACGGTCGACTGGGTCGGTCGACCGGGTCGGTCGACCGGCCATCTGCCAGGTCAAGGCGTGCACGTCTGTGCACGTCGGTCGACCGATCCGGTTGACCGACTTCAGACCTAGTCGACTAGGTCGGTTGACTAGTCGACTGGCTGAAGCCTGAAACAGAAAATCTGGGATTAAAATGTTGGTCATTTTTAACTTAATGAAATCCCATAAATACACAGAAAATCTACAAAAATAGTTTTACCATTATACTTTGATAAACAAACATGCTTGCATAAAATCAAGGCATGTTATAAAAGATTTGGACTATTTTTGTAACTTGGAAATATTGGTTCAAAATGAAAACTGTATTTTTTCAAAACTTGTTTTCAAAAACTTCTCCAAATACAAAAACAAGATATTTAAACTTTATTAAAGCATAGGGTGTATGGATATGATCCACTACACAAACATGGTGAAATATCGATGTTTTTGACATTAAGTTCTAAACATGATTTTGGATAAAAGATATGAAAACTTGAAAACCAAAATCCAAACATGTATTTTCTAAAATAGAAAATCTTTTGTAAAAACAAAACTATCAAGAGTGTGTGTGTAACGCCCCAATCCCGCAGGTACGGGGACGTTATGGCGACGTACATACGCGAGGTGAAAACAACCTCACGCGTACGTTAAGCCTCAGTACAGGGAATCACCTCCATAGACATAATGGTTCCAGCAGGAAATAAGTACAAGAATACCTGCAGAAAGGGGTTAGTGATCATAACAGATATAAAAACAGGGATAAATGAGATAACAGAAATAAATTACCAAGATACCTATAAAAAGTCTCGATGAGGAATCTCCTATGTGACTCCAAGGCACTATCTGATAATACGGTAGCTCGGATCTCCAACCTGGGCATACAAACCCAGGGTCGTCAGAAAGCGACCTAGAGAGTGGTAAAATGAAGGAGGCAATAATATGTACAATAGTAGTACAAGCATGATAATAATATATATAATACATCATGGTGTACTAGTGATACCATATAATAAGGATATCATGAGCATGATACCATATAAGAAGAATATCATAAGCAGTAGTAATAGATAAACATGCAAGCAGTAGAAAATATATATATATATATATATGTCCTCTTTTAATACCATCCCTAAGCCGGTTATCATCGGGTCATGTCTATAGTCGTCTAGTGGTGACGTGCTAGAAGTGAACATGCAGGTGGGCATATGCAATATGAACATGCAAATGGGCATACGCAATATAACTATTACACAGTGTTGTGCATAACAGTATTGATGTCTGCAAGGTATACAGAAAACAGAATGTATGTAATGCAGAGACATGAGTAGGATACCACCACCGAAGGTATAACATGGACCAGGTAAAGTAACAAAGTATACATGTAACATGATAACTTAAATGATTAGGAACAGTAACAAGTACATGGATCAGGCAAGTCATGTCATTGATACAATAGCAGCAATCAGTACCACCTGGTATTGTAATCAATCTCTTCCAGTGTCCCATACCACTGGCAGTTCATACTGGAGCCCGCACTCCAGTCGAACCCATCCGGACATGGCCTACGGGTACCATTATCCAAACGAGAGAGTAACCAAATAACAAGTGTTCCCGACGTCACTATTGTGTATACTGTTTTATTATGTTAATTGGAAACCTATGGTCGAGGAGTTCTTATCGGGTAGGCGTATCCCGTGCATACCCGGGATCACGGCCTTAAACAAACCCCTGGCTGCTGAGACCAGGGCCCTCCGCTAAGAGGGAGCATGAATCAAGTAACAAGAGCTCATGGAGCAATTGGTAGGCAACACTACCGTCCCCTGCAGTGGGAAAACAATATGGATCCAGTATATCACCCGATAAGATCTAATCAACCGTCAAGTCTCCCCCATACCCAAGTTAGCTTTATGATCTGATATGTCAAGTATACAATGTAACAAGAACAAATACAATACATGATACGGGTAACATGATAACTGGACCTGAGCTCTGTTGATAGCATAGAACAATATAACGGGAAACGGGAACAATATAACGGAAATAATATAACGGGAAACGGGAACAATATCACGAGAACAATATAACGGGAACAATATATGTGGGATTCCACATATCGCATATCAACAGCTCTCATGTCCAGTATCGGGAATATCCATATCAGTAACAGGAATAACAATATCCAGTAACTAGCATAACAATATTAGTCACGGGAAACAAGCATATAACAGGAATACGGGGATAACATGGAATAATAATACATGTAATATGCATCGGGATCCATATGACCAGACTAGTGAAGACATGCATGTGTGACCGTGATATGTAAATATGCCGTATATGATGATGGGTATGATGAGAACAATAATATGAGATGCGGTAGTCCGTGCCTGGTATATCCGTGTATCAGTGGAACATATATGTGTAGCCATACTCCGTGTACTATAATACCATGTCCCGTGACCTTACAGTATCCGTGTCCCACTAATGGTGTCCAGGGTATCCGTATAACAGTAACTCCCTAACATGCAATAGCAGTGTTGGTGTATCCGTATATCCGTGAATGATAATATATCGTGTAATGCGTGATAACAATACCTAGTTGTACCAGATATATATAGTATCCAATGTGCTTAGCATGTTCGGGTAAGACTTACGGGTACATAGTGTGAGGCCGGTACCGGTGATTATATCTAATCGAGTATCAGCTATCCCTATTTGTAATGTCGGTCACCATCTTATGATATTGATTATGTTTAACGAATCGTCTTGCACTAAGTACCATTTATTAACCAGTATTTACAGTTGTTACAGGGATTAACCGATCAACACGACGAGTGTGCTAAGACAACCAATCAAGATTACTAAACATGATCAAATATAATTTATAAAAGCAAAAACACTCACAAACTAGCCATGAGAAGGTAGCTCTCTTTCCCACGATCGCAACGGATCTAGAATCGCCTGAATCGGAGTCCGGATGCTCCCGATATCTCCCGAACGCTAAAAAGAATAAAATTGGGTTAAATATGTAATAATAATATTTAAATGCAAATACTGAAATGTCACAGGGGGTTTTCTGTAAAATTACCTTTAATGGGTTTTGGATGCGGGTTTGGTTCATAACGGGTCGGGTCCAGATCCACAACCCAAACCCGTTAACTTAAGTAAATGGGTTCATGGGTTATTGGGTTTGGCCAAGCAAACCCAAAAGGGTTATTGGGTGTTTGATTAACCCTATTGGGTAATGGGTTTGGGTTTTACCCAAACCCAAACAAGACAAAAGGGCAGCAGCAGCAACTTGCTGCTGCCGCCTCCATTAGCCAGCCGGCCAGCCCAGCTGGCCGGCGGCAGGAGGAGTCCGACGGCGACGGCCCAGCCGCCGGCGGTGCGGCCGTTGTGCCGACAGAGAGAAGGCACGGAGAGGGAGAAGAAGAGAGAGAGAGAAAGGGGCATGTGGGTTTACAGCAACAGAAGAAGAAAGAGAAAAGAGGGGAGGAGGAGAGGGTGGCCGGAGGGGGTGCACGCGGCGGCGCCGGCCGGGCTGGGGCGCGGCCGCCGACGGCGCCTGCGGCGGCCGGTGGCGCCGCGGCCTGGCTTGGCCGCTGACAAGGGGGTCAGCCCTCCCCTTTTGGGTCTGCACAGCAAGATGGAGAGAGAGAGATAGTGAGAGAGAGAGAAGAAGAAGGAGAGAGAAAGGTAGAGGAGAGAGAATTGAGAGAGAGAGAGGGGAGTTTGAGAGATAGAGAGAGGGAGAAAGAATTTAAAAGAGAGAGAGACAGAGGCGGTGACAATGGCGGTTGGGAGAAATCTCTGGAGAAGTGGAGAAGAGGAAAGAAAAAGAAAAGAAAAGAAAAGAATTTAAATCAGTAAAATAATATTATTTAAGCTGGCTCAAAATTCAACTAGCTCTGAACGGTGCCCAAAAATTACAGAAAATAGAAAATATTATCCTGAGACGTAATATGAAAACGGTTTGCAGAAATTCAATCCGGTTTCCAAATTAAAAATTCCGGAGTGTCTCGCCGATACCGGGCGACACCAGTTTCGCCCGATTTTCGATAAATTCAGAAAAATACCCAAAAATACCCTAACATCGCTCATGAAATTCTAAGATATACGGTGAAAGCGGATTCTCAAACTCCAACTCCGTTTGTGAAATAAAAATAGCAAGGCTGATTATCGGTATCGGTCGACACCGACTACGGAGATTTTCCAAACTAATCCAGAAAAATTCCAGAAAATCCTGAAAAATCTAAAATATTAAAACCTGATTTTTAAAACTGAAATCGGCTCAATCGGACTACTACAGAGGTCAAATCAATTTTGTACGTCATATCGCATACTGATACGGTGATACGTACACCGGGAAGCAGGGGGTTACATTTCTCCCCACCTTACAAAAAATTGCGTCCTCGCAATTTCCAATCAGGTGTGAGACCAATATTTTTAACCCCAAAGCTGAAATGTTACGGGTCCACGACACTTCCGCTGCGCACTCTGCTATCTATAAGGAACTCGGGATGGAGAAGTATGGTAGTTCCTAACGGATGGGAAGCAGAACGATGCAAGAAAAGCGAGAAGGAAATCGGATGTTCTGATTGACAACTAGAAGGAAGGAAGGAATACAAATGAGTCAAGGAATGAATTGTCAAGGTCATGGTATTCTTGTACTCGTTGCTGGAATCCCCACTTTAATCTGCCTCTGCTTGTACTGTAGGTCTGAGCTCGAGGCTTGACCCAGGTGGTTACCCACACCAGGTATGAACCTAAGCTCTGATACTACTCTGTAACGCCCCAATCCCGCAGGTACGGGGACGTTATGGCGACGTACATACGCGAGGTGAAAACAACCTCACGCGTACGTTAAGCCTCAGTACAGGGAATCACCTCCATAGACATAATGGTTCTAGCAGGAAATAAGTACAAGAATACCTGCAGAAAGGGGTTAGTGATCATAACAGATATAAAAACAGGGATAAATGAGATAACAGAAATAAATTACCAAGATACCTATAAAAAGTCTAGATGAGGAATCTCCTATGTGACTCCAAGGCACTATCTGATAATACGGTAGCTCGGATCTCCAACCTGGGCATGCAAACCCAGGGTCGTCAGAAAGCGACCTAGTGAGTGATAAAATGAAGGAGGCAATAATATGTACAATAGTAGTACAAGCATGATAATAATATATATAATACATCATGGTGTACTAGTGATACCATATAATAAGGATATCATGAGCATGATACCATATAAGAAGAATATCATAAGCAGTAGAAATAGATAAACATGCAAGCAGTAGAAATATATATATATATATATGTCCTCTTTTAATACCATCCCTAAGTCGGTTATCATCGGGTCATGTCTATAGTCGTCTAGTGGTGACGTGCTAGAAGTGAACATGCAAGTGGCATATACAATACGAACATGCAAATGGGCATACGCAATATAACTATTATACAGTGTTGTGCATAACGGTATTGATGTCTGCAAGGTATACAGAAAACAGAATGTATGTAATGCAGAGACATGAGTAGGATACCACCACCGAAGGTATAACATGGACCAGGTAAAGTAACAAAGTATACATGTAACATGATAACTTAAATGATTAGGAACAGTAACAAGTACATGGATCAGGCAAGTCATGTCATTGATACAATAGCAGCAATCAGTACCCCCTGGTATTGTAATCAATCTCTTCCAGTGTCCCATACCACTGGCAGTTCATACTGGAGCCTGCACTCCAGTCGAACCCATCCGGACATGGCCTACGGGTACCATTATCCAAACGAGAGAGTAACCAAATAACAAGTGTTCCCGACATCACTATTGTGTATACTGTTTTATTATGTTAATTGAAAACCTATAGTCGAGGAGTTCTTATCGGGTAGGTGTATCCCGTGCATATCCGGGATCACGGCCTTAAACAAACCCCTGGTTGCTGAGACCAGGGCCCTCCGCTAAGAGGGGAGCATGAATCAAGTAACAAGAGCTCATGGAGCAATTGGTAGGCAGCACTACCGTCCCCTGCAGTGGGAAAACAATATGGACCAGTACATCACCCGATAAGATCTAATCAACCGTCAAGTCTCCCCATACCCAAGTTAGCTTTATGATCTGATATGTCAAGTATACAATGTAACAAGAACAAATACAATACATGATACGGGTAACATGATAACTGGACCTGAGCTCTGTTGATAGCATAGAACAATATAACGGGAAACGGGAACAATATAACGGAAACAATATAACGGGAAACGGGAACAATATCACGGGAACAATATAACGGGAACAATATATGTGGGATTCCACATATCGCATATCAACAGCTCTCATGTCCAGTATCGGGAATATCCATATCAGTAACAGGAATAACAATATCCAGTAACTAGCATAACAATATTAGTCACGGGAAACAAGCATATAACAGGAATACGGGGATAACATGGAACAATAATACATGTAATATGCATCGGGATCCATATGACCAGACTAGTGAAGACATGCATGTGTGACCGTGATATGTAAATATGCCGTATATGATGATGGGTATGATGAGAACAATAATATGAGATGCGGTAGTCCGTGCCTGGTATATCCGTGTATCAGTGGAACATATATGTGTAGCCATACTCTGTGTACTATAATACCATGTCCCGTGACCTTACAGTATCTGTGTCCCACTAATGGTGTCCAGGGTATCCGTATAACAGTGACTCCCTAACATGCAATAGCAGTGTTGGTGTATCCGTATATCCGTGAATGACAATATATCGTGTAATGCGTGATAACAATACCTAGTTGTACCAGATATATATAGTATCCAATGTGCTTAGCATGTTCGGGTAAGACTTACGGGTACATATAGTCATGGGTCTAGTGTGAGGCCGGTACCGGTGATTATATCTAATCGAGTATCAGCTATCCCTATTTGTAATGTCGGTCACCATCTTATGATATTGATTATGTTTAACGAATCGTCTTGCACTAAGTACCATTTATTAACCGGTATTTACAGTTGTTACAGGGATTAACCGATCAACACGACGAGTGTGCTAAGACAAACAATCAAGATTACTAAACATGATCAAATATAATTTATAAAAGCAAAAACACTCACAAACTAGCCATGAGAAGGTAGCTCTCTTTCCCACGATCGCAACGGATCCAGAATCGCCTGAATCGGAGTCCGGATGCTCCCGATATCTCCCGAACGCTAAAAAGAATAAAATTGGGTTAAATATGTAATAATAATATTTAAATGCAAATACTGAAATGTCACAGGGGGTTTTCTGTAAAATTACCTTTAATGGGTTTTGGATGCGGGTTTGGTTCATAACGGGTCGGGTCCAGATCCACAACCCAAACCCGTTAACTTAAGTAAATGGGTTCATGGGTTATTGGGTTTGGCCAAGCAAACCCAAAAGGGTTATTGGGTGTTTGATTAACCCTATTGGGTAATGGGTTTGGGTTTGGGTCTTACCCAAACCCAAACAAGACAAAAGGGCAGCAGCAGCAACTTGCTGCTACCGCCTCCATTAGCCAGCCGACAAGCCCAGCTGGCCGGCGGCAGGAGGAGTCCGGCGGCGGTGGCCCAGCCGCCGGCGGTGCGGCCGTTGTGCCGACAGAGAGAAGACGCGGAGAGGGAGAAGAAGAGAGAGAGAAAGGGCATGTGGGTTTACAGCAACAGAAGAAGAAAGAGAAAAGAGGGGAGGAGGAGAGGGTGGCCGGAGGGGGTGCACGCGGTGGCGTCGGCCGGGCTGGGGCGCGGCCGCCGACGGCGCCTGCGGCGGCCGGCGGCGCCGCGGCCTGGCTTGGCCGCTGACAAGGGGTCAGTCCTCCCCTTTTGGGTCTGCACAGGAAGATGGAGAGAGAGAGACAGTGAGAGAGAGAGAAAGAAGAAGAAGGAGAGAGAAAGGTAGAGGAGAGAGAATTGAGAGAGAGAGGGGGGAGTTTGAGAGATAGAGAGAGAGGGAGAAAGAATTTAAAGGAGAGAGAGACAGAGGCGGCGACAATGGCGGTTGGGAGAAATCTCTAGAGAAGTGGAGAAGAGGAAAGAAAAAGAAAAGAAAAGAAAAGAATTTAAATCAGTAAAATAATATTATTTAAGTTGGCTCAAAATTCAACTAGCTCTGAACGGTGCCCAAAAATTACAAAAAATAGAGAATATTATCCTGAGACGTAATATGAAAACGGTTTGCAGAAATTCAATTCGGTTTGCAAATTAAAAATCCCGGAGTGTCTCGCCGATACCGGGCGACACCGGTTTCGCCCGATTTTCGATAAATTCAGAAAAATACCCAAAAATACCCTAACGTCGCTCATGAAATTCTAAGACATACGGTGAAAGCGGATTCTCAAACTCCAACTCCGTTTGTGAAATAAAAATAGCAAGGCCGATTATCGGTATTAGTCGACACCGACTACGGAATTTTCCAAACTAATCCAGAAAAATTTCAGAAAATCCTAAAAAATCTAAAATATTAAAAAATAATTTTTAAAACTGAAATCGGCTCAATCGGACTACTACGGAGGTCAAATCAATTTTATACGTCGTATCGCATACTGATACGGTGATACGTACACCGGGAAGCAGGGGGTTACAGTGTGTGTATATGTACTTGAGCAATCCACCAACTACTCTATCCTTTACATTTTATCTAAAAACAAAATCTTCTAAAAAACAAACCTAGACTCAAGTCTTCATCTTTTTGAAGTCTTCACTTGAAGCCTTCTTGACTTGGTCCAAACACAGTGCTAGCTCCAAAACTTGACTTTAAATCCTTTGTTGAAACTATGTACCAACTAAGATCTTGATCATAAATCTGTCACTAATTAAACACAAGATCATTAGTAAACATAACTATATGAGTTGATCATCATCAAAACTAGAGTGATGGGCCTTTGGGCCAACAATCTCCCCCTTTTGATGATGACAAAACTCATGAAGTTATATATGCATGGATTAAAGTAAAGCTTAAAAGAAGCTCCCCCTTAACTCATGCATAACACATAAACAAATAGATATGCAATAAAGCTCATAAACATGTATGCAAATCTAGGAGATAAACATGCTAACAAGCATAAAACAAATCAAATTCTTTTTCTCCTATTTGCAAAGCAAAACATATATGCATAAACAATCATTTTTCACAAAACATGCATATAAATCTTAAATTCTTCTCCCCCTTTTTGTCAATCATCAACAAAGGGATTAAAGTAAAAACAAAATTTTTCTCCCCTTTTTGTCATAAACAAAAAGACCAATAAGGGGTGAAAACAAATAAGTAAATAAAAATTTATATGTAGAAGAGATGTTAAGCTCTCCTTGCATATAGGAAATACACATAAAAAAATTTTAATTTTTTTTTAAACAAAATTTTTAAAAGTATCAGAGCTCTTGTAAAGCAATCAAATTTTAAGATACCAAATTGAAAATAATCATTATTGTAAATCACATTGATACCAATTGAAATTTAACAAATATGAAGTTGAAACATATTGATACCAATAGTAAACATAATGATCAAATATTTTTATTTTTCATCAAAAACTTTGTGCTTTAAAAATGTGAACTAATTGTAAGTAAGCACATGAAAATCATATATATGTATGAAAAAAAAGAGTATACCAATTGACATTGATACATACATATATAATAAAACAAAAATAAGTATATACAAATATAGAGTCAAATTGATACCAATTGAAACGATTCAATGATACCAATTGAAACAATAATAGGATCATGTGTATATCTCATAAACATTGAAGAATAAATAACTAGTTAAATTAATTTTTGAAAAACTAGTTAAAGATCCTTCAAAACATGGAATCAAAACATATGTTTTTCATGAGCCATACCAAATACACAAGAATTGACACTCGAAATCGATTAAGCTCATAAAAGTGTTCATGAATCAAAGTCAAGACAAAACAAATGAAGTATGAGTGTACAAGAATTATGTATATAGCATTTTCATGAAAATAGTCATTAAGGCTCAAATCAAACATGAATAACATTTTATCAAACAAATCATGAAAATTTTATTTTCTTAAAAAAACAATACACTCTAGGTATATGTCTGATTTATCTAAATTTAACAATATGCATACATATCCCAAACATAAAGAGTCTATTAATAGTATTTGCATGAAGGCAAGAGACTCAAAAAGGATATACATGTATATTTATTAGATTTGAATAAAAATTACATATACATAAAGTAAAAACAAGAAAATAGGCAAAACAAGTATAAATGAAAGAATCATCAAAACTAGCCTATATATGTGCATATAGTGGGTACAAATGAGCATGAAGTGCAAACATATATGAATCAAATGTTCTCACTATTTGTACATGTATAAATACAAGTTTTGATAAAAATTACATTTAAACTAGTATTTACCACATGAAACTCAAGAACTAAAACATGAACATGCTATATGATATCATGAAATGAAAAGCATGTAAATAAAATAAGAGTTTAGAAATAGTTACCAACTATGTTCTAAAAACTCCAAACATGGTGGTTGTCCCACCAAAACTCCTTGATAGCGTTGCATCCAAAAATAAGTCCATCATGTCCACAAGCACCCACCATCAAGGCACCAAATCTCTCACGTCTTGTGAGAGCCCTCACCTACATCAAATACACAAGGTGGGGACTTTGGTACCCATTTTCTTTGGGTCCTTGAGGGTTAGCTTTATGTTGAGGAACCCAAAACTTTTTATTATTAGCAAAATTTAAATGATGCAACTTGTCAAAACAAAATTTTGCTAGATGGCCTTTGCGGCCACAATGTATACACTTGTACACCTTAGGATGCATATGATTGTGTGTGTGGTCATGGCGTGCAAAGTGTGCATATGCATGATGATGATGTGCATGAATATATGGAGTTTGTTTCTTTAAAAACATAGACTCTAACGTAGAATGATTGAATGCACACGAGCTCAAAGTTGAGCTCAAACAATCAATTTTATTTTTCAAAAGTTTAATCTCACTATCATCAATAGTGGCATGTAAGGAAAGGTGAGATATAGAATCATTTTGTTGGCCCAATGGCCTTCCACTCTAGTTTTGATGATGATCAACACTCATATAGTTATGTTTACTAATATTCTTGTGTTTCTAAGTTTCAGATCATTAACAGGATATTAGTTGGTGATTAGCTTCAACAAGATGTTTAGAAGCTATTCATGATGATTCCGGTGCCAAAGCTTAAAGATCATACCTTTGCACTTGGAGAATCACGGAGTTTTGGAGCAAGTCTACTTGAAGATGAAGATCATCAAGAAGACTTAGGTATCTAGTTTAGATTATGAGTTTTAGATCCATGTGTAAAGCTTAGTTTAGTTGATATGCTCAAGTGCACAAAACACACACGTTTTATGATTTGGTATTGGTTTTCATGAATAATAGATCAAAACAAGTTTACATATGTTATATGTATAGTAGATGTTTTCTATTTATACATACATGCTTTAACTTGGTAAACAAACTTATTTTGACTATCCTATTCATGTTTTGGAAAAATCAAGTTTGATAAAAATACAGGATTTGTTTTTGATAAAATTTGCAAGACACAAAATGAATTGATATGTTGATATATTGTCTTGAAATTTTTATCACAGGTTTATGTTTCAATATAAAATGACAAAACAATTTTTATGGAATTTTCAGAAAAGATAAAAGATTTTTATAAAATATTTTTTCCAAAAATTCTGACCTTGATTTGTGCTGACAGGCTGGTCGGTCGACCGTGTCGGTCGACCGCACCAAGGGGCCGGTCGACCGACCCGGTCGACCGACGTGCACAGACGTGCACGTCTGTTAGGCACAGATCCGGTCGACCGGGTCGGTCGACCGATGTGAGAGTTCTGCTCTCTGAAAGTTTTCGGTCGACCGATAGTGCCCAACGGTCATATTTCTGACCGTTGGCGGTCGACCGGGCGGTCGACCGGTGGCTGTCAGAATTGCCACATCAGCCTAACGGCTAGTTTTCTGTTTTGGCCTATATAAACCCCATTCCTTTGGGATTTTGGCTAAGGTTTTTAAGAGGAAAAATTCTGGTTTTCAGTAGAGTTTAAAAGAGTTTTAAAAAGAGTTTTTGTGCTTTAAACTTCTAATCTTTATTGTTTTGGGTTTTTGAAAAAATCAAAGAAATAGGAATTTGGGATATTTGTATTGGTTTTCATTCTCCATCTTTTACAAGAATTTCCCAAGTGTTTTCTTTGTTGCTTGTTTTCCAAAAACACCTAGTTTCCACTTGAGCTATATCTTCTATCCTAAGTTATTAGGATCTTTGTTTTGTGTGGAAAAAGATAAGAGAAAAAGAAAGAAAAGAGAAGTTTGTGGTTGTGGAACCACTTGTTGTAAACCCTCCTTGCTTTTGTGAATCCCTCTTCGGTAGAGGTGATCGGAGTGGTATTGTGATTGGTTTGTGAGCCTCTTAGGTAGAGGTATTTGTTGTTGTATTTGGCTACGGGCCGTATCCCTCTTCGGTAGAGGTGGATTGTGGTTGTATAGCCTCGGTGGCTTTGTAAGGTTGAGAGAGGAGTTTGGTACTCCTATAGTGGATTGGGAAATCCTACACGGTGGTGTAGGCGGGGATGTAGAGCTAGGGGCTCGAACCTCGAAACACATCTTGGTCTTTGCGTTTGATCCAATTTCTCTCAACTCTACTCTTTTTACATTTGTGCAAGCATCATCCATTCATATCATCATATATACTTGCTTGTGTTTTGAGCATTGTTTCATATTGCCTTGCATATATTTCTATTGCAATTCATCTATACTTGCTTGGCTTAATTGTGTGCATTGTATTGCTATATCCTTGATTGCTTGGATTGCTTGTGTGTGTGTTTCATCATAGCATTTCATTCTTTACTTGTTCGATCATATCTCATACAACACGGTTGCATTGCGCACCTCTAACCCATTTAAGGGGAATTGGGAGGAAGGAGTTCAGAACCTCGCAAGGGGTATTCGGCTCTTAGTCGTGTTTTTGAGAGATTGTTGCATCACTCATTTCATAAGTTTAAAAAGATCATTAGATTAGCAATTACACCTATTCACCCCCCCTAGGTGTATTTCAATTGGTATCAGAGCTAGTGCTCCTGATATTAGGCTTAACATCCTAGGAGTGATCCATTTGCTTGCTAATCTCTTTTGCATTTGCTTGTTTGCACACATTTAGTTTATACCATGGACTTCATGACCCCACCTATGTATGACCCTTCCAACATTCATGTTTGGAAGATTAGGATGACTGTTTATTTACAAACCCTAGGTCATAAAATTTATCTTGCTATTACCAAGGAATCCTTCCTTAGTGATTGCAATCATATAGGGGCCAATGCACAAGCCCTTGAGGCTATTAGAAGCACTTTACCTAAAGATTATCTTATGAGTGTTTCTAATATTGATTCCGCTTTTGCAGTGTGGGATCTATTGTCAACTACAACCACCACCTCCGAGCTTCAAGCACAAATCCAAAGGGAAGAGGAATCTAGTGGAGAGTCCGAATCTCAATGCTACATGGTCCAAGGGAATGACTCCCTTGAGGTACAATCGGAAACCCACTTAGATAGTGATGATGCTAGTTCTTCATGTGATGATATTGTTGATCCCCATGCCTTAAATGAGGAACTATCTATTGTTTGTGAAAAATTAATAGAAAAATATAAGATTTTGAAAAAGAAAAGTCTAAAAATTGAAAAAGAAAATAAATGTTTGCATTCTAGACTTGACAATGTTTTGCAAGAGAAGGATGAGATTGCTAATGAAAGGGACTCATTAAAATCTCAACTTAATTTTGCTTTAAATGAAAATAAAATTTTGAAAAATAAAAATGATTGTGAAGATGTTTTGAAGAAAAATGATTCTTTAACTTCAAAACTTGATTTTGTTTTAAAAAGTAACCATTCTTTGAAAAATGAAATTGAGTTCATTTCGAAAGAATTAGAAATTTGTTTGAATAAGAATAATTCTTTGAAAAATGATATGTCTTCTCATGTTTGCCATGCTAGGGTAGTATCACACACTTCACCTATTGCATGCTCCACTTCTTCTAAAATCAATGATGATATTTGTATGTTAAAGAAGAAGGTAGAATGTTTGGGCTCCACTATGAGTCAATGTGCCATGAACCATACACGGTTGGAAACTTTGCTTCGAAAGAAACAAGTTCCATCTTTTATGCATGCACACCCTCCACGGCATACACATGCTCCTCACGGACACCATCACACGTATGCTCATGTGTACACTTGTACACATTGTGGTCGAAAAGGCCAACTAGCTAAATTTTGCTTTGATAGACTACATACTACAAATTTAGCTAAGAAATTTGTTTGGGTTAGAGAAGGTACTAACCCCCATGGACCCAAAAGAGTATGGGTACCAAAGACCACCCCTCCTATTTTTGATGTAGGTGTGGGCTCTCACATGACGTGAGAGTGATGACACCTTGGAGTGGATGCGTTCCGGACTTAAAGGAAATATATTGGATGCATCTCTTTCAAGGGAAGAGTTGGTGGGAGGACCACCTTATTTTGGAGAATTAGAGAAGTGCCCTCATCGGTTTTGGTATAAATCTCTAACTCTCATATTATTTGTTTTCATGCTTTTATGATTCATTATTTATAGCATGTCTCATTCGTTTAAGCATATTTTTGATGTCTTTGGATTAGTGTGTAAATTCCATGATTATTAGATCCATGACATACATGTATAGTATTTGAGACACACATGCTTATTTGATTCATATTTAGTGTTCTCACCGTTTGTTTAGCTATAATGTACATCATGAATCTAATACATGTAAATTTGCATATTAATCATGTTTTACTTTTATCATGATGTTCTTTTATCATGCTTTGATGCTTCTTGTGGTAATAACATGTTTGAAAGTAGATTTTATTAAAACTTGTGTTATACATGTACAAATAGTGAGCTACATTTGTTTCTTATGTAATTGAACTTCATGCTCATTTGTATTCACTATATGCACACGTATAAGCTAGTTTTGGTGATTTGCTCATTCTTACTTGTTATGCCCATTGTCATGTTTTTAGATCATGTTCATTTAAAATAAAAGAATTATGATGAATTTTGTATGTGTTTTAGTTAGAAATATGGTATTCGTGTTTGTTTTGATGCTTCATGACTTGATTACATGTTTAGATGTTAGTTTTCATTAAGACTAATTATATACTTGTACATAGAGTGGGTAACAAATAAATCTATATATGTTGAGCTTGAACGCTTATTTGAACCCATTAGATGTGCTAGTATAGTCTAGTTTTGATGATTCATACATTTTAAACTTGTATTCCCATTTTTGAATTTGTTTTGATGAATATGAGTTTCCATTTCATGTATATGTGCATTTTGCCAAAACATTAAGATATACATGTATACCCCTTGAGTCATTTGCTTTACATGCAAATCTACTTATGGACTCAATTGTGTTTAGGGATATGTATGTATACTTATTGTGTTGACAATACATACATATACCTTGAAATGAAAATTTGGCTTTTCGTGTTTTAAGATTATATGTTTAACTTTATGTATATGTCTATCTAGTTCAAACTAATCTTATACATATACATCCTTTTTGAGCCACGTGCTTTCATGCATCTACTCTTAGTGGACTCGTTGAGTTTTGGATATGTATGTATATGTTAGCTTGCATTAGACATACATATGCCTTGAAGATTAAATAAGTAGTTTTATATGATTTTTCATTTTTTTGATAGAATTATGTTTTAAGGAATAATTGAGATTAATGAAATATTTTTCATGATTTTGATCTTCACATATTATTTGTACACTCATATCTATTGCTCATGTTTTGTTTCTCATGAGTTATGCTTTATTGATTAGAGTGATGATTATCATGTGATTTTCATGCTTTATGAAAAATAACTTTGTTTTATTCCTTACTTGAAGGACTTCGTACTAGTTAACAAGTTTTCCATTTAACTAGTTGCGGTGTTCTTCATTTTGGTAGAGATTTTCAAACAAACCATATTTTCAATCTATTTTTGAAAACCCCTACCATCTAAGGGCGGTAGGTTGGGAGATCATGTTCATGTATGCCCTAAATTGAAAATCTTTAAAACTTGAATTATGATTGGGTGGTAGATGATATGAGATATACACATGCTTTTATTGTTATGTCAATTGGTATCATTGAACTTTTTCAATTGGTATCATTTTGACCTTTTTGTATACTCATATGTTTATTGTGTATGTATGTTTTCATTTGGTATCATCTATTGGTGATTGATACTCATTCCATTTCATACACATATACTTGTTTTATTTGTGCCTACTATATTCCTATATCTTAGAGCACAAATAGTTGTTTATGCTAGTGCTTGAGTTTCAATTTGTTTCAATTGACTACTTTTAAATTGGTATCAAGACTATGCATGATTTTAGTTTGTATTTCATAAAGGGGGAGAAAATTTGATTTTGTATTTTAATTGGTATTTGTAATCCCACTCTTTATGATTAAAAGTTGTTATTTTAATTATATGATATCAACATCAAATTTGGTTAAATATATTTAAAATGAATAATTCTTACAATTGGTATCAATGTTTCTATGTAAAATCTTTTAAATTGGTAAAATTTTTACAATTGGTATCATATTTGAGAAATTCAAAATTTGGTATGTTTAATTACAGTTGGTATCAAAAAAAAAAAATTTGTTTTAAAGAAAATATTCAAAGTTTTGATTTGTATTTCCTATATGCAAGGAGAGCTTAACATCTCTCTTACATATAGATTCATGTTGAGTATATTATAAATTGAGGAGATTGACAACTCTTCTTTATATGATATACGTGTGTAGGGGGAGCTTCACATCTCCTCTTATGCATTACATAATATGTGTTATGTGAATTGGGGCTTGTCATCCCTTCTTCATGTAATGCATATGTGTAGGGAAGCTAACTTAGCGTCTTCCTCTTCATGAATGTATATAGCATATAACATATATTGATTCTTGTTTATTGGTATCAAGATGCTTCATTGACATATTTTTAATTGATATCATGTTTGTAGTCACCCCTTATTGATTTTGTTTTTTGTTTTAGACAAAAGGGAGGAGAACTTTGTTTGTATTGTTTTGGATGACAAAAGGGGAAGTAAGATTTTTACCCCTCATTTTATTTATTTATTTTGATTATTCACCCCTTTGTTGATGATTGACAAAAAGGGGAGAAGATTTTGAGTTTATATGCATATTTGTGTTTAGTTTTCTCATGCATCACAATAAATAAGCAATTTGATATACATAGTAAGATTTTAGGTTTATGCATATATGTTGTGTTTTGCAAATAGGAGAAAAAGGATTTGATATGTTTTATCTCCATACATTTGCATACATATTTATGAGCTTCATTGTCATATATTAGTATTTATTTCCTATGCATGAGTTAAGGGGGAGCCTTCTTTGAAGCTTAACTTTAATCCATGCATATATAACTCCATGAGTTTTGTCATCATCAAAAAGGGGGAGATTGTTGGCCCAATGGCCTTCCACTCTAGTTTTGATGATGATCAACACTCATGTAGTTATGTTTACTAATATTCTTGTGTTTCTAAGTTTCAGATCATTAACAGGATATTAGTTGGTGATTAGCTTCAATAAGATGTTTAGAAGCTATTCATGATGATTCCGGTGCCAAAGCTTAAAGATCATATCTTTGCACTTGGAGAATCACGGAGTTTTGGAGCAAGTCTACTTGAAGATGAAGATCATCAAGAAGACTTAGGTATCTAGTTTAGATTATGAGTTTTAGATCCATGTGTAAAGCTTAGTTTAGTTGATATGCTCAAATGCACAAAACACACACGTTTTATGATTTGGTATTTGGTTTTCATGAATAATAGATCAAAACAAGTTTACATATGTTATATGTATAGTAGATGTTTTCTATTTATACATACATGCTTTAACTTGGTAAACAAACTTATTTTGACTATCCTATTCATGTTTTGGAAAAATCAAGTTTGACAAAAATACAGGATTTGTTTTTGATAAAATTTGCAAGACACAAAATGAATTGATATGTTGATATATTGTCTTGAAATTTTTATCACAGGTTTATGTTTCAATATAAAATGACAAAACAATTTTTATGGAATTTTCAGAAAAGATAAAAGATTTTTATAAAATATTTTTTCCAAAAATTCTGACCTTGATTTGTGCTGACAGGCTGGTCGGTCGACCGTGTCGGTCGACCGCACCAAGGGGCCGGTCGACCGACCCGGTCGACCGACGTGCACAGACGTGCACGTCTGTTAGGCACAGATCCGGTCGACCGGGTCGGTCGACCGATGTGAGAGTTCTGCTCTCTGGAAGTTTTCGGTCGACCGGGCCGGTCGACCGATAGTGCCCAACGGTCATATTTCTGACCGTTGGCGGTCGACCGGGCCGGTCGACCGGTGGCTGTCAGAATTGCCACATCAGCCTAACGGCTAGTTTTCTGTTTTGGCCTATATAAACCCCATTCCTTTGGGATTTTGGCTAAGGTTTTTAAGAGGAAAAATTCTGGTTTTCAGTAGAGTTTAAAAGAGTTTTAAAAAGAGTTTTTGTGCTTTAAACTTCTAATCTTTATTGTTTTGGGTTTTTGGAAAAATCAAAGAAATAGGAATTTGGGATATTTGTATTGGTTTTCATTCTCCATCTTTTACAAGAATTTCCCAAGTGTTTTCTTTGTTGCTTGTTTTCCAAAAACACCTAGTTTCCACTTGAGCTATATCTTCTATCCTAAGTTATTAGGATCTTTGTTTTGTGTGGAAAAAGATAAGAGAAAAAGAAAGAAAAGAGAAGTTTGTGGTTGTGGAACCACTTGTTGTAAACCCTCCTTGCTTTTGTGAATCCCTCTTCGGTAGAGGTGATCGGAGTGGTATTGTGATTGGTTTGTGAGCCTCTTAGGTAGAGGTATTTGTTGTTGTATTTGGCTACGGGCCGTATCCCTCTTCGGTAGAGGTGGATTGTGGTTGTATAGCCTCGGTGGCTTTGTAAGGTTGAGAGAGGAGTTTGGTACTCCTATAGTGGATTGGGAAATCCTACACGGTGGTGTAGGCGGGGATGTAGAGCTAGGGGCTCGAACCTCGAAACACATCTTGGTCTTTGCGTTTGATCCAATTTCTCTCAACTCTACTCTTTTTACATTTGTGCAAGCATCATCCATTCATATCATCATATATACTTGCTTGTGTTTTGAGCATTGTTTCATATTGCCTTGCATATATTTCTATTGCAATTCATCTATACTTGCTTGGCTTAATTGTGTGCATTGTATTGCTATATCCTTGATTGCTTGGATTGCTTGTGTGTGTGTTTCATCATAGCATTTCATTCTTTACTTGTTCGATCATATCTCATACAACACGGTTGCATTGCGCACCTCTAACCCATTTAAGGGGAATTGGGAGGAAGGAGTTCAGAACCTCGCAAGGGGTATTCGGCTCTTAGTCGTGTTTTTGAGAGATTGTTGCATCACTCATTTCATAAGTTTAAAAAGATCATTAGATTAGCAATTACACCTATTCACCCCCCCTCTAGGTGTATTTCACATTTTTCTTTTCTTTTGAAAAACATTTTCCTTTTCTTTTTCAACAAATTTTCTTTTTAAAGAGTTATTTTCTTGCAAAACAATTTCTTTTTGTTTTTCCACCAAAATAATTTCATTTTTCAAATTTGTGTTTCCTTCACAAAGATCACTCAATTTGGAAAACAAGGAAACATTTTCAATTTTCAAATCTTCATTCTCTTTTTCTAAACATGCAAGATTATTTTTAAAAGAATCATTCTCTTTATGCATGCAATCAAATTTCTTTTTCAAGTTCTTATTTTCCTTTTTAATCATGTCATATTTCTCAAGTAGGAGTTGACAAAAAGTGGTAAGCTCATCATATGACATATCATTTTCATCTACCTCGGATTCGGTAGTTACCTCAAGGGGGTTATCCCCTTGGACCATATAGCATGCGTTGGAGGTGTTGCTTCCAACGTCCGAATCGCTCCCGGCATAATATAGATCCTTTTCGTCAAGGGAGGTGATGATGTTCCAAGCTACAAAAGCAGATTCAATGTTAGAAACCCTAGATAGATAATCATCTTTTAGGGTTGATCTTAAAGCATGTAGGGCTTTTGCATTAGCCTCAATATTCTTACCATTTAAACAATAATCATTTTTAGTGATGGCAAGATAAACATGGATGCCTAGGGCTTTGAGGTACAAGGACATCTTAACTTTCCAAATTTGGATGTTAAGAAACATGGGTGGTGACATGAAATCCATGGTGTGTGTACAAAAATAGTGATTAGCCTAAAATGAGGATCTTTAACTCTAAGTTGTAAGACCCAAATCAAGAGCACTTGGCTCTGATACCAATTGTAAGTTCACCTAGAGGGGGGGGTGAATAGGTGATGGCTAATCTAATGGTCACTAAATGACAAATAATGCGGAATTATAAACTATTATGACCTAAACAAAACTATTACACTAAACACCACGTATAACACAAGAGTGTAGCCGAATTCCCCATGAAGGGCTCTAGACTAACTCCTCTAGATTCCCCTAGATAAGGGTTGAGGTGCCGCGTTGGCTCTCTTGGTTGAATACAAGTGTTAGCAAACAATCCCAAGCAAGTATAACAATTAAGCACACAAGTATATCATGCATATAAAGATAAACACAATAAAGGAATGCAAGATATAAACACAAGGAGATAGAGAGAGAGAGAGTGAGCAATCGCAAACACAAGAGATTTGTTTCGAGGCTCGAGCACACTTGCTCTACATCCCTGCCTTCGACACACGAAGGATTTCCACTATAATCGATCCCACCGGATCACTCGGTGTCGCAACACCTACAACTCTCGGACTCCCTAGTCCGTACACACGCAAGCCCCACAAGCTCGCCGAGGCTGCACCTCAAACCAAGAGTTCACACACGAACTCTAAACCACCGCGAACACACTTGTCCGCCTCCTCAAAGAAACAAAGAAAAGATCTCTTGGTGATCTAAATACTTTGATCACCAATAAACACTCTCACTACAACACTCCTATGGAATGAGTAATCAATGGATAGCTCAAGTGTTTGTGTGAGAAAATAAGGATGAGAATGGTGGAGGAAAACTCAAGAAAATCTCTTTTGAACACTCTTGATAAACTCTCCTTTTGATGGGAAATATTTGCTCTTAATCAAGTGGAGGAAAACCTCTAAATAGTTCAGAAAAAACTGGTGAAAACCCACTTGAAAATCTTAGGCAAAAACAATGCCCAAACCCCCAAATTTATAGGTTTAGAAAAACTAGCCGTTGGGGTCTGTCAGGCCTGTCGGTCGACCGGCCAACGGTCATATTCCAGACCGTTGTGCCATCGGTCAACCGGCCGGTCGACCGAGGCCAGATACAGAGAGCAGACTCTCTGTTCGGTCGACCGCCCGGTCGGCCGGGGCCTTTCCAGAGAGCAGAGCTCTCTGGATGGTCGACCGGGTCGGTCGACCGGCCATCTGCCAGGTCAAGGCGTGCACGTCTGTGCATGTCGGTCGACCGATCCGGTCGACCGACTTCAAACCTAGTCGACTAGGTCGGTTGACTAGTCGACTGGCTGAAGCCTGAAACAGAAAATCTGGGATTAAAATGTTGGTCATTTTTAACTTAATAAAATCCCATAAATGCACAAAAAATCTACAAAATAGTTTTACCAATATACTTTGATAAACAAACATGCTTGCACAAAATCAAGGCATGTTTAAAAGATTTGGACTATTTTTGTAACTTGGAAATATTGGTTCAAAATGAAAACTGTATTTTTCCAAAACTTGTTTTCCAAAACTTCTCCAAGTACAAAAATAAGATATTTAAACTCTATTAAAGCATAGGGTGTATGGATATGATCCACTACACAAACATGGTGAAATATCTATGTTTTTGACATTAAGTTCTAAACATGATTTTGGATAAAAGATATGAAAACTTGAAAACCAAAATCCAAACATGTATTTTCTAAAATAGAAAATCTTTTGCAAAAACAAAACTATCAAGAGTGTGTGTGTATATGTACTTGAGCTATCCACCAACTACTCTATCCTTTACATTTTATCTAAAAACAAAATCTTCTAAAAAACAAACCTAGACTCAAGTCTTCATCTTCTTGAAGTCTTCACTGGAAGCCTTCTTGACTTGGTCTAAACTCCGTGCTAGCTCCAAAACTTGACTTTAAATCCTTTGTTGAAGCTATGCACCAACTAAGATCTTGATCATGAATCTGTCACTAATTAAACACTAGATCATTAGTAAACATAACTACATGAGTTGATCATCATCAAAACTAGAGTGATGGGCCTTTGGGCCAACACTCTAGATTCGATAATCATGTTTACATGAATATCTGGTATCTCAGATTTATGAACTAGAAATCTGTAGGCACTACTATTCAAGGCATAGCCTATGAATATGCATTCCATAGTTTTTGCTCCCAACTTAGTCTTTTTAGGTAATGGTGCTAGCACTTTTGCAAGCACCCCCACATTTTGAGGTAATGGTAGGAAGGTGTCCTTCCATGCCATAACTCAAATGGTATAAGACCAAGTTTCTTGTGGGGTACTCTGTTTAGAATATAATTTGCAGTTAACAGAGCTTCCCCCCCACAAGTTCTGCGGAGCTCCAAAACTTACGAGCATGGAATTGACCATCTCCTTCAAAGTTCTGTTCTTCCGTTCAGCAATTTCATTTTGCTGAGGAGTATATGGTGCTGTTGTTTGATGGATTATACCAAATTTAGCACATAACTCACTAAAATCATTTGATTCATATTCTCCGCCTCTATCGGATTTTAGAATCTTGATATCTTGTTGAGTTGATTCTCAACTTCAACTTTATATGTTATAAACATATTTATTGCCCCATCCTTACTGTTTAAAAGATACACATAGCAGTATCTTGCACAGTCATCAATAAAAGTAATAAAATACTTTTTACCGCCTCTAGTTGGCATAAACTTCAAGTCATACAGATCGCTATGAATTAACCCTAAAGGTTCTGTATTTCGATCAATTGAGTGAAATGAATTTTTCGCTAACTTGGCCTCAACACAAATCTCACACTTGCGAATTTCTTCCAAGTTGAGTTTAGGAATATATCCTAGATTAACAAGTCCTTTAATGACTTGTAATTTACATGCCCTAATCTAGCATGCCATAAAATAGGAGACTCAAGCAAATAAATAGAAGATTTTCCTTTATTTATAAGCTTTGGGTACAAATACACAGACTTTTTGTCCACCATTGCAACATTGTCTTAAAAAGACCATCAACAAGATTCTTATTCTGTTTGAAATGGCTGCGACATTCATTCGCCTTATGCCCCTCTTTGTTGCAAATGTAGCAGGTTCCCATGAAGCGCATGTTCTTGCCTTCTTGGACTTTGCCTTTGTAGCCCTGGGAAGTCTTCTTCTGCTTTAAGCCTTTGAAAGTAGACGCTTTCCCTTTGAGTCTTCGATCACATTGGCTTTTGCTTCATAGGAGTTCTTACTGCTCCTTTTCTCGGACTTTCGGTTGTCCTCTGTTGGCCCAAAGGCCTTCCACTCTAGTTTTGATGATGATTAACTCATGTAGTTAAGTGTACTAATTATCTTGTGATGTTTAAGTTTCAGATCATTAATCAAGATATTAGTTGGTGAAAGCTTTCACACATCTTTCACATGTTGATTCAAGAGCCCGAGCATCAAAGATCATATATAGCACTTGCTCGGTGGATCAAAGAGTTTTGGATCGAGTTGGCTTGGAGTTTGCGCTCTACAAGAAGACTTAGGTATCCTAGTTTAGTTTTGTGTTTAGATCCAATAAAGATTAGAATAGTATGATAAGCTCAAGTTCACAACACACACGTTTCATGTTTTGGTTTTCGGTTTTTGGTTTAACCGATCTTGGTTTGCATGAATAGATATTATATCAAAACAAGTTTATATGGTTTAATGTATATTAGATTTGTTCTATATACATGCATGCTTCAACTCTTAGACAAACTTACTTTGATATACCTATTTCATGTGTTTTAAGTTTTGTGTTTTAACAAAACTTACTTTTTGAATTAAGATAAAAAACTATGATATATATTTTTTCATGTATATTGGATTTCTATCCATATGCATCATGCTTCAAAGTGTTTAAATATCATGTTTTTGTATTTGGAAGAGTTTTGGACAAAACGTATTTTCTATTCAAAATCCAAGTTTTAGAAAATACAGTTTTTGGTTTTTGGTAAAAATGACAAGACACAAAAATAGTTCATATTGATTGATATTTGAGCTAAACTTTACCACATGTTTATATATCAATGCAAATTGATAAAACTATTTTGGTGATTTTTAGGAGTGTTAAAAGATTTTTTAAAATATTTTTTAAACTGACTTTCCGATCCAGTTTTCTGTTCCAGACTTCAATCAGTCGACTTATTCTCTGAACAAGTCGACTTGACCTGAAGTCGGTCGACCGGGTCGGTCGACCGACGTGCACAAATCTGTGCACGTTTGGCAGACAGAGACGGTCGACCGTCACGGTCGACCGGGATGAGAGCAGAGCTCTCTGTTTGATTGGGTCGACCGGGGCGGTCGACCGGTAGCTGCCAACGGGCAAAAATTGACGTTGGACGGTCGACCGGACCGGTCGACCGGCAGGGTTATTTTGGCAAAATCTGCTGCCAACGGCTAGTTTCCAGATTTGCCTATAAATACCCCTTTGGCAAGAGTTTTTCTCCAAGAATTTTTGTGCGAATTTTTCCTTACTCTCTGGTGTTTTCACAGCAATCAAAAGAAGTTTTTGAACTCATATTGAACAATCTATTTGGTATTTTTGCTAGGGTTTGAAAAATCAAAGAAAGGGTTTTTGGGAAAAGATTTTGATTGAACTTCTCTATCTTGGTTTCAGTTTTTCCCAAGGATTTTTCTTTGTGATTTTGATTTTCATTCCATTGGTTTTCTCCACACTTGAGCTACATCTACAATCTCATTCTATAGGATATTTGTGTGGGAGAAGAAATTGTTTGTGGTTGCTTGTTGAACCACCAAGTTGTAAAACCCAATCTTTGTTTGGCTTTGTGCCTTGGGTTGTATCCCTCAAGTTGTGAGGTGATCCTTGTATTTGCTTTGTGCTAATCCCTCAAGTTGTGAGGTGATTGTTTTGTTGGGTTGGAGCTTGCCTCAAGGAGGAGGTTGTGGTTGTAAAGAGAGGAGTTGGGTACTCCTTGTGAGAGTTCTTTGTGGACTAGCTAGTGGATTAGAAATCCTTCGTGTGTTGAAGGCGGGGATGTAGAGCTGGGTGCTCGAACCTCGTAACATATCTTGTTGTTTGCGCTTGATCCATTGACTCTCTCTATCTCTCTCTTTACTTTGTGCCTTGCAATTATTTATATTGTGCATTCATATTTGCTTGGCTTGGTTGTGTGTGCATCATTTGTTGATCACACTTGAGTGTAAATTGCATTAAGTTTTTAAATTTCGCATTTAGTTCATAGATTAGCCATATCACCTATTCACCCCCCCTCTAGGTGACTTTTCAATTGGTATCAGAGCTAGTGCTCCTGATATTTAGGTTTAACCACCTAGGAGTGAGATCTTGGTTTGCTAATCTTCATTTGTATTTTCATTTGCACTCATTTAGTTTGCACTCATGGATAGCCCTCCTATGTTTGACCATTTTAGACTAGATTCTTGGAAGGCCAATATGAGTAGGCATTTAAAATCACTAGGTCATCTAGTTTATCAAGCCTCTACTCAAGAATCATTCCCAAATAGTAGCAAGCATAAAAAGGCTAATGCATTAGCACTTAGAGCACTTAGAGCATCTCTTAATGAACATCTTTTACCGGTGTTTGATCGTTATGACTCGGCTTTTGCAGTTTGGAGCATATTGACTTCTCCCGAGCTTCCAAGGATTATCAACGAGATGAGGAGTTCTAAGAGAGAAAAGTCCGAAGAGCATTGTTTCATGGTCCAAGGGAATAACTCCCTTGAGGTACAATCAGACACTCAATTAGATAATAGCTCTAGTTCCTATTGCTATGATGTTTAGAAGTTCAATCTTTAAATTTGGAACTTGCTCAAAAGCTTGAAAATTTCTTAGAAAAACACAATCTTTTGAAAGAGGACAACCTTATTTTGAAAAATGAATTAAAGGATTTGTGTTCTAATTTTGAATTGGTTTTGCAAGAAAAGAAAGAGATTGCAAGTGAACGTGACTCATTTAAATCTCAACTTGACCTTGCCCTTAAACAAATTGAAGATTTAAAAGGGAAAAATGATTGTGATGATATTGTGAAGCACAATGAGATTTTATCTTCAAAATTGGATTTTACTTTTAAAGATAATCTTGTTTTGAAAAATAAAATTGATTCAATTACAAAAGAGTTGGATTTGGTCTTAAAGAAAAATGAATCTTTGAAAATTGAAATTGATTCTCATGTGTGCCATGCTAGTATAGCTTCTTCTTCTTCTTGCACACCTATTGCATGCTCCACTTTGTCTTCCACTATTGAAAATGATATAAATATTTTGAAGAAAAGTGTTGAATGTTTGGGCTCCACTTTGAGCCAATGCACATTAAATCATTCACGTTTGGAAACCTTGGTTCGCAAGAAACAAGGTCCATCTTTGCATGCACACCCTACACGGCATACACATGCTTTCCACGGACACAACCATAACATGTATGCTCATGTGTACACATGTACACATTGTGACCGAAAAGGTCATCTTGCTAGATTTTGTTATGATCGCATTTATCATGAAAATTTAGCAACTAAGCTTGTTTGGGTTAGGAAGGATACTAACCCTCGTGGACCCAAAAGGAAATGGGTACCAAAAATCACCTCTTTAACTTTTGATGTAGGTGGGAGCTCTCGCATCACGTGAGGGTATTGGTGCCTTGAGGTGGATGCGTTCTAAGCTTAAAAGAGAATCATTTGGATGCTTCACTCTCAAGGAGATTTGGTAGGAGGACCACCGTGGTTTGGAGAACTAGAGATGCACCTTCATCGGTTTTGGTATCATTCTCTAACTCCAGTTTTTAATTGCATGCTTTTCATGTTCATCATTCTATAGCATGTCTTGGTTTATTGATCATTATGCTTATGTCATGTTGATTAGACTAGTGATGTACATGTTTAGTTACTTGAGACACCCATGTTTTATATGAATCTTATTTTTGTGTTCTCACCTTGTTTAGTACTATCATGTATGCCTAGATCTAATGTACATGCATATACATAATGATCATATGGATGTTTATGATGTTTTGTTTTGATGACTAATGTTTGATTGTTTCATGATTAGTATGATATTTGCCATGGTTATTAGACTTATGCTTTACATGATTAGTTATTGAGACACCCATGTTTAGTATGGACCCATATTTTGTGTTCCCTTTATGTTTTAGCTATCATGTTAATCATAGATCTAATGCACATGTCTTTGTCACGCTAATCATATGGTTGACTATGACTTTTTGTTTTAAAAATTCATGTTTTTGATTATTATGATCATGTTGATTGTTGACCCATTTTATGCTTCATGTTTTGACTGCTTGTTTGAATGGTAGTTTTCATTAAAACTAGGATTTATACTTGTGCAACTAGTGAGCTACAAATAGACCTTTATATATGTTTGTGCTTGAACGCTCATTTGTATTCACTTGATGTACTAGTATGGTCTAGTTTTGATGATTCTTGCATTTGACTTGTATTCACTATTTTACATGTATTGTTTAACTTCATGTATATGTCCATCTTGTCCAAACTATCATTTATACATATACATCCTTGAGCCACATGCCTTCATGTATATACCTTTAGTGGACTCATTGTGTTTAGGATATGTATGTATACTTTAGTTTGTACATGACATACATATGCCTTGAAGTTTAAATCGTTTGGATGAATTTCATGTTTGCTAGGTGATTTCACATTTATGATGAATTTCATGTTTTAAGATGATTTCAATTGGTGATTTCACATCCTAGATGAATTTCATGTTTTCAATATTGAGCTTGATTGTCCAATTTCATGTTGATATGTTTCTCACAACACTTGTACACTCACCTTATTTAAATGTTTTCTCATGACTTAGTTTTCATGAGTACAAATTGTGCTATATGGATTTTGAGTGTTTTAGTGCCATGTGGTTTACATGTGTCTTCATGAAAAATATTTTTGTTATTCCTTATTTGAAGAATCTCGTACTAGTTGACTCATATAACTAGTTGTGATATTCTTCCTTGGTAGTAGTTTTCAAATTTACTATATTTGCAAACCTATTTTTGAAAACCCTACCATTAAAGGGTGGTTGGATGGGAGATCATGCTCATGTATGCTTTATAGTGAAAATCATAGTAAACTTGAACATGAAATGGGTGGTAGCAATATGAGATATACACTTGATCTTATTGTTGTTTCAATTGATATCATTGAATTCTTTCAATTGGTATCAATCTTGACATTTCTTGTATACTCATATATTTTTGTGTATGTACGATTTCATTTCAAAGAAATCAATTTCTATTGGTATCTACTTATCATACATATATATTGTAACGCCCCGATCCCAATAATACGGGGACGTCACTGCGACGCATATACGTAGGTTAGATGGTGCCCCCACGTATATACGCTAAGCATAAGTACAACAAGTATCAGAGTATAACACACAGCGTGATATAATCATAAGCCAACATACAAAAATAGAAGTACAGAGTTATACAAGTTATGATATACAAAATCACTATACAAGTGTCCATTATCACAACTCAAGTCCAAAACGATACAAGATACAACCAAAAATACAAAAATGCTCACGTATGGACGGAGATTACGTGAACCAAAAGAAATGTCGGGCGCGATAGGACTAGTGCTGGTCGGCCTGCTCACCAAGATAAGCCCGGTCCTCAGCGGAGGGCTCTACCTCGTCCCAAGCCTCGGAATCTGAATATGCAAATCCAAAAGGGTCAAGACATAATACAAGAAATAAAGATAGCCAAGTGGCGACGGAATCATAAGTAGAGGTGATGAAGTAGTGATAACTAACAACAATACATGGCAAGGGATGTAAACTAAATAAGATAAAGGCATATGCAATAAATCTACAATAATGTCTTATTATTATTACTTGTCTTACTGTGATATCTAGCTATGTGACCCAGCGTCCCAGGGCACATAGATCCATATCCTAGTGAAACAAGGTTGTTATTGGAAACAGCGGTTGTATCGACGAACTATGTTTACAGTGTGTCCCGTGCATGCCCGGGACCATGGCCCAGTATTGTTCCGTTGCTTGAAGACGGAACCTGCCGCTAGGCTACAGGAAAGGGACTTATGTATGCCCTTGTCATGACATGAAACAGGAAGGGAGGAAGCACTCCCCTTGGTCCCCTGGAGTACCACAGGTAAGACCGAAATATAGTGCACATCCTAATACCACTGTAAACACGAACACATACCGATATCCGCACATTTCCCCCGAACCCAATGTAAGTTGGTGTATTTTATACAATGTCGGATATATCATGCTTGGTTTTGGAGATAGCATGAAGAAGTGGTGATAATCCATTTTCGACAAGTTATGAAATGCAAATATATAACAACAAGTCATGGATTGATATAATGTACCAACAAATCATGAAGCATGAATAAACAAGATATATCAGGTAACCAGTCATGTAGTACAAGTACACAGTATAAACAAGACTAAAACATGCATATAAATATACTAGGGTAAGTTCAGAATTAAGTGGGAAGAAGTCTGAATTCTGTCCCAGAATTTGGCCTGGCGGTCGACCTCCGGTCGACTGCCGGTCGACTGGGGAAATGAACTGGCGGTTGAGTCCCGGTCGACTGCCGGTCGACCGTACCGAGTGCGAGAGCTCCAGGTTTGGGCCGGTCGACTGCCAGTCGACTGGTCCAAGGCAATTTGTGAAGCCGGTCGAGTCAGCGGTCGACTGCCTGTCGACCGCCCGTTCAAGTCGTGCAGGTTGTGCACATCGGCAGAGTCCCGGTCGACTGCCGGTCGACCGGTCCTCTGGAAATTTCTGCTGTTAGAGCAGAAAATCAGGATTCGTGTGAGTTGGTTCTACCAGTGAAAAATTGGGATTTTTACAGCATTAGGGGGCCTGATTTAACATTACAAATACATTAGGACAAGGCCTAGCCTTGGTGATTAACACAATTACATGGAAAGGCTAGATTTGAACTTAAATGACCTAAAAATTAGATTTTTATGTTAGACATATACATAGATCTCTACCCTAAGCATGTGGGGTTGATGATCTAGGTCTTGGTGAGTAAGAACTCACCTGGATTGTCCAATTAGGGCTGGATCCAAGGAAGAAGATGGTGAGGGCTTCAATCTACCCTTGTTCTTGAAGCTAGGGTTGAAGATCTTGCCCTTTGGTGAAGCTTGGAGTGGAGATGGAGGTTCCTTGATGAAGCTTGATGAATCCCTTGTGATCTAGAGGTGGAGATGAAGAGGTTGGGTTCACTTGGAGCTAGGGTTTGTGGAGAGGAAGATGGAGATTTGGGAGAATCCTTCTCTTGGTGAAGAAAATGAGAAGAAAAGGGGTTTAAGTGAAAAGGAAATCCTTATATATGATTTAGAATTTTGTAAAGGGAGTGGGATTATGTTGGAAGTGGAGGGCTTTCTTGCAAATGTGTGTGTGTGAGGTGTCCCCTCTCTTGCCACTTGGCTGGCTGTGGGTGAGAGAGAGAGTGAGTGGGGGTAGGTGAGGGTGAGTGGGAAATGAGGTGGCAAGATGAGGTGGAAATGTATTTTGCAATTTTTGGAAAAATGCCCAAAATTCAAGTATTTTGGATTGGTCTGGAAATTTTTTCCAAAAATCAAGAAAAATATTTGAAGACCAATGGTGAAATCCGTTTGAAGAAATACTGTGTAGATTTTTAATTAAAAATCCCAGAAGCAGAAATTTACCGACACCGAAATAATTTTCATAAATTTATAAAATTCTTAGAAAAATAGTATAAGTAGGAAATATGATTCTAAGCAATAAAGTCTAAAGGACTTTCTTGAAATTCCTAACAGATTGGAAGATAAAAAAAATTCGGAAATTGGTCAGCGGTACTGGCCGACACCGGTTTTTGAAGAAATTCATTTTAATTTCAGAAAATTCTAGAAAATCACATAAAATCTAAAGTATTATAAAATGATGTTTGAAATTAAAATCGGTCAAATACGGATGGTAAATCGGAAGATACGGTCAAAGGGCCGAATACGTAACTAAGTACGTATTCCGGGAAAGGGGTATTACAATCTACCCACCTTACAAAAATTTCGTCCTCGAAATTTCATAAGGTGAAAGATAACAGGAAGAGCAACAGATAGATATGGACACAATGAAAGATAACGGTAAAGACAAGAGTAGAAGGAAAGAGTCTTACCAAATCAAGATGAGAAAAGTTGGGGATAACGCTCCCGGATAACGTCCTCTCGCTCCCAGGTGGCCTCTCCCGGCGCGTGTCTGCTCCAAGACACCAATACCAATGGAATAGCCCTGCTCTTCAGTGTCTTGACACTCTTGTCCAGAATGGCCATCGGCTGTTCTTGGTATGATAGATCCGGTTGCAGCTCTAGCTCGGAATGATCCAGAATGTGGCTGTCGTCCCTGACATACCTCCTCAACTGAGACACGTGGAAGACATTATGCACCCCGTCCAAAGATGGCGGCAATGCTAATCTATAAGACACGTCTCCCACACGATCCAGGATCTCGAACGGGCCAATATACCTCGGACTCAGCTTCCCACGAGTACCAAACCGGATAATTCCCTTGGTAGGTGATATCTTCAAGAACACATGGTCTCCGGTCTGGAACTCCAATGGCCTCCTTAGAGTGTCAGCCCAACTCTTCTGTCTACTCTGAGCAGCCCTGAGATGATCTCTGATAACCCTGACCTTCTCTGTAGTCTGCATCAGCATCTCGGGCCCCAATAAACTCCTCTCACCGACCTCCTCCCAGCAAATCGGTGATCTGCACCTCCTCCCATACAATGCTTCGAAGGGAGCCATCTTAATACTGGCCTGATAGCTGTTGTTATATGAAAACTCAGCCAAGTGTAGATGGTCCTCCCAAGACCCTCCAAAGTCCAACATGCAAGCCCTCAACATATCTTCAAGGATCTGGATGGTCCTCTCAGATTGTCCGTCTGTCTGCGGATGATAGGAAGTACTGAACTTCAAACGAGTCCCCAGACTTGCTTGGAGACTCTCCCAGAAATGAGATCTGAATCTGGTGTCTCTATCTGATACAATACTCACAGGAACTCCATGCAGACGAACCACCTCCTTCATATACTTATCCGCCAGAACCTCTGTCGACTGACCCACTCTGAATGGTATGAAGTGAGCTGACTTGGTGAGGCGATCAACGATCACCCACACCGCATTATTACCCTTAGGACTCCGAGGCAAAGCTGTCACGAAATCCATAGTGATGTGCTCCCACTTCCACTCGGGTATCGGCAAAGGTTGAAGAAGTCCAGCTGATCTCTGATGCTCGATCTTTACCTGCTGGCAAACCAAGCACCTGGCAACAAATTGGGCTATCTCCCTCTTCATGGCATTCCACCAGAAGTGCTTCTTCAGGTCCTGATACATCTTGTTCCCTCCTGGATGTATAGAATAAGCTGAACTGTGTGCTTCCTCCAAAATCTTCTGTCTGACTTCTCCTTGAGGAACACAAAGTCTGCCACCATAGCACAATGCACCATCCGGACGAATACAGATATCAGTCCTCAAACCAGCCTCCACCTGAGCTCTGAATGTCTGACATCTGGGGTCCTCCTTCTGTGCCTCCTTGATCTCCTCTATCAGTGATGACTGGATCTGAAGAGTCATGAGCTGTCCGGTCTTATCACCTCTCTGCACCAACATCAAATCTAATCTGATGAACTCCTGGATCAACTCCCTCTGCTGAGTAAGGTGGACTAGCACTCGGTTCTCTGGCCTCCTGCTCAGTGCATCCGGAACGGTATTGACTTTGCCGGGATGATACTGCAAGTCAATATCGTAGTCCGCCATAAGCTCCAACCACCTCCTCTGCCTCATATTCAACTCCTTCTGCGAGAATATATACTTGAGGCTCTTGTGGTCTGTGTATATCAACACTTTGTCTCCCAGGAGGTAGTGTCTCCAGATCTTCAATGCAAATACCACAGCCGCCAACTCCAAGTCATGAGTTGGGTAATTCCTCTCATGAGGCTTCAACTGCCTAGATGCATATGCTATCACATGATCATGTTGCATAAGCACACATCCCAGGCCTCTACCCGATGCATCACAGAAAATGACCATCCCTCCCCTTCCTGAAGGGGTCCTCAAGATTGGGGCTGAAATAAGCTTCTGCTTCAACTGCTCAAAAGCTGCATCACATTCTCCTGTCCATATGAATCTCTCCCCTTTCCTGGTGAGCCTGGTCAACGGAGCTGCAAGTCTAGAGAAATCCTGGACAAAGCGCCTGTAATATCCGGCTAGTCCAAGAAAACTCCTTATCTCAGACACCGTCTTCGGAACTGGCCAATTCTGCACTGCCTGGACTTTACTAGGATCAACTGAAATCCCTTCTGCTGAAACTATATGTCCAAGGAAAGCTATGCTGTCCAACCAGAACTCACACTTGCTCCTTTTGGCATGAAGCTGCTCCTGCTGAAGAGTCTGCAACACAGTCCTCAAGTGCTCTGCATGCTCCTTATAACTCTTGGAATAGATCAGGATGTCGTCTATGAACACCACTACAAACTGATCCAGGTAAGGAGAGAACACTCGGTTCATCAAGTCCATAAACACAGCAGGGGCATTGGTAACTCCGAAAGGCATCACTAGAAACTCGTAGTGGCCATATCGGGTCCTGAATGCCGTCTTCGGAACATCTTCCTTCTTCACCCTCAGCTGATGGTAACCCGATTGCAAATCTAACTTAGAAAATACACGGGCTCCATGAAGCTGATCAAACAAGTCATCAATCCGGGGCAAGGGATACTTATTCTTGATGGTGACCTTGTTCAACTCCCTGTAATCAATGCAAAGCCTCTTGCCACCATCCTTCTTGTTCGCCAATAGCACTGGAGCTCCCCATGGTGAAGTGCTAGGCCGGATCAATCCCTTGTCCGAATACTCCTGCAGCTGCTTCTTCAGGATCTCCAACTCCGTCGGTGCCATCCTGTATGGAGCCTTGGATATAGGAGCTGTCCCTGGAATAGTATCAATGGAGAACTCCACGATCCTCCCCGGTGGGAGTCCTGAAATCTCAGCAAAACCCCCGGGAATTCATCCCACACTGGCACTCCCTTCAGGACCTCCGAAGTGGTCATCTGAATCTTCTTCTCAGCAGTCTTCACCTCTCCACTAAACTGGAACTCCGGCTGATGCGGGATCCTGAAAGTGATCTTCCTTCCTCTACAGTCAATCACCGCATGGTACTGACTGAGCCAGGTCATGCCTAAGATCACGTCGTACCCCTTGGTGTCTAGTACGAGCATATCTATGGACAAGACCTTCCCACAAAGTTCTACTGGGCAGTCAGCACAAACTCTAGAAGATAAAACTACCCCATTCCCAGTACTAATCTCCCATCCATGGTCTAACAGTCTAACAGGAATAGAATGCAATGCCACGAAATGCACGGAGATAAAACAATGCGAAGCACCGGAGTCGAAAAGAGCGAGGACAGGTATGGAATGGACTCTGATGGCACCTGTAATCACCTCTCCTGAAGCTCCAGCCTCTTCTGCTGTCAGGTTGTAGGCCTGACCTCTGCCACGACCAGCTGCTGTCCTGGCTCCCCTCTGCACTGGGCGAGCAACATGTGGTGGTGGAAGGGGAAGAGCTCTCCTCATCACTGGTCCCTGCTGCCTCGGTCCAACTGGCCCTGGTAGTGCCTTCTGCACATACTGCCCCTGAGGTGCCGGCAAGGTTTGGGTAGCAAACCCCACTCTCCTGTGCGGGCAGGTCTCCACTGCATGGTCTCGAGCTCCACAGATCAAGCACCAACCGTTTGCCCTCCGGCAATTCTGCTGAGTGTGTCCTGGCTTCTGGCAGAAGTTGCAAATAAGACCTGGTCGAGCCGTCTGATATGGAACTGCTCTGAACGGCTGTCTGGCCTGGATCTTCGCTGCCCTGGATGGTCCTCCTCTGCCCACCGGCACAAACGGCCTTTTCAAGGCCTGGTTCTCCTGCTTCCTCTGAAAACCACGCTCCACTTCTCGAGCGATAGAGAGAACTTCAGCATAGGTCTTCAACTGCTGTGGCATCAGAAACATCTGGATCTCCATCTGCAGACCCTGCTGGAACCGGCTTGCCCTCTTCTCCTCATCAGCCACCATGTATGGGGCGAAGCGACTCAGCCTGAGGAATTCTGCCGCATACCCATCTACTGTCTTATCTCCCTGCTGAAGCCGGATGAACTGCTCCTCCATGTCCTTCTGAGCAGTGGCGGGGAAGAAACGACTGTAGAAGCTCTTGGAGAAGGTATCCCAGGAAATAGGCTTCTTCAAGCGAGCCTCCTCTGCAAGCCACCAAGTCCGAGCAATGTCCTTCAGCTGGATCTTTGCTACCTCCACTTGGCTCTCCTTGGGCACCCGGGCGGCGTTCAGCAAATCAGTGGTGTCCACCAACCACTGCTCAGCCTCCAAAGGCCTCTCGACTCCTGAGAAGGTAGCCGGTTGTAGCCGCCGGAAATCTGAGATATTCCCCGGCTTCTGCTCCTTCGGGGCTGCTAACTCCTGCCTGAGGAGTTCAGTCTGCTGCTGATGGATCTCCACTTGCTGCTGCTGGGTCTCCATCATAGCCCGAATGATGCTCAGGACTTCAACCTGCTCTCCTCCCGCGGGTCCATCCGGGACTTGCCCGACATTGTTACGACCCGAACGTCTCTCCATACCGAAAGGGATAAGATCTGGAATTGGAATCAAGGAAAGGAATTAGGATACGAAGGAATTGATCAATTGAAGGAATCAAGATGGACTTATAACTTTGTACATTGCAGTTGGCATAAGCAAATCGTTAGAATTTGCCACTTGGTTGTACTTTTAGGTCTGAGAGCCTAGGCTCTGATACCAACCTGTAACGCCCCGATCCCAATAATACGGGGACGTCACTGCGACGCATATACGTAGGTTAGATGGTGCCCCCACGTATATACGCTAAGCATAAGTACAACAAGTATCAGAGTATAACACACAGCGTGATATAATCATAAGCCAACATACAAAAATAGAAGTACAGAGTTATACAAGTTATGATATACAAAATCACTATACAAGTGTCCATTATCACAACTCAAGTCCAAAACGATACAAGATACAACCAAAAATACAAAAATGCTCACGTATGGACGGAGATTACGTGAACCAAAAGAAATGTCGGGCGCGATAGGACTAGTGCTGGTCGGCCTGCTCACCAAGATAAGCCCGGTCCTCAGCGGAGGGCTCTACCTCGTCCCAAGCCTCGGAATCTGAATATGCAAATCCAAAAGGGTCAAGACATAATACAAGAAATAAAGATAGCCAAGTGGCGACGGAATCATAAGTAGAGGTGATGAAGTAGTGATAACTAACAACAATACATGGCAAGGGATGTAAACTAAATAAGATAAAGGCATATGCAATAAATCTACAATAATGTCTTATTATTATTACTTGTCTTACTGTGATATCTAGCTATGTGACCCAGCGTCCCAGGGCACATAGATCCATATCCTAGTGAAACAAGGTTGTTATTGGAAACAGCGGTTGTATCGACGAACTATGTTTACAGTGTGTCCCGTGCATGCCCGGGACCACGGCCCAGTATTGTTCCGTTGCTTGAAGACGGAACCTGCCGCTAGGCTACAGGAAAGGGACTTATGTATGCCCTTGTCATGACATGAAACAGGAAGGGAGGAAGCACTCCCCTTGGTCCCCTGGAGTACCACAGGTAAGACCGAAATATAGTGCACATCCTAATACCACTGTAAACACGAACACATACCGATATCCGCACATTTCCCCCGAACCCAATGTAAGTTGGTGTATTTTATACAATGTCGGATATATCATGCTTGGTTTTGGAGATAGCATGAAGAAGTGGTGATAATCCATTTTCGACAAGTTATGAAATGCAAATATATAACAACAAGTCATGGATTGATATAATGTACCAACAAATCATGAAGCATGAATAAACAAGATATATCAGGTAACCAGTCATGTAGTACAAGTACACAGTATAAACAAGACTAAAACATGCATATAAATATACTAGGGTAAGTTCAGAATTAAGTGGGAAGAAGTCTGAATTCTGTCCCAGAATTTGGCCTGGCGGTCGACCTCCGGTCGACTGCCGGTCGACTGGGGAAATGAACTGGCGGTTGAGTCCCGGTCGACTGCCGGTCGACCGTACCGAGTGCGAGAGCTCCAGGTTTGGGCCGGTCGACTGCCAGTCGACTGGTCCAAGGCAATTTGTGAAGCCGGTCGAGTCAGCGGTCGACTGCCTGTCGACCGCCCGTTCAAGTCGTGCAGGTTGTGCACATCGGCAGAGTCCCGGTCGACTGCCGGTCGACCGGTCCTCTGGAAATTTCTGCTGTTAGAGCAGAAAATCAGGATTCGTGTGAGTTGGTTCTACCAGTGAAAAATTGGGATTTTTACAGCATTAGGGGGCCTGATTTAACATTACAAATACATTAGGACAAGGCCTAGCCTTGGTGATTAACACAATTACATGGAAAGGCTAGATTTGAACTTAAATGACCTAAAAATTAGATTTTTATGTTAGACATATACATAGATCTCTACCCTAAGCATGTGGGGTTGATGATCTAGGTCTTGGTGAGTAAGAACTCACCTGGATTGTCCAATTAGGGCTGGATCCAAGGAAGAAGATGGTGAGGGCTTCAATCTACCCTTGTTCTTGAAGCTAGGGTTGAAGATCTTGCCCTTTGGTGAAGCTTGGAGTGGAGATGGAGGTTCCTTGATGAAGCTTGATGAATCCCTTGTGATCTAGAGGTGGAGATGAAGAGGTTGGGTTCACTTGGAGCTAGGGTTTGTGGAGAGGAAGATGGAGATTTGGGAGAATCCTTCTCTTGGTGAAGAAAATGAGAAGAAAAGGGGTTTAAGTGAAAAGGAAATCCTTATATATGATTTAGAATTTTGTAAAGGGAGTGGGATTATGTTGGAAGTGGAGGGCTTTCTTGCAAATGTGTGTGTGTGAGGTGTCCCCTCTCTTGCCACTTGGCTGGCTGTGGGTGAGAGAGAGAGTGAGTGGGGGTAGGTGAGGGTGAGTGGGAAATGAGGTGGCAAGATGAGGTGGAAATGTATTTTGCAATTTTTGGAAAAATGCCCAAAATTCAAGTATTTTGGATTGGTCTGGAAATTTTTTCCAAAAATCAAGAAAAATATTTGAAGACCAATGGTGAAATCCGTTTGAAGAAATACTGTGTAGATTTTTAATTAAAAATCCCAGAAGCAGAAATTTACCGACACCGAAATAATTTTCATAAATTTATAAAATTCTTAGAAAAATAGTATAAGTAGGAAATATGATTCTAAGCAATAAAGTCTAAAGGACTTTCTTGAAATTCCTAACAGATTGGAAGATAAAAAAATTCGGAAATTGGTCAGCGGTACTGGCCGACACCGGTTTTTGAAGAAATTCATTTTAATTTCAGAAAATTCTAGAAAATCACATAAAATCTAAAGTATTATAAAATGATGTTTGAAATTAAAATCGGTCAAATACGGATGGTAAATCGGAAGATACGGTCAAAGGGCCGAATACGTAACTAAGTACGTATTCCGGGAAAGGGGTATTACATATATGTTTTAGTTGTGCTTACTATATCCCTATATCCTTAAGCACAATTCTTGTTTATGATGATAAGCTTGAGTTTCACATTTGTTTCAATTGATTTAGTTTTCAATTGGTATCTTAAATCGAGCCTTATCATAGTTTTCATTGGTATTTCATAAAGAGGGAGAAAATGTTATATTTCATCTTTCAATTAGTATTTTGTATTCCACTCCCTTGTTTTATGATAGAAAATAATGATTTCAATTGGTAAAAAGTATAATAATTTCAATTGGCAATAATTTCAATTGGTATCAACTTTTATGTTTAGAAATTCAAAATCTGTTATGTTTAATTTCAATTGATATCAAGATTATTTATTTACAATTGGTATGTTGTTTGTTTACTTATCAATTGGTTTCAAGATTTTTGTTCTTCAATTGGTATAGTTTCATTTTTAATTGGTATCAATATGTACTTCATTGACAATTTTTTTTAATTGGTATCATACTTGAGTTTAGACAAAGGGGGAGAGCATGCCTTGATTAATTCCTTGTTTTGAATATAAAAGAATATGTTTTTATTAGTTTTGTAAATAAGAGGGAGAAGAATTTTTTTTATCGGTATATGTTTTTATTAGTTTTGTTTTAACCCCTTTGTTGATGATTGACAAAAAGGGGGAGAAGAATTTGAGTTTATATGCATATTTGTATGCATGTTTTATGTGTTTTTATATTAAGTTCAATTGGTATCAAAGATATTATTTAAAGAACATGTTTAGTTTTGGTATCAAGAGTTTGTTTTGCATATATTGAGTTTGAGTTTAATTGGTATCTAGAGTATGTTTATTTGTTTAGTTTAATTGGTATCAAGAGCATGTTTATTTGTTTTTGCTAATTGGTATCTAGAACATGTTTATTTGTTTTTGAAAATGTTATTGGTATCTTCCATTGGTTTCTAGAGCCATTTATTGTATTATGCATTTCTATGCATGTTTCATGTTTTATAATTTCATTGGTATCTAGAGCCATTTATTAGTTGTTTATCCTATGCATGAGTTAAGGGGGAGCTTCTTTGAAGCTTAACTTTAATCCATGCATATATAACTCCATGAGTTTTGTCATCATCAAAAAGGGGGAGATTGTTGGCCCAAAGGCTTTCCACTCTAGTTTTGATGATGATTAACTCATATAGTTAAGTGTACTAATTATCTTGTGATGTTTAAGTTTCAGATCATTAATCAAGATATTAGTTGGTGAAAGCTTTCACACATCTTTCACATGTTGATTCAAGAGCCCGAGCGTCAAAGATCATATATAGCACTTGCTCGGTGGATCAAAGAGTTTTGGATCGAGTCGGCTTGGAGTTTGCGCTCTACAAGAAGACTTAGGTATCCTAGTTTAGTTTTGTGTTTAGATCCAAATTGTAAAGATTAGAATAGTATGATAAGCTCAAGTTCACAACACACACGTTTCATGTTTTGGTTTTCGGTTTTTGGTTTAACCGATCTTGGTTTGCATGAATAGATATTATATCAAAACAAGTTTATATGGTTTAATGTATATTAGATTTGTTCTATATACATGCATGCTTCAACTCTTAGACAAACTTACTTTGATATACCTATTTCATGTGTTTTAGGTTTTGTGTTTTAACAAAACTTACTTTTTGAATTAAGATCAAAAACTATGATATATATTTGTTTCATGTATATTGGATTTCTATCCATATGCATCATGCTTCAAAGTGTTTAAATATCATGTTTTTGTATTTGGAAGAGTTTTGGACAAAACGTATTTTCTATTCAAAATCCAAGTTTTAGAAAATACAGTTTTTGGTTTTTGGTAAAAATGACAAGACACAAAAATAGTTCATATTGATTGATATTTGAGCTAAACTTTTTACCACATGTTTATATATCAATGCAAATTGATAAAACTATTTTTGGTGATTTTTAGGAGTGTTAAAAGATTTTTTAAAATATTTTTTAAACTGACTTTCTGATCCAGTTTTCTGTTCCAGACTTCAATTAGTCGACTCATTCTCTGAACAAGTCGACTTGACCTGAAGTCGGTCGACCGGGTCGGTCGACCGACGTGCACAAATCTGTGCACGTTTGGCAGACAGAGACGGTCGACCGTCACGGTCGACCGGGATGAGAGCAGAGCTCTCTGTTTGATTGGGTCGACCGGGGCGGTCGACCGGTAGCTGCCAACGGGCAAAAATTGACGTTGGACAGTCGACCGGACCGGTCGACCGGCAGGGTTATTTTGGCAAAATCTGCTGCCAACGGCTAGTTTCCAGATTTGCCTATAAATACCCCTTTTGCAAGAGTTTTTCTCCAAGAATTTTTGTGCGAATTTTTCCTTACTCTCTGGTGTTTTCACAGCAATCAAAAGAAGTTTTTGAACTCATATTGAACAATCTATTTGGTATTTTTGCTAGGGTTTGGAAAATCAAAGAAAGGGTTTTTGGGAAAAGATTTTGATTGAACTTCTCTATCTTGGTTTCAGTTTTTCCCAAGGATTTTCTTTGTGATTTTGATTTCCATTCCATTGGTTTTCTCTACACTTGAGCTACATCTACTATCTCATTCTATAGGATATTTGAGTGGGAGAAGAAATTGTTTGTGGTTGCTTGTTGAACCACCAAGTTGTAAAACCCAATCTTTGTTTGGCTTTGTGACTTGGGTTGTATCCCTCAAGTTGTGAGGTGATCCTTGTGTTTGCTTTGTGCTAATCTCTCAAGTTGTAGGGTGATTGTTTTGTTGGGTTGGAGCTTGCCTCAAGGAGGAGGTTGTGGTTGTAAAGAGAGGAGTTGGGTACTCCTTGTGAGAGTTCTTTGTGGACTAGCTAGTGGATTAGAAATCCTTCGTGTGTCGAAGGCGGGGATGTAGAGCTGGGTGCTCGAACCTCGTAACATATCTTGTTGTTTGCGCTTGATCCATTGACTCTCTCTCTCTCTATCTCTCTCTTTACTTTGTGCCTTGCAATTATTTATATTGTGCATTCATATTTGCTTGGCTTGGTTGTGTGTGCATCATTTGTTGATCACACTTGAGTGTAAATTGCATTAAGTTTTTAAATTTCGCATTTAGTTCATAGATTAGCCATATCACCTATTCACCCCCCCTCTAGGTGACTTTTCATTCTCCTCGATTCGAAGCCTCACAATGAGATCTTCCAACTTCAGCTCCTTTCGCTTGTGCTTCAGGTAGTTCTTGAAATCTCTCCACGCAGGTGGGAGTTTCTCCACGATAGTAGCAACCTGAAAGGTTTCAGGTAGAATCATACCTTCGGTTTCTATCTCGTGCAAGATAAGTTGGAACTCTTGCACCTGACTGATTACAGTCTTGCTGTCCACCATTTTGTACTCCAGAAATCGTCCTACGACGAACTTCTTGGTACCAGCATCCTCAGTCTTGTACTTTTATCAAGACTGGCCCATAACTTCTTTGCCGTTGTGATAGGACTGTAGACATTGTAAAGAGAGTCATCCAGTCCATTTAAAACATAGTTTCGGCAGAGGAAGTCACCTTGAGTCCATGCATCGACTGCAAGGACTGAGTCCCGATCAGTTCTGGGCTCTGGTGGATCTTCTTACAGGAATCTGGCCAGATGAAGAGTGGTCAAGTAGAAGAGCATCTTCTGTTGCCACCTCTTGAATTCTGTGTCGTCAAATTTTTCTGGCTTCTCTGGCTTCGGGTTAGGAAGTGGAGTAGGCATCAAAGCTTGTAGCTGCATGTTTGGTGCCTTCCTAGAGCTATCTTGATTAGTCTCAGACATTTTCTGCAAGTTCAAGCAGAATAGAAGTAAGAAACTTCAATACGTAATTGTCTTAAGACAGTTGGTTTCTGGTATCAATCTGACAACTAATCAATATCACTGAAATATCAACAATCTAATTGGCCAGGTCGGTAAATATCAGGTGGGAGGTTTTCCATTCGATAGAACGTTCCTTAATTTAAGAACCACATTTCAATTTTCTTCCTTGTTTAAACACCAATTAGACTGGTATAAATCAGTCTCAATATACTGAATATTAGTATATCCCCTGTATAAAGAAATTAATTCACTTATACAGTATTTTGAAGTGAGGTACGCTTAAAGTGAATCTCCTTAAGACAATTACGTCCCCCGCACCGGTGCTAACGGGTTACTGGACGCTGGTCTCCCAAGAAACAACACTCCTTCACGGTATTTGGATAGCACTACCAAATCACCGTACGGTCGAACCGTAATTAACCAGTACCTTCATAAGATTATTAAAGCAGCGGGATAAAGACAAATTTTGGGAGAATATTTGCCTTTACTTTGGAGGAGCACCCACTGTAGAGGAAGAAGGAAAGTTGAAGAATATTCTTCTTCGGAAGTCCCAGATTCAGACAACAATTCTATTAAAGAATCTATTGAATTTTTTGAGCCCTCTTTCAGAACGCATTTTTGCAGAATCTCTTTTGGAAGTCGCTTCGGAAACCGAATTACTGATTTCCCACTTCCTGTTTGGAAGTCACTTCAAGACTAAGAGAGAGAGAGAGGATCTCCTTCAGATTTCTTGTTGTTGGTGTGTTGTTTTGTTTATTCAATTGAGAATTCGGAGCGCTATTAATGACATAGATCAAATATGGACGTGTGGCATGAAAACGTTCTCTGATCAAATAAGGTACAATTCTAACTGGTTTCCACTTTTTGACTCCAACGAGTCTAGCCTTTTGACTCCAACGAGTCTAACTTCAACTGCGAATTCAAGAAACTCAAATGCGCAAAAGTAGACTTTAGAAAAAAGCAGTTATAAGTTTATTTATTGGAATCAATAATTATCCATAAAATGTACTTAGAAATAATATCTGTTACATAAAATTATCCACTCCCACTAAACCAGGATATCATAATGACTAGCCATCCCCATATGAGCAATATGCTCTAAGAAGACTTTAGGTCAAAGTATTTTAATGAGTGAATCTGTAATGTTAAGAATAGTTCAAACACTATCAATAGATACAATATGATTTTGAACTTTATCATTGATGACAAGAAACTTGATATCGATATGCTTCGACTTTGCTGAACTCTTATCACTATTGCAGTAGAGCTCTATACCTCTTATTGTCACAGTGTAGCTGTAATAGTCTCTCGACTAAATCCAACGTCTTCCTAAAATCAGAAAAATGTAACCTGAAGTGGACTTTCTATTGTCGATACATCCAGTATAATCTGAATCTGTATATCTGATCAGTTATAACTGATCAGATTTCATGCAGTCTTCTGTAGATGTCGCATTACCTTCTTGGCAGTCTTCCAGTAATCAATCTCAGGATTGATCAAGTATATGCCAAGTTTCTCAATGGTATATGCTATGTCTGGACTGGTACAAACTTGAGTATACATCAGACTTCCAACCGCCGATGCATATGGAATGTTTTTCATTTGCTCTATCTGTAGGTCGTTCTTGGGACATTGGAGTAGACTCACTTATCTCCCCTACAACAATTCTTCATGCCACATCTATCTAGCACCTTATCGATATTGGCCTTCTGTGATAAACCTAATATTTCACGTGTCCTGTCATATTGAATCTGGATGCCTATCACAAAAGAAGCGTCTCCTAGATCTTTCATCTCAAAATTCTTTGAGAGAACTTTTGGTCTCAAGTAAAAGAATCATATCGTTACTTGCTAGTAGAATGTCATCCACATATAACATAAGAAATATAAGTCTACTCTCTTTAAATTTATGTTAAATACATTGATCATTTATAATCTCCTTAAAACCAAAATGGATATTACTTGATCAAATTTTAAATACTATTAACGGGATGCTTGCTTTAAACAATAAATGGATTTCTTTATTTGCAAACCAAATATTACGAACCTTTCGCTTTAAAACTTTCTGGTTGCATCATACAGATTTTTTCCTTAATGCTACCACTAAGAAAGTCAATCTTAACATCCATTTGGTATAACTTCAGGTCAAAGTTAGCCACCAGTTCCATAATAATCCTAAAAAAATTCTTCATAGAAACTGGAGAGAAACTCTTATTATAGTCAATGCCCCCTCTTTGAGTGAATCCCTTTGTGACAAGACGTGCCTTATACCTTTAGATATTGCCTTTCGAATCCCGTTTGGTTTTGAATACTCATTTACAACCAATCAGTTTCTTTCTTTTTGGCAACTTTACTAAATCCCAAACATCATTATCTTTCATGAATTTTAACTCATCTTTTATGGCATTTGACCACTTAGTGGAGTGAACGTTGAGTTTGGCCTCATTCAAAGCTGTGGGGTCATCCTCTTGCCTTATGTCAAACTCATGCTCTTGGGATAAACTATATAGTTGTTTGCAATGGCTGAACTTCTCTCCCTAGTTAATCTCCTAGGCACTTTTTAGAGTGTCAACAGAGACCCGCATCTCAAGGCCAAATGTTAGAGCCGCGTCTGTCCTACAGAACGTAAACTTCGCGTCCTTGAACCTTGCATCCCTGAGACTTGCGTTTTGAGGTTGCGACGTAAGGTTAACATTTGCTTTCCGGCGGATCAAGTCAGAAGGGAGCTGAAAAGTCCTCCTCTGCAGAGACTCAAGGATGGTCTCTTTGATCCTCCTCATAATTTTAATTTACATATTTTTCAGAATTTTTAACAAGGATTTCAACTAAAAAAAAGATTTTAGCAGCCAGACCAGACCCGGCCTGGCCTGGCCCGGGCCTGGCTTGAGCAGGGCAGGCCCAGCCTAGCTGGGCCTGTGCTAGCATGGCCGGGCTGGGCTGCGCAAGGAGGCCCAGAAGAAAAGAAAAAAAGAAAATTCCCGGACCAGGCCTGGACCTGGCCTGGTCCGGCCTGGGCCTAGCTTAAGCCTGGGCTGCTGGATATATAAAAATAAATAAATAAAAGAAAAAAAAGAAAGAAAGAAAGAAAAAAGAATTGAATAATAAAATAATCAGATAAAAATAAAAAGAAAAAATAGAGAAAATATAAACAATAATCTACAATACTTCTACTTTCTATGATAAATTTTTTTAGATAAATAGCAATATGAATTAACTCAAATCACTCACTTTAAAGACATTTTCCCTTAATGGTAAATTCAGACCCGTTAAGCATTTTAATGGTTTAAATCCTATTAAAAATCTAACAAAAATTAGAAATTGGTTTAAACTAAACCTACTAAATTCATTAGACTCAGAGGATCATATTTCTAACCCCCAAACTAATTAATCAAGATTAAAACTCCTTAAAACTCTCAAGTAAAATATCTTTTTAAAAATTCTAACAATTTCTATTGGAATGAACTATGTAGATTTATCGGGAACTTATGATTTCAGTGCTTTGGACTTGGAATCAAGTTTATGTGAGTAATCTTTTCCTCCTTCAGTTAAACAAGAATTTTGTGATAAATGATTTTATATTGTTGTGCAATTATGTTACTAAAATTTACTGAGACGATACTTGTGAGTATTTGCACTTGTATTATTTCCTCTTGCATCATTGCCACATGTGTGTGTGTGTGTGTGTGTGTTATTTCATGTGACCATCTATTTTATTTTACCAGTATGATTACCGGTATCATTTCATGTGATCATCTGACTTATTTTTCTAGCGGTATTACATGTATTCCTTTATGAGACATCGTTGAGTGCTCATCCTATTTAGTTAGTTCATATGAGTTTTTATAAGTATCATTGTATGTGTGAAAGATTATTTCTTTTGATTCTAAGCTAGTTGTCGTACACCTTAGACTATGATTTAGATTGATCTTGAGATTGGCCTGTTTCATATTTGTAAATTTATTTGGGGTATTATCAGACATTTATTTGATGATGTTTCAGACGAAAATTCATTTGGACAATAAAGATGGACTAAATAAGATGTTACCTTATTTAGGAGATTGTTTTCTCTTGATGCTTGGATTTCAACTTGAGATTTACATGAGATCTTGATTCGCATTTAGATTGAGATCAATAATAGATGAGTTCTGATCATATGAGAGAATACCTTACCTTAATTTTGATTTATCACATAATACTGATTTTGGATTATTAGTTGCAAGCATCTTATTTAGATATATTCACTGATAAGTTATCTGAGTAATGATGTTTATTGATATCGAGGTTTGGATACCGAGACTTTCTAAATTTCAGGTATCTTGAGGATGTCCCACTCTTTAGTTATGATTTTGATTGTGATTGGAACTATTAGTGATGAAATTTAGACTATAATCAGATTTAGATCTTGGACTAGACTGGTTCACAATGATAGATATATAAGTGATATCTGAGTGACATTATCAGTAGATTTGATTATTCTTATTCATGATAAAACAAGTGAGAGTTTAGTTGGATATTCATGATTTGGTCTTGACTATTTCAGTTATTAGAGATTGAGTTATTTGAGAGTGATTCCATTGATATCAGTGACCATATTATATGTCTGGAGTTTTATGGCAAGCTATTGATCGATCTGATTTATTGATGATTTAGAGGGTGGATATGTCGAGGACTTTGATGACATAGTTGATTAAATATTTTGCCTTAGATTATTTTATTCATGTCAGTAGGTCATTACTCATCTTGAATCTCATGATTTACCTGAGAAACTTGACTGATTATACATGAAATCTATCTGATACTATTATCCATTTTACTTAACTACTGAAAAAATATTGTTATACGGTAATAACACCCTCATTTTATACTTGTTACATATCCTGTTATATCGGTATCCTAATCACTGACATTATATATCCTGTTATACCGGCATCCTGATTACACATGTTGACATTGTTACCGTGACTATCACCGAGTTATCCCAGTGATCTAAGTAACATGCACATTAAATAATCTTGATAAACTAATAACATGACATTAAACAACTTACATTGGGATTGAGAAAATTGATGAAGGAGACAGCGTCTGTATTTTGGGTGGACCTAGGATATAGGTTGCACAGTCGAAAGAGGGTTCCACTGCAGGGTTCCCGAGGGGTGATTGACACCCCGTCTTGTTCTTATTCCTGTTATACATGTTCCTGACTACCTTGCAGTAGGGCCTGATTCAGAGTCAGGAGTCTGGGCTGTGGTCCCGGGTATGTACGGGACCCACCTAAAGTATGGACAATGTCTCCAACCAATCAGTTTCAATAACTGAGGACCTCGATTGACACGTGTGATATGCGTAGTATGGGATGCGTCTATTATAGGTGGCAATTGATGTTTGCTAACAGAATACTAATAAACTATTCATAATATACTGTGATTGATTGTAGGCACCTGATACATGCATGATATTATAGACATCAGATCATACTAATGACCTAATGTACATCTGACTCTAGTACTGATTGACTCTACCTGCCTGATATATAAAATAAAAAATAAGCTGCAACACTGCGACCAAAGGTCGCTATGTAAAATAAAAATAAATCTAAAAAGTGAAAATGATATTAAACATTTTAAATCCAAAATTTTTCTTTTCAGAAACTGCGACTTCGATTGCAGTTTCAGAAAACAAAAAAAAAATTAAATAAACTGATCCAAGTCGCAATAATAGATTTTTATTGTGATTAAAATAACTTTTAAAAAAAACTTGAACATTAATGCGACCATGGTTGCATTCTTTTAAAATAAATTATTTTTCTAAAATTGAGTAATCAAGATCTGTAATTTTTTTGTTTGAAAAAACTCAAAATTTTTAAATCTGTAATTTTTTTAGTAAAGGAACAGTTGTAGCCAGATTAAAAGTGAAACTGAGGGTATTTTAGTCATTGGGCAACGAAAAGTGATTGAGGGTCTTCTTTTACCGCCTAAATTTTTGACTTCTCTCCGGCTAATATGAAGCCACGTCATGACGGCTGAGAAACTCTCTCAGCTGGCGGCAAGGTACAGATACCCCTACATATATATAGGGGTATCTGTACCTCAGCCGCCAGCTGAGAGAGTTCCTCAGCCAGCGGTGACGTGGCCGAATCTATGCCACATAACGGTGACAGAGTGTTGGCGCTAAAAAAATCAAAAAATTCCCGCCTAAAGAATCGTCAACCAAATTGACCAAAATACCCCCTTTTTACTTCTAAAATAGCAAAACTCATCCACAATAAAATTTTACCGAAAATATTTGTAATTTACATAGAACTTTTCATTAAATATATGTGCAGTTATAAAATTCCTAATTCTCCTACATCGAAAATATAAAGGGAAAAAAAAGATTGGATCAAGATGATGAAAAAAAACAGCAGCAGTAAAAAGTAAAAACATGCGTGAAATCTAAAAAAATGTTGTAATATATAGTTTTTTTTATTGTTTAATTTCGCGTTATTTTCAGTTCATATAGGTTTAATAAAAGAAACTGAAATGAATAGAAAAATGAAATTTGATGTGGGGCAGCCATATATATATATTTTTTGTATTACAAATGTACAGTGTAAAAATAATAATGAAAACAATGGTTAATTTATTTTGCAGATATTTTATAAATCAGATATTCTCGTAACTGCCACAATATTTGCAAATTGGTTGGATAATATTTCATGCAATTTTTAATGAACTGTGACTATGGTCGATCTTGGTACTAAAAAATTCTTTATTCTCAATGTATATTATACATGGGATCCAGGTTACAGTATACATACATTAAAAAATATAATCAAAAAAATATATTGGCATAGAGATCATGATCGCAGTTATAATATAACAAAACTTTCAATTTTATATCATGAGTGCGACCCTAACCGCAGACCTTTTAGCACTGCGACCATGGTCGCAGACTTAATATAATATAACTTCCAATGTTATATCACGATTGCGACCCTAGTCGCATTCCTTATTTGCTTAGAAATAATAAACGAAACATGCTATCATTCAGCACTGCGTCGATAGTCGCTGTCCTTATTCGCATGCCATATGTAACAGAATTTTGATCGTTTATAAATACAATAAAAGTTGCAGTCTTAACAATAATCAGACTTAATAAAGTAGATTAGCCCTGCGACCGTGAGATCAGACCGCGTATATCACATCTTATAAAATATTATACTAATTACTCTGACCTAATTGAAGTAATTAATATCCTATCTACTGTGATACCGCAACAGTTTCAAAAAAAGAGATGCACTAAAATTAATCTCGATAAAGGAAAGATGTGCACCGTACGAAATCTAAATATATAAGAAAATATTCTATGAAAAGCTAATTTGTAATTTACATAATAAACCTCTGGAAAAAAAGGAACTCTTTGGATTCTCCCGCCATAACTGCTTCAATTAAATATTTAATTTCTTTTTATCACTTCTTCGAATACTCAACCATCACCTATAACACTTATTATTACTATTCACGTCGTTTTACATTATTGACCTTTTTATAGTGCTTGTAACTAATATATTATCTCATATCTAAAAAAGATAATCGTTCTCTTCGTTTTCAATTTGATTTCAAACCTTCCTGAAACGATTCATTCTTGAGTCATGTCTTCCCCATCTTCTTCCTCTGAACACTCAGATTTCAACTTCAGTCATTCTCTTACTGGTCCTCTTTCTTCAGTTGATTCTAGTGAATCTGATAGCAATCTGAACTTTACTCCTTTTAACTATCTCACTACATCATATAATATTTTATCTAATCCTCCTCTTCATGAGGATGATGAAGTTTTCATGGGACTTAGTGAGAAGGAACTTATTCCTCTTCCACTTTACAAAGACATGCTTGATGAAAGCATGTCCTTTGATGCTGAAGGCTCACTTTCTTTGAGCATATCCTTTGCAGGTTCTTCTCGACACGGATCGGAAAAAGAGCTTGATACAGACGATCCATTCTGAGAATTTATTAACGAACCAAAGTACCCTCAAAAAGAGAAAGAAAGCGAAGAGGACAGCGAGTCGGTCGACGTGGGAGAAGATGAGAAAATAATGAACAGGAAGACGAGGAGAATGAAGACGACGAATCTGCTTATGATGGTGATGACGACGAGAATTAGGATTTTCTGCTCTTCTGATATTCACTTTTATTTTATCTGTTTTTGAGAGCTTTTAATGTTTTTTTTTTGTAAGGTCTTTTTCTAGCTATATTATATTATAAATAAAATTTATTTTTATCTGAAAAATAATCTTCCATATTTTTAAAATACATGTAAAGTATATTTCTTTTATGCATCACAGTAATCATAGGACTTCTGAGTGGTTTTCTTAATACTGCTACAATGGCCGAGGACCTAATATATTGCACGCAAATATTATTATCATACTATAAGAAATATAATTATTTAGTAAATATAAATGCAAGTCTTTTATTAAGAAGTTAATGATGGTCGCACTCTGTGATTATAAATAAATAGTTATTATTTTTGCATCTCAACAGCGACCATGGTCGCAGTACTCAGATAATAATTACTCTGAACTAATAGAACTGCGATTATGGTCGCAATCCATAATTAACTATATTTATATATGAAACTGCGACCACGGTTGCTGTCCTGACAAAAATAGTTTGATTGTTGTGCATTCAGTAAAGTTAAAAATAGCGACCATGGTCGCAGTCCAAAATTTAATTATATAAACAGATGATACTGCGAACATGATCGCAATCTTCTCAAATCAGTATATTTCACTATATATCACAAATTAAAAAACTGTGACTACGGACGCATTGTGTATGTAACACCGGTAACCCATAAGTAATTAATGAGTTTCTTATGTTAATTAACTATACCTTTATATTTATTATATATATATATATATATATATATATATATGAAACTCTTAAGGTAAGGTGTAAATAATTAGTCACTAGTACCATTACCATACTTGTATACTTTGAGTATGCAATTTTAGCTTATTGTATATTTATAAACTTCTATTTTTTCTTATTTAATTGTTGGTATTCTTAGGATTAATGAAAATTTTAGGCTAATGGTATATTATACCATTACCAATTAAATAAAGAAGAAAAATAGAGAAAATTTAAAATACAAACTATAATATAAAACTCAACTTTAGTTAGTAGGGAAGTAGGTGTGCATGGTGATGATGGATCAAGGGCAAAATGCTCTTGATCAAGGTGTGGGACACTTGGGTGTTTTCAGCAATGACAGACTTGTAAATATTGAATGAGAAATTACTAACCCAGGATGAGAGAAACCCCTCATCTCTTCTTCCCCAAAGAGATGAGAAGAAGCCATGGCTAAAACCCTAGGAACCCACCTCTTCTTCTTCCTTTAGAAAGCAAGATCTCTCTTTTCTTCTTCTTCTTTTTCTTTCCTTTTCCTTCTCTCCTTTCTTCTCCACTCCTCCAAACGAAAAAAAGAATTCGGGGGCTGCCAGGCGCGGCCGCCCCAAGGACAGCCGCGCCCAGCAGCAGCAGCCGCGGCGGCCGGCGACATTCTAGAGAGAGAGGGAGTGGGAGGAAGGAGAAGGTTGTTGCAAAGTGGATCTAGGTTTTGGGTGGAGAAATCAACTCAAAATCGACATAAAAATCTTATTTTTCAGTGTTTTGTATAATTTTATTGATGTTATTAGCACAAGAAATTTACCCACTTATTCTTCCTTTGATCAAGGTGTTGTTTGGGACTCATATAAGGGAGAAAATCTAACAAAAATCCAACCTTGATAGAGGTGAGTAAACCTAGACCTTCTTGAAATTGAGTAGAGTAAAGTAAGTGGGTCTATAAAATTTTTATGGTAACCATAAAACAAACTATTATGTGTTGATGTCACTGTTTTTACATAAAAAAATTTGGTGAAGAAGAAATAATAGACACTTGTTTAAGATTCATGTTATGTTGAGATATGGTTTCATTATATTGGGCGCTCCAATATTAGATAAGGCTATATAGTGTAGGATGTTCTAGATTTTAGAATTTATAAGGTAATCTTATGTTTAACTCTAAGTAATACATGCCCCACATCCTTAAGAAGTGAAAATATTAAGGAGAGGTAGAAATATAAACTCACTAGAAACAATCAAGCTCGATGGTGCTAGCGACATATTCTTGGTTCATATGGCATGGTGTTGTATGGGGTCGTGTGTGCATGTATATATGTATATATATGAGTAGATGGGTTATGCCTAATCTTGGATGGAATTGATATGTGTACTAATATGCTTGTTTGCTACTACTCCTAAGAATGTTGGAAATTTTAGGGAGTGATTATCATCTTAATGATGAATGCTATATATAGTATGACTTACTATTTATTTGTATTCAAAAGTTGCTTTTTTATATTTTGAAGGAAGGGGCCGGCGGGAGTCGAAGGGAGGGGGAAGACGGTGTAAAAAGGTTCTGTTTATATGAAGGAAGGGGCCGGCGGGAGCCGATGGGAGGGGGAAGACTGTATAAAAAGTTTCTATTTATATTTGAAGGAAGGGGTCGGTGGGAGCCGGTAGGTAGGAAGGTGGAGTTATATAAATTATTATGGTATTTAAGCATGTGATTTCGGTACTTATGTATGGGTGTAGTCAAATGAATGGAGATAAGAAATTAGATATGTTATATATATGTGTATGTATATATTTAGATATGTTATGCAGTTGTATGTATATAATTAGTTACGCTATTCATGGCAAACAAAGGCAAATCACTAACACGAAACATGTAAGCATAAGTAGGTATAGACTTTTTCATGGAATACCCCTATGAGACTCATTCTACACTTACACTTATGCACATATAAGCATACGTCATTGCTTAATTTTTTAAAATGATGGTTTACTCACTGAGCTATTAAGCTCACCCCTTTCTTTTTACCTTATTGTTTCAGGACAGGACAAAGGTAAGGGGCTAGCATAATGCAAAGGGATAACTGAGTTAGGGGGAGTTGGATTAGTGACATCCTAACTTTCCCTTACTAGTTGCTTGCTTTCTTTTTTTTTGTGTTGTTATTGCTCTTATTATATACATATCTATTTTGGAGTACCTTGTACATATGTAAGGGGAAGACTATGTAATTATGTAATGAACTTGAAGGGTGTGAATGGTAAGAGATGAAAACTCATGAAGTGTATTTTGCCTCTCTTGTGCATAAGAAGGAAGGTTGTAAGCCGTTTTAATCGGTCTTCCGGAATTATCATGCTAGTTGTTGGATATATTATATGGAGATGGTATAACGTTTTTGCATAAATTATATTGCTTGATGAAAGTTTAAGTTATATGTGTCTGGGGGATATTTAGATTTATATATATATATATATATATATATATATATATATATATATATATATATATATATATATATATATATATATATATATATGTATGTATGTATGTATGTATATATCATGTATATGCTGATATGGTTGATGGTGAGCCTTGAAGGCCTTGCATTATACTTGTTATGTGTACATGAGTGAAGAATTTCAAAGAGAAATGCTGTGAAATTTTGAATGATCACTTATGTGCATATTCCATTGGATGATTGTTTGGTACGGAGAAAAACTCGGTGTAAAGTTTCCTTGAATCAAATGAAAGATTACAACGGACTAATGCTCCGACTACAAGGGAGAGAAGATGTTGAGTCTTGAATCTCCCCTTTATTTAGTGCTGGGTTCTTCAAGTGGCGGTGGAAAGTGAATCTTGTTTTCTGTTGACCGGGTGAACGTCGAGAACTTCTGGGGATCTTCTCTTCGGATGGTAGACGGAGTAACACAGCTCTGTCGACCGAAATCTCAAAGAGATTGTAGGCAAAGATTAACTTATGTTGGACTTAGAAGCCAACATTTTCCTCTGTCCTTAGCCGTCGGAGGCGTCGGATGTTAATGAAGATAAGAATATTAGAACCCCAAGTTGTTTCTTTATCAACATGCATCATGGTGCAGCCAGTGCCTGATTAGCTTGTAGTCTAGCAAAGGAAAGAAACTTTTCTTGGTGCTTTGATCAGAGGTGTACTTTTAACTTGATCGGCGGAGGAGTACCATTAAGGATAGTACTTCTTCAGGAATCTGCCATTGATCGACATCATGAGTGTATCGCCATTTACAGTTATGAGGCGATATGATCCATTTGAGTAGACTGACTCTACTACAAATGGTCCTTCCCATTTGGGCTGGAATTTCCCTTTTGTCTTATGTGTCATCACCATAGGTCTTCTGACGGCTAAGACAAGGTCACCTTTCTTGAAAGTTCGCACTTTAACTTTCTTGTTGAAGGCTCTGGTAATCCGAGCTTGGTAGAGCTCGATTTGTTGTTGGGCCTGCAGACGTTTATCATCTAAGGCCTCCAATTCTTGGAGTCGCTGTCGATGCTTCTCCTCATTTGTCATCTCTGCTGTCAAGGCGACGCGTAGAGATGGAGTTTGGATTTCCAGTGGAAGCATGGCTTCACACTCATATACCAAAGAAAATGGCGTAGCTTTAGTCGGGGTTCGCACAGTTGTGCGATAGGCCCATAAGCATTCACTTAGCTTGTCGTCCCAATCCCGCTGACTTTTGGAGACGAATTTCTTGAGAAGCTTGCCAATGGTCTTGTTGAAAGCTTCTGCGAGACCATTAGCGGCGGGGTAGTATGCTGTTGAGGACACACTCTGGATTATGAACTTAGCGCAGAACCTCTGGAAAGCCTGACTGACGAACTGGGGTCCATTGTCATGGACAATTCGCCAAGGCACCCAAAACGGTAAATGACGTGATATTTGACGAATTTGATCACATCAGATGACTTTACCTCCCTCAAAGGAATGGCCTCAGCCCATTTGGAGAAGTAATCGGTTATGGCCAAGATAAACCGATGTCCTTTTGAAGATGGTGGGCTGATAGGACCAACTACATCCATTCCCCACATCTCAAATGGCCAGGTAGAGGTCGTAGAGTGAAGATACCCTGGGGCTTGATGGATGAAGTCGCCATGAACTTGACAGGCGTGACATCTTTTGGCATAAGTGATGGCGTCAGCAATCATCTTGGGCCAGTAATATCCCAACCTTTGGAGTCGATATGCAAGTTTTGGACCAGGTTGATGGGCTCCGCACATGCCATCATGGGCTTCTTTCAATACCTCCTGTGCCTCCTTTTGTGAAAGGCAGCGAAGAAAGATCCCGTCATGTGATCGACGATACAGTGTTCGCGTAATCGCATTATAGTAGAATTTGGGGGCTTTCCTTCGAATGGCCGTCGCTTCTTTGGTGTCCTCAGGCAGGATGCCATACAAGACATAATCAATATAGGGAATCGCCAGTCTCTAGGCTCTGGACCGGCTGACGACTCAAACACTTCCTTGTCCTGACGATCTCCTGTTGGCTCCGGGTAGTCCTCAGGGGCAATTTTCGGGCAATACAGGTCGTGGCTGTGGACAAATATTTTCTCTACTGTTCCAGCTGGAAGAGCTAAGGAGGCAGCGAGGGACGCTAGTGCATCTGCATGCGCATTTTGCTTGCGTGGTACATGGTCAATGTAAAAGTTGGTGAACCTCTTGGCCATGTAGACAGTTGCGTTGTAATAGGGTACTAGATCTTCATGTCTGACTTCGTACTCCCCGCGAACTTGATTGACGATGAGTTTAGAGTCACCGTATGCCTCGAGATTTTTAACGCCACTCTCATCGGCGAATTGCATCCCAATAAGAGGGCATTATACTTCGCTACATTGTTGGAACAAGGCTCGGTTAACGAGACAGCTCGAGGAACCACATAGTTCTGTGGGGAGACGAGTACTACTCTTACTCCTGCCACTATATGTCCTTTTGGGCTTGTTCTCGATGCGTCATCAAAAAAAAGTTGCCACACTTGTCTTTCGAAGGACGTCTGAGTCTGGCAGGCTTCAACGACCTCGTCTGGGAGATCCTCGTAAAGTTTGGCTGCCCTCGGATCTGGATGTTCAGCCAGGAAATCCGCCACAGCTTGTCCTTTCACAGCTTTTTGTAGTAAAAAGTGCATTTCATATTGGGATAGCAATATAGCCCATTTTGCCAGTCGGCCGTTTAACGATGAAGGCTTTGTCATAAGTAACCTCAGGGGGTTGACTTTTGATATGACGTTTATCGTCTAGCCTACCAAATAGTGTCGCATTTTCTGAACAGCGAACACCAACGCCAAACATTCCTTCTCGATCGGGTTGTACCGGTGTTCGGCCCCGATCATTGTTCTACTCAAATAGTAGATCGCTTGCTCTCGTCCTTGATCATCGTTCTGAGCTAATAAGGCTCCTAAAGAATGATCCATCGCTCGGACGAATACCAGGAAAGGTTTTCCCGACACCGGAGCTGCAAGGACTGGCGGTTGTGTGAGGTACTGCTTAATTTCCTCAAATGCTTGCTGGCAAGCGCTGTCCCAAATGAACGAAACATCTTTCTTCATTAATTTGGAAAAGGGTTGGCATCTTCCGTAAAGATTTGAGATAAACCTTCGGATATACGCCAATCATCCTTGCAATCCCCTGAGCTCTTTGAGGTTTCTCGGAGGTTGCATCTCCTGGATAGCGCGAATCTTTTCTGGATCCAAATGAATTCCCGTAGAGGTCACTACAAACCCTAGGAATTTTCCACTGGCCACCCCCAGGAAGGATTTGGTGGGGTTCATCTTCAATTGATGGGCCCGCATGATGTCGAAGATAACCTTTAGATCAGTTATATGATCACCTATAGCGCGGCTTTTTACTGCGATGTCGTCAACATAGCATTCCACCGTTTTGCGCATGTGTTCGTGGAAAATGGCATTCATGGCCCTTTGATATGTTGCCCCTGCATTCTTCAGTCCAAAGGGCATGACGGTGTAGTAGTATACCCCCAGTGGTGTCCTGAAAGAGGTTTATTTTTCGTCATCAGGATACATTTTGATTTGATTATATCCTGAGAATCCATCCATGAAGGACATTCGCTCGAATTCGCACGTATTGTCAATCATGACATCCGTGATTGGAAGTGGGAATTCGTCCTTGGGACAAGCCTCGTTTAGATCACGAAAATCAATGCAGATCCGGATCTTTCCGTTCTTTTTGGCAACGGGGACGATGTTGGCTACCCAATCAGGATGTTGTTCTTCCCTAATGAAGCCAGAGTCTATAAGCTTTCTGACTTTGATTGAATTGCCTCCATTATTTCTGGACAGAACCGTCGCTGTTGTTGTTTGACAGGCTTTACGTCCGTATTAATGTTGAGGCGATGCATAGCCACTCGAGGATCAAGTCCAGGCATATCCTCGTAGTCCCAGACGAAGACATCTATATATTCTTGTGCAAAAGATATTAGATCCTTTTTCTCAGAGGGTGACAGGCCGTCACTTATAAAGATGGGCTTAGGGTTAGCCTCATCTCCCAGATTGATCTGGACAACCTTATCTTCTGTGGGTGGCTCGCGCTGTTCAAAGCGGGTATCCCAAAGATTGTTTAAGTGTTTGATCCAAGGATCTGTATCAGATTGGATCATTTCTTCATCTCTGTCTTCCAGGTGGCTTGTTGAAGCCATATTCACTGAAAGTTCTCTGAAGATGTTGCCGACACTAACATCTGACTCCCACGATGACATGCCCGATGAGTAATCATGGCACAATGACTCTTCAGACTCGAAAGCTGATAGGATCGGAGTTGACACATAGCCCAACCCCCTGCGAGTCTGATGATAATAATCAGGGGTTTTCTCTTTTGGTACAAAAGATCGGAGTAGTGTTCTCCTTCCTTTGCCGAAGTTTAACCCTGGACCATTTGTCAGATCATACCCCATACTTTCCATCATTCTGAGTGTATTTGGCTCATAATGACCGAACTGAGGGGGTTCCTCCTCGCCTTCTGATTCTTCAAGGGGAATTGGTTCGGACTTAATTCGTCCGAAAAGAATTGGTCTTTGGCCTTTTCGTCTCGCTGGAACCATAAATACTGATTCTTGCGCATCGCCGGCATCTTGGTGCGTTTCGAAGGACGACTTCACTGGTACATGCAATGATGTCAAAGCATCCATCGCTGACCAGAGATCGTCATCCACTTCGGTACTAGTGTCTGACGGCACTGAATCAGAAGCCAATACAGAGAAATACGCCAAATCTAATTCTTCATTAATGTACCATCCGCCTACATCATCGGTGGTATTATCAACATCGAGCTTATCAGTGCCCGTTACAAGTGGATCTAGTTCCCACATGCACTCTTCTTTTCCGGCTCGGTGTCGGCTTCATTACCAGAGTCGGGCTCCTCTGGTTGTGGGATTTCATCTGTTTCCACATATTCCTGATACAGGAGAGAATCTGTGAAATAATTCTCAACTCCCTTGAACGGATGCCTTTCGGTAATCAACGTTCGCACTTTTTCACTCCCGTCGATGTATTTCATGACTTGGTGGAGAGTAGAGGGAACGATAGAATTGCGATGAATCCATGGTCTTCCCAGCAGCAAATTGTAGGAGGTGTCAGCATCTATCACATAGCATGTCACCTCCGACCTTAGGTCCCCAATCTGGCATTTGAGCTTGATCTTCCCCATTGGACGGGTACTATTGGCATTGAACCCATAAATGGTAGTCTGGGTAGCGCTCAAATGGTGAGTAGGGATCCCTAGATGTTGCATGACCCGGCGAGGCATAATGCTCAATGCAGACCCGGGATCTACCTGAATGCGGTTCACCTCAGATGACCCAATATACCCGGCGAAGTAAAGGGGTGATCATGTTTCCCTTTGACTTGCATATCATCTGCCGTGAAGGTGATGCAGGGACCATTTTGGGAGGTATGGAGGCAATCCTCTACATCTTCCTCCTTTGGTCCGATTGGCACCTGAGTCATGAAGGCCTCAGCATTAGCGAGGGCCTCTTGTAGAGCTTCTCTGGTTGACTTTGACAGCCTGAGGAGCTCATAAAGAGTAATTCGGGCAGGGATATTGGCCAGCTGAGCCAGGACATCAAAGCGGTAAGGCGCTGTGGATCCTTCCGCGATGTCTTTCGAGAGAACTTTGGAAAACCGAAACTCTTTTTGTTTCTCCATGGGCTGCTTTGTGGAGGGCTTGGCTGATTCCATAGCGGGTTTTGGAGGAATTGGCACCATTTCGTCATACTGCTTCAAATATGACTGCCCCGAACGGGTTTCTGCCACAAGTTGGTTGGGTTCTGTGGCCAGAGCTAACGTTTCCTCTTCTGAATCGGTCAGTGAGGGAACATCAGTCTCCGCTTCCCGAGAAGAGGCACACACCACATTACAGGATGTAGCCTTTGCTTTGCCTTTGGACTTCCTGTTGGTCACAGTAGTCCATTGCTGGCTATCAACAAGGTCAGGATGGACCCACATGACTTCTCCCCGAGGTGTGGAAACGGGTATCAGGCCCTTCTCCTGCTGTTGGTGAGGGTCTGTGTTGACCATTCTCAGTTCTCCTCTTGGGACAGGGATCACTCCAGAAGGTGTTGGAGGTTGCCTTCCAAACTGGAGAAATGACGTCATATTGGCCGCCACCTTCTTCTGCTCTGGACGGAGTTTTAATACCTCCACGTCAATCAGAGCCTGAAGGATGTCCTTGAAGACGTAACAGCTCTTGGTGGGGTGTCCCAGCATCCTGTGGTACAAGCAGTAATTAGGATTATCAGTTTTACTGACTTCTTTAGGGCGCCTAACTTCAGGAAGGTTCAGTCGGTTGCTCATGTTGAGTAATTTGAAGAGCGAGTGACATGTTCATCCTTGAAGGAATACTGCTTGTTGGCACGTGGTTGGCTTGAAGAGCCACTTCCCTTGACCGGTTGAGGTTTGACGGGAGATTTAGTCCCTGTCGCCAAGTTATCCTTTCGTTTGGCTTGGAGGGATGTGTCTGGCGCACGCCTCGTTGACCTCTCAGGTCTGGGTTTATTTTCTTCCGCTCTGACGCGGGCGACAATTTCCTCAGCCTGTTCACCTTGTTGAATCAATTGCTTCCAGGTGCGGCTTTCAGCAACTCCTATTTGGGCGAGGAGTGAGGTTTGTAGATTATGGCGGCATGTTTCCACCAGGGTGACCTGGGTCATACCGCTTGGACATCGGAGTGCCACGTTCCGAAATCTTTCTACGAAAGACTTAACAGACTCTCCCTTTCGCTGCTTGGTGGCTAAAAGGGTAGGCATGTTGACCTCCGAGTCATCTTCAAAGAAGCGCGTTAGGAAGAGCTTCTCCAAATCGCCCCAGTTCTTAATGGAGCCTTTCGGGAGCTTCATGAACCATTCAAAGGCAAGCCCTTTTAGGGTGCCGATGAACAAACGTGCTAGGATGGCATCGTTATTTACCACATTCCCTGTTTGAGACTTAAAGTAGTAGATATGTTGGTTCGGTGAACCTTTCCCATCAAATGCTTGGAGGGTTGGAGCCTTGAACTTGGGCGGATATGGAACCAGGTCCCACTCGATCGGATATGGCCGGACCACTCCTGCTTCTTGGAGGCCTTTCCGGTTGGTAAGGGCCTCAAGACGTTGCTCCAACTGATTCATTCTTTTAGGATGAACCTTTCCCTGGTCTCGGTCGTCCTTTTCCTGCGACGAGGATTTAGACGAGCCAGAAGTAAGTTGCTCTTCCTCCTCTACGTGTACAGAAGATGAGCTTTCCCCTTCTTTTCGCTTGCCTTTAGACTTCTTAGAGGAGGCTTTGTTGGTTGACTTCCTCTTGTCTTCAAGCAACTGTGCGAGCATCTGCTTGAGGGAGTCGATAGATTCTTGCTGAGCACGAATCATCTCGAATTGTTCCTTCTGGACCTGGGCTTGCTGCTTCAAGCACCTGGCAGTCTCCTCAGGAGTGCTGGTCATGTATATAAAGGCCTCTTTCTCCATAGAAGAGTTCGAAGACTGTGACTCTGCAATAGCGGAATGCGAGTCATTCACCTCAATGCCCCAGGCTAGGGCATTGTAGTCAATCGGGGGAATCACCCCGGTCCGGGTGCGAGTGTGTTGGTATACTCCTTCCGGTTCAGTGTCAGACTCATCGGAACTGACTGCAGGTTGTTTTCCCCTGCTCCTGCTCGCCATGTTTGCAGTGAGCTCGGGATATTCAGTGTTAGAGAAGACCCTCCTCCTGTGGGAATGACTTCTTTTAGCTGATCGGGGAATCAGGGTCAGCTGTCTAACTAGAGACTGCTGATTTGCACCTGAACTGCAACGGCACTCAGAGAGCATCGTGATAAGCCGTTCGCAGCAACATGATGAAGTGATTCGATTAGCACTTCTTTTCTTCGTCAAATAATCCCTCAGATCCGTGGGAGGAGGATCAAAGAGATTAGCCTCGTGATGTCGAGGGCAGGAGGCATCCTTGCTCTGTATAGCTATGACGCGGGGTTCCGAGACGCGGTTCTCGCATCGTGGCTTCAGGACGCGCGTCTGGAGTCTCTGCTGAGAAGAGACGTGGCTATCGCGTTGCTGATTATTGCGTCGGGGCAGAGACGCTCGAGAGATGCAGGGCTGCTGGGCCCCACGCCTAGAGGCGTGTGCCTCTTGTACTCGACAAGGCGTGCGGGTTTCGCCTTGGCGTCTGAGAAGTGAGGCTTCAGAGGGGCCCACTTGGTGAATCTCACGTTTGGGTGCCAAACGCGGATTTTGCGTGCCGAATGTGATGCAGCAGAGACGCCGGTTTGAACCTTGCGTCCTGCCTCAGTTGGATGATCAGTTGTTCCAACTTGCAGTTGACGCGCACGCCTCCTCTGTCGGCGTTCAGCATTCCGGTTACGTCATGGGGGTTGAGAGAAACCAACGACAGCCTGGTGCTGAGGAAGAGGATGGATTGGCTGGACACCAGAGAACTTGACCACGCGGGTCTCCTGAGAGACGTTGGCGCGGGTGTCACGCATGGCGTGATTTGCCACAGCATTCCTCACAACAGATGCCTCTAAGAGAGGCTCAGAGCGGATTTCGGGGCAAGTCCCCGTAGAGACCCTACGGTAGACGCGGGCCTTTGGGCTCTTGGAGACAGAAGAGAGGAACTCTTCATACTTTGCCTGGTCGAATTCTACGACGAGCGATTCGACTGTTTTCCCCTTGTAGAGGACGTCACCTTGCGCCATAACTTGTTCGTCAGTAACGAAAGTAGTCCCCAGCGGAGTCGCCATCTCTTGTTTGGTACGGAGAAAAACTCGGTGTAAAGTTTCCTTGAATCAAATGAAAGATTACAATGGACTAATGCTCCGACTACAAGGGAGGGAAGATGTTGAGTCTTGAATCTCCCCTTTGTTTAGTGCTGGGTTCTTCAAGTGGCGGTGGAAAGTGAATCTTATTTTTCGTTGACCGGGTGAACGTCGAGAACTTCTTGGGATCTTCTCTTCGGATGGTAGACGGAGTAACACAGCTCTGTCGACCAAAATCTCAAAGAGATTGTAGGTAAAGATTAACTTGTACGCAGCAAGTCAGTTGAAGAATTGGGCTCTCTTTCCTTCTCTGTGGAAGCTCTCAAGTCAAGTTCTTCTCCTCAGGACTCTCTCTGAGCTCTCCAAAAAAATTCCGACCCCTTCTCCATAGCAACGGGGCTATTTATAGAGGTTTCAGGGTGAACGTGCCCCCTAAAAATACTCCATAATGGGGGTTAACTTTCCCCGTTATGTGGGCCGTGATTGACCCCATAACCATGACAGTTACAACTGAGATGGGGGTTTCGACCCACGCGCCTTGGTGCTGCAGTGCGGCTGAGATGCGGGTTTCGACCCACGCGCCTTGGTGCTGCAGTGCGGCTGAGACGCAGGTTTTGACCCACGCGCCTTGGTGCTGCAGTGCAGCTGAGACGCGGGTTTCGACCCACACGCCTTGGTGCTTAGGACTCTGCTTTTTGGCGACTTATCTTAATGATTTTTTAGACAGCCTACAATGATTAGATGGTTGACGGATGTACTTATATCTGAGACCGTTACAGTTGGTATTAGAGCTTAGGTTGAAATGGGCTAGGTTAAATTGGCGTAGTGAGTTATGGATGAAGTGCTAATATTTGTTTGATTATGATGGTAGGGTTGATGTGGGTAGTTAAGGGGGGTAGTAAATTCTTACGAATGTGGCAAACTCTGAAATGTGGGATATTTAACAGTCCTCTTATATTCAGATTGGAGTACCCACATACTTCAATTCGGATGTCTCATGCAAAGGGTACGGGCCCGTTTGCATGAAACACCAAAGGTACGGGACACTGGAATGAAAGGACGGCTAAAATATCATGCAAGTCAAAGTTACTACAGATCATAAGAATGACTGCATGTAGGCAATTTATAGCACCTAGTACACTATTTTAATATTTGCAGGCTTAGTGACCCTATAGTTTTATTATCTTGAGATTTATGTGTGTGTTATGAACCTGATGAAACTCCTTACTCCTGCAGATGGGAGACTCTGCGATGTCGGAATTTTCCTCAGGTACCTCAGGATCAGATGGGTCGAGCTGGGGGCTGACACTGTAGATTGGGAGTTTGCGTCAGATGAGACCGATCACAGCATAATTTTTCATAACTCGTTGGACATGGATGATGATGATGCTAGCATAAAGGAAGAAGAAAACATAAGTATGGAAGATGATGCTGAGAGTACCATTGGGGACCTACCCAAGACCGAGGATCTTGATGCTACTCTCGGGGACAATACAGACTCCCAAGGGAGGATACTTTTTGGAGGGGTTGGTGGAATTCTAACTGGGGCCCAAAACTGGGATTTATATGACGATCATGATTATTGGATGTGTGAAGATTATATCATGATTGAAGAAGAAGAGGATCCCGAGGAAGAGGATCCCGAGGAGGAAGACCCTGAGGAAATGGAACCGGAAGAAAGGAAAGCGGAGGATGGCGAAAGGGAGGAAAGCTCCACTGGTTCTAATAAGTATCCTTAAACGAGAATGGATGTATAGTATTTCGGGAGAAATGTTTAGGCTCACATATTTTTTTGAGCTTTTTGGGGGGTGAGAAGATTTATATATATGTATTTTGTAAGAAAGTGCCTGTGGAAAATACGCTTAATCATGATAATTGTATGTTTTGTAAAGATGTGCACATCTGTAAATCCTTCACTATAACACTTTTTGAAATAGTAAATGGAAGTAGCAGTTTTGTATATATCTGACTGAGTCAATATTATGAATGTTGTTATTGATAGATTGGTTGTTCTTTTAGGAATAGATGGACTTGAATCTCCCACCCCATGAAACTGATCCTGAAGGCTATGCCCCGCTACACAGCACGGTTAGGAACATTCATCCCCCTACCAATCCAGATATTGTGGCAGAATAATTCAGTGTAGATCAGAGAATTCCTGACAAGATGTCTGAGTGGTTGGCACAGCTTGCAGTAAGGACCAAACCGCATAAGGCTCTAGAGCAATTCCAGAAGTTGCATCCGCCAGCATTTAAAGGAGAGGCTGACCCGATGCAAGCCGTGGAGTGGCTTCGACAGATTGAAAGATACTAGATGTCACAGAGTGCACTGAGGGTCAAAGAGTGGCTTTTACTACCTTTATGTTTTAAAGGGAAGAGAAACATTGGTGGAAAATGGTCAAGGGCGGGGCTAAGTCTGCGGGGGAAGAGCTCACCTGGAACTTCCTAGTTAAGAAATTCAATAAAAAATATATCTTGAGGGTAGCAAAAGATAAGCTTGCCATAGAGTTTCAAGAATTAAAGCAGAGTCGAATGTCAGTAAGTCAGTATGACATCAAGTTCACACAGTTGTTAAGATATGTTATAGGGCTGGTCTGCGAAGAAGTAGATAGAATAAAGAGGTTTGTCAGGGGTTTAAGGCCCGAGATTAGAAGCAAATTGGTTCTGTTCCAACTCCAAGTATATGTTCAACCTGTAGAGAAAGCATTAGAAGTCGAATGAGACATACTAGAAGACCAAGAAGCCCCGAATAGGAAAATTTCTCCCTCTAAACGTGTTCGGCACCAGGAGACACAGAGCTCTAGGGGATCAAACTTCAAATTTAATAAGAATGCGGGATCACATTAGACACCTGCTCCAAGATATCATGCCGGTGCTGGGAACAGAGGAGGATTTTTGCATAGGCCTCAGTTGACACCCCCTCTTCGCCCAAATTGTATAAGAAACCCATGGTGTCCTACGTGTAACAGAAATCATATGGGCAACTGTATTCAGGGCAGATAGTGCTTCATATGTGGCAATACTTGTCACATGAGGAAGGAGTGTCCAACTCTGCATGGATACCCGAATTTGGGGATTGGAACTAAAAGGTGAACCATGGGTGCTGCTCCTTTTCCAGTTTCACAACAACCCACCAGGTGACCGTTCAATGTAACCAGACCGGCAATGACTCAATCTTCAGTACAACTGGAAGCTCGAGCATCAAATGCCATGGTAGAAGGTATTACCTGTATCATAGGGCATACTTCCCGAGTATTATTTGAACCTGGTGCCACACATTCTTTTGTTTCTGCTGCATTTGCATCCAAATTAAACAAGAAACCAGAACTCTTAGAGTCCCAACTAATTATATCAACCCCTTTAGGTGCGGAGATGACTGCTAATAAGTGATATAAGAAATGTGAAATTATGATAGGAGAAGTGAAAACGTGGGCCGATCTAATAGGACTGGGAGGCATGGAGTATGACGCCATTTTAGGATTGGATTGCTTATCCAACCACCATGCACATATAGACAACTTTCAAGATGAAAGGAACTCAAGAATTCACATTTGAAGGGTAAAGAATGCTAAAAAGGTGCAAAACGTATCGGCCTTCAAGACCACAAAACTGTTAAGAAGAGGGTGACAAGGGTTCCTAGCCACTGCGATGGATAAGAATGAAATTGAATTAAAGTTAGAAGATATAGCAGTAGTGAAAGAGTATCCTGATGTATTTCCAGAAGAGTTACCATGTTTACCCCCAAATAGAGAGATCGAATTCTCTATTGATTTGCTCCCAGGATCAAGTTCTATCTCTAAAGCACCTTATAGGATGGCTCCAGCAGAAATGAGGAAATTAAAGGAACAACTGCAAGACTGCTGGATAAAGGGTTTATTCGACCCAGTTCGACCCAGTGCTATTTGTTAAAAAGAAGGATGGAAGTATGAGATTATGCATTGATTATAGAGAGTTGAACAAAATCACCATCAAGAACCGGTATCCACTTCCTAGGATTGATGATTTGTTTGACCAACTTCAGGGTGCCAGCGTGTTCTCAAAGATTGATCTAAGATCCGGGTACACAAATTAAAAATTAAACAATGTGACATCCCTAAGACTGCTTTTAGGATCAGATACGGACATTTTGAATTCCTTGTAATGCTCTTCGGACTAACAAATGCTCCGGCGGCATTTATGGACATGATGAACAAGATATTTAAGCCATATCTTGATAAATTTGTAATAGTGTTCATTGATAACATACTAGTTTACTCCAAGGATAAGGAGGAGCATGAAGAGCACTTGAGGACAATACTTCAAACATTAAGAGAAAAACAACTATACGAAGCTTAAGAAGTGTGAGTTCTGGTTGGACCAGGTAAGTTTTCTCGAGCACATTGTATCAGTGAAGGAGTGTCTGTAGACCCCGCAAAAATTGAGGCGATCAAGGATTGGCCTTAGCCCACAAATGTTAAGGAAATCCGAAGTTTCTTAGGACTAACAGTTTACTACTGAAGATTTGTGGAAGGATTCTCCAAGCTAGCATTACCCCTAACCACACTAAGAAGAAAAGGTGTCAAGTTCAATTGGGGTGAAAGCCAGAAGAAGAGCATTCAAGAATTGAAGGATAGGCTAACTTCTGCCCCGGTCCTAGCCATACCTTTAGAGACCGAGGGATATGTCATATATAGTGATGCATCCAAGCAAGGGTTAGGTTGTGTCTTAATGCAGCACGAGAGAGTTATAGCCTATGCCTCCAGACAGCTAAGGAATCATAGAAGGAATTACCCTACCCATGATCTAGAATTGGCTGCGGTGGTTTTCGCCCTAAAGATTTAGAGACATTACCTGTATGGAGTATCCTGTGTAATCTATACGGACCATAAAAGTTTGAAATACATATTTACCCAGAAGGAACTAAATATGCGACAGCGAAGGTTGCTGGAGTTAATAAAAGACTATGACTTGACCATATAGTATAACCCGGGGAAAGCCAATGTTGTTGCCGATGCATTAAGCTAAAAGTCAGAGAGGTCATTAGCAGCTATAATAACTTATCAACTAAGGTTAATGAGAGAATTAGAAAAGATGCAACTGGAAGTCCGCATAAGAGGACCTGGGAGGTAATAAGCTGGGTGAATCAAGTTAGTGTCCAATACGATCTGTATGACCGAATCAAGGAGGCGCAACAAAAAGATGATGAATTAAGAAAAATCTTGGAGAAGGTTCAAGGCAGAAAAATTCAAGGCTTTACCTGTGATGAAGGAGTATTAAAATTTGGTCATCGTGTATTTGTGCCACAGAATATCAGACTTAAGGAAGAGATTTTGACAGAAGCTCATAACACTCCCTACACTGTGCATCCTGGAGCAATGAAGATGTATCAAGATCTTCGAACAAATTTCTGGTGGGATGAAATGAAAAGGGATGTAGCCAAATTTGTGCAAAAATGTTTGACGTGCCAACAAGTCAAAGCCGAACACAAGAAGCCTCCAGGATTATTGATGCCTTTACCACCCCCTGAATGGAGGTGAAGTCACATCACTATGGATTTTGTTTCAGAATTTCCCCGACTGCCGCAAGGACATAACTCTATATGGGTAGTCGTGGATCAACACACAAAGTCTGCACACTTTCTACCTGTTTAAATGAATTACTCGATGGATAAATTAGCACATATTTAGCTCCGAGAAATAGTTCGGATACATGGAGTACCCAAAATAATTGTATCAGACAGGGATCCTCGCTTTTTATTAAGATTCTGGATGAGTTTATCCAAGGCTTTGGGGACCAAATTACACCCAAGTACGACGGCACACCCATAGACTGATGGATAATCGGAGAGGACTGTTCAGATATTAGAAGACATGCTGAGGGCATGTGTATTAGATTTTGGAGTTAGCTGGGAGAAGTATATACCCTTAATAGAGTTTGCATATAACAACAGCTACCAATCAACTATTGGAATGCCATCGTTTGTAGCTTTGTATGGTAGAAGGTGTAGGTCCCCCATTTGTTGGGAAGAGGTTGGGGATCGAGGATTGTTGGGCCCGACATAGTGCAAGAAACGACAGAGAAAATCAGAATAATAAGAAAAAGAATGGTTGCAGCTCAGAACCGACAAAAGTCATACACAGACAAGTGTCGTGTGTCACTAGAATTTGCCATAGGAGACATGGTATTCCTGAAGGTGTACCCCATGAAAGTAGTAGTGCGGATCGACAAGAGCAATAAGTTAAATTCTCGATATGTAGGACCATTTGAAATATTGGAGAGGATCGGGCCACTGGCATACCGATTGGCCTTGCCCCCAGAAATGAAAAGGATTCATAATGTGTTTCATGTATCCTAACTAAGGAAATATATACCAGACCCCAGCCACATCCTCAGCTACCTACCAGTTCAGATTCATGAAGACTTGTCTTATACAGAAGAACTGGTACAAATCTTAAATCACAAAGTCAAACAGCTAAGGAACAAAACTATCCTTCTTGTGAAGGTACTTTGAAGAAGCCAAAAGGTCGAAGAAGGAACATGGAAAACTGAAGAGGAGATGAGGACTCTTTTCCATACTTGTTTGGAGGTATGTCGAGTTTCGGGAACGAAACTTTCTTTTAGGGGGTAGAATTGTAACACCCGGTAACCCATAAGTAATAAATGAGTTTCTTACGTTTATATATATATATATATATATATATATATATATATATATATATATATATATATATATATATATATATATATGAAACTCTTAAGGTAAGGTGTAATTAATTAGTCACTAGTACCATTACCATAGTTGTATACCTTGAGTGTACAATTTTAGCTTGTTGTATGTTTATAAACTTCTATTTTTCTTATTTAATTGTTGGTATTCTTAGGAATAATGGAAATTTTAGGCTAATAGTATATTATATCATTACCAATTAAATAAAGAAGAAAAAAATTTAAAATACAAACTATAATATAAAACTCAACTTTAGTTAGTGAGAAAGTAGGTGTGCATGGTGATAATGGATCAAGGGCTAAGATGCGCTTGATCAAGGTATAGGAATATTTGGGTGTTTTTCAGCAATGACAAACTTATAAATATTGAATGAGGAATTACTAACCCAGGATGAGAGAAACCTCTCATCTCTTCTTCCCCCAAAAGATGAGAAGAAGCCATGGCTAAAATCCTAGGAACCCACTTCTTCTTCCTCCTTTAGAAAGCAAGATCTCTCTTTTCTTCTTTTTCTTTCCTTTTCCTTCTCTCCTTTCTTCTCCCATCCTCCAAACGAAAAAAAAAATTCGGGGGGCTGCCAGGCGCGGCCGCCCCCAGGACTGCAGCGCCCAGCAGCACCAGCCACGGCCGGCGGCGTTCTAGAGAGAGAGAGGAAGTGGGAGGAAGGAGGAGGTTGTTGCAAAGTAGATCTAGGTTTTGGGTAGAGAAATCAACTCACAATCTCAACTTTTAGAGGTCAGTGCCACTCTTAATCAACGTATAATCTGACAGAATTTTTATGGCATAAAAATCTAATTTTTCAGTGTTTTATTTAATTTAATTGATGTTATTAGCACTAAAAATTTACCCACTTGTTCTTCCTTTGATCACGGTGTTGTTTGGGACTCATATAAGGGGAGAAATCCAACAAAAATCCAACCTTGAAAGAGATGAGTAACCTAGACCTTCTTGAAATTGAGTAGAGTAGAGTAAGTGGGTTTATAAAATTTTTATGATAACCATAAAACAAACAATTATGTATTGATGTCATTATTTTAACATAAAAATATTTAGTGAAAAGGAAATAATAGAAACTTGTTTAAGATTTATGTTATGTTGAGATATGGTTTCATTTTATTGGGCGCTACAATCTTAGGTAAGGCTATGTAGTGCAGGATGTTCTAGAGTTTAGAATTTATAAGGTGATCCTGGTTAACTCTAAGTAATGAAAGTACACCTAGAGGGGGGTGAATAGGTGTACGGCTAATCTAATGAACAAAATGTTGAATTTAAAAACTTAATGCAACACACTTAGTGTAACCAAAGAGTGTAGCCGAATTTCCGGTGAAGGGCTCTGGACTAACTCCTCTTGATTCCTCTGAATAAGAGTTGAGGTGCTATATGAAGCTCTCTTGGTTAAACACAAGTATGGGCACACACAAACAACACAAGCATGTATATGATATGGCAATATGAATCAATGCACAAAGTAAGAGAGAGAGTTAGAGTAAGTGGATCAAATGCAAACACCGAGATTGTTTTGAGGTTCGAGCACCCAGCTCTCTGTCCCCGCCTTCACACAGAAGGATTTCCACTAACTCGTCCATACAGGACTTCCCACACAGGAAACCTCCATTGAGGATTTGGGGCAATTACAATTGGGAGTACACAACTCCTCTCTCCAACAAATACAACCTCTACACTTAGAGGCAAGGCACAAAGCCAAACAAGGATCAACCTCACAAATGAGGGATAGGCACAAAGCCACACAAAGATCAACCTCACAAATGAGGGATAGGCACAAAGCCACCACTCCAATGATCACCTCTTCACTAAGAGGGGTATCAACACAAATAAAGGAGGGTTTACAACTTGGTGATCTCAAAGACCACAAACTAATTCTTCTCATAAAACAAAGATCCTATAGATAGGATAGAATGATAAGCTCAAGTGTGAGAAAAACCAAAAGGAATGAAAAATAAATACTCAAAGAAAATCCTTGGGAAAAACTAGAAATAAGGATGAAGAAGATGAACCAAAAACACTTTTCCAAAAATACTTTTCTTTGATTTTTCAAACCCTAGAAAAATACCAAATCAAATGCAAACTTTAAAGCCCAAAACTCTCTTTTCAAATGCAGCAAAAACTTTATAGAGATCAGAATTAAAGCCCTTGAAAAACTTATCTCAAACAGCCAAGAGAAACCCATTTATATAGCCATTTGAAAATATATCCGTTGGCAGCCAGACAAGGTCAGTTTTGACCTTCCGATCGACCGGCCAACGGTCGAATTTTGACCATTGCCAACCATCGGTCGACCGCCCGGTCGACCGGTAAAAGCCTTCGGTCGACCGTTCAGTCGACCGCCCTTACCCGAGAGCAAGGGAACTTCAGTCGGTCGACCGTGCGGTCGACCGGCCAAATCACTTGGCCTTTGTGCACATCTCGTGCACATCGGTCGACCGAGTCGGTCGAGCGACTACTGGTCCGGTCGACCATCCCAGTCGACCGCCAGAGCCTGGCAGGGCAAATTTCAGGATTTAAAAACGAGTCTTTTTAACTTCAATTAAATCCCATAAAATCACATAAATTTCACAAAAATCAGTTCATGTTATATCTTTGAAATACAAACATGTTTGAGTAAAAATCAAAACATGTTACAAACATTTTGAACCATTTTTGTGACTTGAAAAATTTGCCTTAAACCAAATTCTGTATTTTTCAAAACTTGAATTTTTTGAAATGGAAATCCGATTTTTTCAAAACTCATGTAAATACAAAAACATGATATTTAAACAACTTTGAAGCATATAGTATATGGATAGAATCTAATATACATGAAAGAGATATATATCAATGTTTTTGACATTAAACCGAAAATAAATTTTGTTTAAATACAAAACACCGAACTCATGAAATAGACTATCAAAATAAGTTTGTCTAAATAGATGAAGCATATATGTATATAGAACAAATCTAATATACATTAAATCATGTAAACTTGTTTTGATTCTATCTATTCATGAAAACCAAGATCGGTTAAACCGAAAATCAAAATCAATAAACATGAAACTTAAAACAAGCGTGTGTGTTGTGAACTTGAGCATATCACACTATCTTATCTTTAACAATGGATCTAAACAAACTATACTAAAATAAACCGAAGCCTTCTTGTAGAACGCCGTCTCCAAGTTGACTCGATCCAAACGCGATTCACCGAGCTTGACTCCAACCGAGTGCTAGATATAAACTTGACGCTCGAGCTCTTGAATCACCATGTGAAAGCTCCAAAACACCTTTGTCGAAGCTAATCACCTACTAATATCTTGATCAAATATCTGAAACTAAATATCACAAGATTATTAGTAAACTATAACTACATGAGTTAATCATCATCAAAACTAGAGTGGAAGGCCTCTGGACAAAACTCATGGAGTTATATATACATGGATTAAAGTTAAGCTTCAAAGAAGCTCCCCCTTAACTCATGCATAGCAATAAACAATAAGATATGCAATGAATGTTATAAAGTAAACATGCTTTTGATACCAAATTTTAAAATGAACATGCTCTTGATACCAATATAAATTCTTAAAAAAAATGTTGCTCTTAATACCAATAAAAAACTTTAATAAGAACTCTTAATATCAAAAAAAAATATTAAAACATGTTCTTGATACCAATGAAAACAACAAAACAATATGCTTTTGATAAACATGCATATATACTAAAATACTTCTCCCCCTTTTTATCAATCATCAACAAAGGGGTTAAAGTAAACAATAAAATAATGTTCTCCCCCTTTTTATCCGAAACAAAAATCAACAAGGGGTGAAATCAAATCAAAACATTATGATACCAATTGAAAAAAAATATATCAATTGAAAATAAACTAAACATTTTGAAGAAACCAAAATTTTGATACCAAATTGAAAGATATAAACATATAGTTAATCTTGATACCAAATGAAAATATTTTACGCTTTTAATACCAATTTGAAAAACATAAACCAGTCTTTTTGGTTAAACATTAAAGTCATTTTGCAATAAAGATACCAAATAGAGGATAATGTCAATTTAATATTTTTGATACCAATATTGAAAATGAAACATATATCAATTGAAAATAATTTTCATTAGGAGCGTATGATACCAAATAAAATCAATATCATTTTTAATTATTTCCATCATAAAGTGTGGGAGTAAAAATCAATACTAATTGTAAACAAAACCAATTGAAAGGTAAAAACATGAATTTTCTCCCTCTTTATGAAATACCAAACAAAATGATGCATAAGCTTGTATAAGATACCAATTGAAAAATAATCAATTGAAATATAATTGTCATTTAAGGAATCAAGCTTAGCATAATCAAAATTTGTGCTCAAAGATATAGAGATATAGTAAGTACAAATAAAACATATATGAGTATACAAAATAAATGTCAATAGTGATACCAATTGAAAAGATACAATGATATCAATTGAAACTATAATGAGAATCAAGTGTATAACTCATACTTCCTACCACCCATTCATGCACATGTTTTAAATAGATTTTCAATAATGAGCATACAAGGCATGGTCGCCCAACCAACCGCCCTTGGATGGGTAGTGGTTTTCAAAAATAAGTTTGAAATAATATAACACGTTTGAAAACTCAACCATATGAAGAATACGAACTAGTTATATGAAAAATTTGAAAACTAGTACGAAATCCTTCAAGTAAGGAATAAACCAAGAATATATTCCATAAACATGAAAATCACATGATCATCAAACACTCAAAGGTCTATAAGCACATATTGTCTCATGAAAATAAATCATGAGTAAACAAGAATGATGTGAGTGTATAAGTATAATGTGAAAGACAAAGTCATGGAAATAGGCAATAAGCTCAATGTGAAATTCATTAAAACATGAAAGTCATCAAAACTAGAATCCTTCAAGGTATATGTATGTTTTGTACAAACTAGAGTATACATACATATTCAAACATAAATGAGTCCACAAAAGTATATGCATGAAGGCAAGTAACTCAAGGATGTATATGTATAACTAATAGTTTAGACAAAATAGACATATACATGAATTTAAACATAAACATGAAAAACATGTCAAAAATATGGAATACAAGTCAAAATGTATGAATCATCAAAACTAAGCTATACTAGTACATCTAATGGGTACAAATGAGCATTCAAGTACAAACATATAATAATCTATTTGTGGCTCACTAGTTGTACAAGTATATATCTAAGTTTTAATGAAAGCAAACATCTAAACATGTAATGAAAACATGAAGCATAGAAATCAAAACAAAACTTATATGATCATTATGGTAAATGAACATGCATTAGATCTATGATATACACAATAGCTAAAACAAATGTGAGAACACAAAATATGGGTCCATATAAACATGGGTGATCTCAAATGCTATACATGTATGTCAATAGTCTAATAAGCATGGCATATGGCATAATGAGCATTAAAACAAGACATGCTATAAATGAATGATCTAATAGCATGCAAACATAAATGAGGAGTAAGAGATAGTTACCAAAATCATGAGGGCAACTCTCCATGTCTCCAAACCAAGGTGGTCCTCCTCCAAACTCCCCTTGAAAGTGATACATCCAAATAGTCCTCTTTAATCTTAGAACGCATCCACCTCAAGGCACCATCACTCTCACGTCAAGTGAGAGCCTACACCTACATCAAATAAAATAGGAGTGATTTTTGGTACCCATACTCTTTTGGGTCCATGGGGTTAGCTCCTTTCCTAACCCAAACAAATTTAGTTGCTAAATTTGAATCATGTATACAATCATAACAAAACTTAGCAAGGTGGCCCTTACGTCCACAATGTGTACAAGTGTACACATTAGCATACATCGTGTTATGAGTGTGAACGTGGGAAGTATTGACCCAGAGGCCTTCCACTCTAGTTTTGATGATGATTAACTCATGTAGTTATAGTTTACTAATAATCTTGTGATATTTAGTTTCAGATATTTAATCAAGATATTAGTAGGTGATTACCTTCAACAAAGGTGTTTTTGGAGCTTTCACATGGTGATTCAAGAGCCCGAGCGTCATAGTTCATATCTAGCACTCGTTGGAGTCAAGCTCGGTGGATCGCGTTTGGATCGAGTCGGCTTGGAGACAAGAAGACCTCGGTTTGTTTTAGTATAGTTTGTTTAGATCCGTTGTTAAAGATTAGATAGTGTGATATGCTCAAGTTCACAACACACACACTTGTTTTAAGTTTCATGTTTTGGTTTTGATTTTCGGTTTAACCGATCTTGGTTTTCATGAATAGATATTATATCAAAACAAGTTTACATGGTTTAATTTATATTAGATTTGTTCTATATACATATATGCTTCATCTATTTAGACAAACTTATTTTGATAGTCTATTTCATGAGTTTGGTGTTTTGTATTTAAACAAAACCTATTTTTGGAATTAATGTCAAAAACATTGATATATATCTCTTTCATGTATATTGGATTCTATCTATATACTATATGCTTCAAAGTTGTTTAAATATCATGTTTTTGTATTTGGATGAGTTTTGGACAAAACGATTTTTCATTTCAAAAATCCAAGTTTTGGAAAATACAGATTTTGATTTTTGGTAAAATTTCAATGACACAAAAATGGTTCAAATAGTGTGAAATATGTGTTGAATTTTTTCACACATGTTTTTATTTCAAAGATAATATAAGAACTAATTTTTGTGGAATTTATGAGATTTTATGGGATTTATTTGATAATAAAAAGACCAGTTTTTGAATCCTGTATTTTGCCCTGCCAGGCTCTGGCGGTCGACGGGACGGTCGACCGATGTGCACAAGACGTGCACATAGGCCAAGTGTTTTGGCCGGTAGACCGAGCGGTCGACCGACTAAAGTCAGCCCACTGTCGGGTTGGCCCGGTCGACCGAGCGGTCGACCGGCCAGAGAGCCGTTGCTCTCTGGTTCTGGAACGGTCGACCGGGCGGTCGACCGGAGGGCTCAACGGTCGATTTTTTGACCGTTGGCCGGTCGACCGGAAGGTCAAAACTGACCTTTTCAGCTGCCAATAGGCAGATTTTGATTGGGCCTATTTAAACCCCAATCTTTGGCCAATTTTCACAAAGTATTTTCAAGAGCAAAATTTCCATCTTCTCAAGTGTTTAATTCCAAGTTTTCAAAAGAGTTTTTGGGTTCAAAGTTTTCATCTTTATTTGTTTTAAAGGGTTGGAAAAATCAAAGAAAAATACGATATTTGGGATATTGGTTTTGATCTTCATTTCAATCTTATTCTAGTTGTTTTCCCAAGTATTTTCTTTGTGTTTTTATTTCTAAACTCTTTATTTTCCACACTTGAGCTTATATACTATCCTATCTATTTAGGATCTTTGTTTTGTGGGAAAAAAAGTTGTCTATGGTTTTTGATCATCAAGTTGTAAACTTTCCATTGATTGTGATATCCCTCTTGTGAGAGGTGATTGAGTTGTTATCCCTCAAGTGTGAGGTGATAGTGGAAGTGGTGTTTGGCTCCCTCTAGTGAGAGGTGGAGATTGTGTTGGAATCCCTCAAGTGTGAGGTGATTGTGTTTGAGTGGCTTTGTGCCTATCCCTCATTTGTGAGGTGGATATTGTGTTGGCTTTGTGCCTTGCCTCTGTGAGAGGTTGTATTGGTTGAGAGAGGAGTTGTATACTCCCGGTTGTATTTACCCAAATCCTCAGTGGAGGTTCCCTGTGTGGGAAGTCCTGTGTGGACGAGTTAGTGGAAATCCTTCTGTGTGAAGGCGGGGACGTAGAGCTGTGTGCTCGAACCTCGAAACATATCCGTGTGTTTGTGATTGATCCACTTTCTCTAACTCTCTCTCTTTTATGTTGTGTCTTGCATCATTCATATTGTCATATCATTTTATATGCTTGGTTGTGTTTATGTGTGTGCCTCACTTGTGTTTAACCAAAGAGAGCTTCATATAGCACCTCAACTCTTATCCAGAGGAATCAGGAAGAATTAGTCCAGAGCCCTTCACCGGGAATTCGGCTACACTCATTGGTTACACGAAGTGTGTCGTAATTAGTTTTTAATTTCCGCATTATTGTTCATTAGATTAGCCGTACACCTATTCACCCCCCTCTAGGTGTACTTTCAGGAAGCATGTGTATGCCGTGATTTGTGTGCATGCATAGGAGGAACTTGTTTCTTTCGAAACATAGATTCCAAACGTGTGTGGTTCAAAGCACATTGGCTCAAAGTGGAGCCCAAACATTCAACACTTTTCTTCAAAACATTTATATCATTTTTAATACTAGAAGATAAAGTGGAGCATGCAATAGGTGAGTTAGAATGTGAAGGTGCATTAGCATGGCAAACATGAGAATCAATATCATTTTTCAAAGATTTATTTTTATTTAAGCAAACTTCTAAATCTTTTGAAATCAACAATTTTGTTTTTCAAAGAAACATTTTCTTTTACAACAAAATCAAGTTTTGAAGTTAAAGACTCATTTTTCTTCAAAACATTTTCACAATCATTTTTACTTTTCAAAATCTTGTTTCATTAAGGGCAAGATCAAGCTTAGATTTCAATGAATCCCTTTCATTAGAAATCTCATCTCTTTCTTGCAAAACAATATCAAATTTTGAAGACAAGTCCTTATTTTCTTTAGTTAACTTACAAGTTTTCTTTTTCAACACTTTGTATTTTTCAAGGAGGTTCTTACAAACAATAGATAGTTCTTCATTCAAAGCATTGGGATCAACATAATCATCACAAGAAGAACTAGCACTATCTTGTTGAGTGTCTGAATGTACCTCAAGGGAGTCATTCCCTTGGACCATGAAGCAACGTTGTTCGGATTCATCCTCACTAGATTCCTTCTCCACTTGGATTGGCAATTGAAGCTTTGGAGAGGTCAAGATGTTCCACACTGCAAAGGTGGAATCACAATGAGAAACCATATGTAAATATTTTTTATCAAGAGATGCTCTAAGTGCCTTTAGGGCTAGTGCATTGGCCTCTATATGCTTGCTATCACTAAGGTAGGATTCATTGGTAATGGCAAGGTAAACTTTGTAACCTAGGGCTTTTAAATGACAACTCATAAGAACCTTCCATATATCAAGTCTAGAGATATCAAACATGGGAAGGACATCCATGAGTGCAAACATATGTGTGCAAATGCAAATGCAAATGTAGATTAGCAACCAAGATCACACTCCTAGGTGGTTAAACCTAATATCAGGAGCGTAGGCTCTGATACCAATTGAAAGTACACTTAGAGGGGGTGAATAGGTGTACGGCTAATCTAATGAAAAAAATGCGGAATTTAAAAACTTAATGCAACACACTTAGTGTAACCAAAGAGTGTAGCCGAATTCCGGTGAAGGGCTCTGGACTAACTCCTCTTGATTCCTCTGAATAAGAGTTGAGGTGCTATATGAAGCTCTCTTGTTAAACACAAGTATGGGCACACACAAACAACACAAGCATGCATATGATATGGCAATATGAATCAATGCACAAAGTAAGAGAGAGAGTTAGAGTAAGTGGATCAAACGCAAACACCGAGATGTGTTTCGAGGTTCGAGCACCCAGCTCTACGTCCCCGCCTTCACACAGAAGGATTTTCACTAACTCGTCCACACAGGACTTCCCACATAGGGAACCTCCACTGAGGATTTGGGGCAATTACAATTGGGAGTACACAACTCCTCTCTCCAATAAATACAATCTCTACACTTAGAGGCAAGGCACAAAGCCAAACAAGGATCAACCTCACAAATGAGGGATAGGCACAAAGCCACACAAAGATCAACCTCACAAATGAGGGATAGGCACAAAGTCACCACTCTAATGATCACCTCTTCACTAAGAGGGATATCAACACAAATAAAGGAGGGTTTACAACTTGGTGATCTCAAAAACCACAAACTAATTCTTTCTCACAAAACAAAGATCCTATAGTTAGGATAGAATGATATGCTCAAGTGTGAGAAAAATTAAAAGGAATGGAAAATAAATACTCAAAGAAAATCCTTGGAAAAAACTAGAAATAAGGATGAAGAAGATGAACCAAAAACACTTTTCCCAAAATCACTTTTCTTTGATTTTTCAAACCCTAGAAAAACACCAAATCAAATGCAAACTTTAAAGCCCAAAACTCTCTTTTCAAATGCAGCAAAAACTTTATAGAGATCAGAATTAAAGCCCTTGAAAAACTTATCTCAAACAGCCAAGAGAAAACCCATTTATATAGCCATTTGAAAATATATTCGTTGGCAGCCAGATAAGGTCAGTTTTGACCTTCCGGTCGACCGGTCGGTCGACCGGCCAACGGTCGAATTTTGACCGTTGCCAACCATCGGTCGACCGCCCGGTCGACCGGTAAAAGCCTTCGGTCGACCGTCCGGTCGACCGTCCGGTCGACTGCCCTTACCCGAGAGCAAGGGAACTTCAGTCGGTCGACCGTGCGGTCGACCGGCCAAATCACTTGGCCTTTGTGCACGTCTCGTGCACATCGGGCGACCGGGTCGGTCGACCGACTACTGGTCCGGCCGACCGTCCCGGTCGACCGCCAGGGCCAGGCATGGCAAATTTTAGGATTTAAAAACTAGTCTTTTTAACTTCAATTAAATCCCATAAAATCACATAAATTCCACAAAAAGCAGTTCATGTTATATCTTTGAAATACAAACATGTTTGAGTAAAAATCAAAACATGTTACAAACATTTTGAACCATTTTTGTGACTTGGAAAATTTGCCTTAAACCAAATTCTGTATTTTTCAAAACTTGAATTTTTTGAAATGGAAATCCGATTTTTCCAAAACTCATGTAAATACAAAAACATGATATTTAAACAACTTTGAAGCATATAGTATATGGATAGAATCCAATATACATGAAAGAGATATATATCAATGTTTTTGACATTAAATCCGAAAATAAGTTTTGTTTAAATACAAAACACCAAACTCATGAAATAGACTATCAAAATAAGTTTGTCAAAATAGATGAAGCATATATGTATATAGAACAAATCTAATATACATTAAACCATGTAAACTTGTTTTGATTCTATCTATTGATGAAAACCAAGATCGGTTAAACCGAAAATCAAAACCAATAAACATGAAACTTAATACAAGTGTGTGTGTTGTGAACTTGAGCATATCACACTATCTTATCTTTAACAATGGATCTAAACAAACTATACTAAAACAAACCGAAGCCTTCTTGTAGAACGCCGTCTCCAAATGACCGGTCCAAACGCGATTCACCGAGCTTGACTCCAACCGAGTGCTAGATATAAACTTGACGCTCGAGCTCTTGAATCACCATGTGAAAGCTCCAAAACACCTTTGTTGAAGCTAATCACCTACTAATATTTTGATCAAATATCTGAAACTAAATATCACAAAATTATTAGTAAACTATAACTACATGAGTTAATCATCATCAAAACTAGAGTGGAGGCCTCTGGGCCAACAAGTAATACATGCCCCACATCCTTAAGAAGTGAAATTATTAAGGAGAGGTAGAAATATAAACTCACTAGAAATAATCAAGCTCGATGGTGCTAGCGACATATTTTTGGTTCATATGGCATGGTATTGTATGGGGTCGTGTGTGCATGTATATATGTATCTATATGAGTAGATTAGTTATACCTAATCTTAGGTGGAATTGATATGTGTACTAATATGTATATTTTTATAAATTGTCTAAAGATAAAATTGTATATTTTTTATCAAAATTTAAAATTGCCATCATCTTTTTATGCACGTCAGTTGCGATTCAAATCACTGTGAAATGAGCTACATCAAAGCCCATTTCTGTTACAGTGATTCAATTAACTACGAGCTTCCTAATTTCTTCTATCTCTGTGTATGATGACGCGTAAATTGAGACTATAAATGAATGAAAGGTCTAAATAAATAAAAGAGACCAACAAGCTTTAGCGGATGGAGAGTCCTGTTATATATATATATATATTATATAATATATATATATATATATATATATATATATATATATATATATAAACAAGCTTTAGTGGCGTTATTGAATGGAGAGTCCTTTTGATTTTAAAAATACTTTTTGAATATAACAAAACTATTCTTATTTTTTTACTTTTTACTTTTTACTTTAAGTATATTAAATCTTTAGATATGTCAAAAGCATTTAGTCCTTTGTCATTCCTTCCAGGCGAAGTGACCATCTTTTGATCGCCTCTCTGCATAAAAAGAATAATAATAATAATTCTTTTCTGCTTTTCATCGCCTCTCTGTGTGTATGTCTGTCTGTCTTTGTGAGAAGAAAGTAAAGAGTCACACGGGATGTCGAGGTTAGATAAAGAGAGAGTATCTCTTTCCTTTATTCCTGCTTTCAGGTGCAATGTCACATCCACCTAGAGATGGAAGTGGGCGCACTTAGGAGGAGACGTGGCAATGTCCATCAATCTGTATAAGACCCCCCCTCACCAACACAAACAAATACACGCACACGCACAAGTTTAATTGAAGGAGAGATGGGCAGCGGACAGAGCAAGGGTTTTTTAGAGCCATGGTGGGTGTTGCAGCAGCTGCTATGATTTGGGGTCTCTCTAGTGTTGCGCAGAGTGAGAAAGGGGAGATGATGAAGGCCCCGGGGGGGAAGGGGAAGCTCATTCCGAGAAAAAAGTTTGAGAAGGATCCCAGGGGTTATTTCCGAGGCCTTCGTGAATGATCCCAAGGGTTATTTCCAAGACCTTCGTGAAAAGGGCAAATAAAACTAGATTTAGTAGTACGTTAAAAGTTTGTGTGTCGAGTCCCTAGCACTCCTCTATTGATGAAGAATCCTATGAGTTACGTATGATCCTAGCAGCACTTGTATGCTCATCTACTTGAGTGACTTGATGATGGTTGATATGTTGTGTTTTGAGTATTTTCATTATTCACCTTGGTATGCTTTTTTTTTTTATGTATTTGAACTTATGATTCCTTGTTGTAAGTAACATGTCTTGCAAACTTACTCGTTAAACCTTTTCTGCTTAAAGAAGGAGAACTTATTTTCAGACGAAAAAAAATCCACCATGCTTTCCTGTGATGGGTGAACCAAAAAAAGATTTACAAGAAAATTTTGTCTTTTTAGTTAAAAAAAAGAAAAAAAAGAAAACCCTACTTAAGAATTCTAAAATCTAGCATTAAGGTTTTTCCACATCAGCAAGTGTTCTCTCACTCTGCAAATAAATACTTGAAGTATCATCGAAGTATCCAAATGTTTTATTGGAGATTACATATTGTAAAATCGTACACAAAAAAACTATGGACTCATTTGTTGTAGCGAAGAGTGACCACCACCAAGTCAAGTTAGTTCAGTTGATTTCCTAAATCACTCAATCATTGTTACAATTATAAATAGCTATAAGTCCTGCACATTTTTCTTCCTTAATTATTTTTATTCTGCAATTACTAAAGAAGTCAATATAGCAAATGTTGCACCAAGTGAACCAAATAAGAGATTTTGATCTAATTTCATACATCAACATTTGCTGCATTTCCATTGCAGGAAACCAACAACCCTAGTATTAAAAAAAAAAAGTTAACAGGCCCTTCAGTACAAAAATTAAAAAAGATGGCCTTTAATGTAACAATAGACACACACAGACTTTGTACTGTGACAGTGAAATGGAATTGCTCAATTTGGACCCTTCAGTGAAGCTAGGAATCAGTGCGCATCTTAATACAAGTTTTGAAGCATGTTTGGAAGGGTAATTTAGTCATTTTCTTTTGAAAAAATAAGTTGTTTTGAAATGAGAGATAAAGCAAAAAGGTACTCTAGTTATTACTTGCTACATGGTGCCTTGAAGGCGCTCGTTATTATAGTGGTCAAATTTCGTTTTGCATCAGGATCGGGACACGTGTCCCGCCTTAGCAGTGTCTCCCTGAAGACAGATGACAGGATGTGCCAACATGACATCTCCCCGACGCATCATCTCGCCATTCTGAGGTCACTCTTCCTCTTGAGGACTCAATTATTCCGAGAGCACTCCCCTCGAGGACTCGACGGTCCCGAGATTACTTCTCCTGAGGGCTCAACTATTTCAAGGTCAATTCCTCCCGTCCCGAGCAAAGCAGATGCAACAATTTATCCACTTGATCATCGACTATATCCATGGAGAGTGTTATGTCGCTAGCTCGTCTATGTTTCAAACTTACAACAACTTCTATCCCCATGCAGACTGTTACAGAAATTAGCAGGATCACTCCAGCAATCAAGAGCACAATCTCAGTCGTTATGAAGAAATCTCAACGTGCAAATCCTGTGGTTATGAAAATCCGTATGACTCATACCACCAATAACGATTCTCAGGGTATTTATACACTGAGAGTTGGAAGAGAAAATGAATTCATTCTTGAATGTACCTGTAACGGACCCAGATTTAATCATCTGAATTATCATGATCAAAAACCTTAACACTTAATTATTCAAATAATTCCTAAAAATTTGGCAGCACCTCCTCTAATTTATAGAGTACCTCAATACAATAAATTAGATTTCGGCTGACATCAGCATACTTATGATTATACAACATCTCATGCAATATAATATCATTTCGGCTTGACATCACCTAGTTATCAATTCCATATTCCATCATATATGATTTCATCTCAAAGTCAATCAAATAAATATATACACGAGAGTACTCCCCTCGATATAACATACTAAAACAAAATCAACTATAATTCATTTTCAAATAAAACTAGAACACAGGTATAAATGGATACATATGTATCCTCGAACCATCTTATACATAATCGACTATTTGATCTATGAAAGGACATTAATTACACATATACATATTAACAAAATACTCAAATAAATTAATCGTCTTGGTGAACCCACACTGGAGTTACTCTGAGCCCTTCCAGTATTATGTTCTTGCCTTAAATCGGGTCTTACTTTAATCTTCACCTGAAAGTCATGAAATCTGTGGGGGAGTGAGCTCAATAGCTTAGTGAGTAAAATCATTTAAATTAAAGTTACAGTTAATATCATTACAAGTCAAATATGATGCAGTTGGACAATTTAGAGAATAGTTTCAATTATGTTCTTTCTTATGATAAACAGTCCAGCTTAATAGGTCACTGATACTCTCTATTATTTGATGCTTGTTCTTCGCACTCTTCTGGGTACGCATGTTCAAATATTCAATATTTTATATCTTTTCTTATACAACATCTAACCCGATTGTCTATTTCTTATAGTCACTAGGTGATTCATTAATCATATACATACTAGTACATTACTCATATTCAGTTCATAACACATTGAGTTTCGACGTATGACCCATAGTCACAATCACATCTTCTGAATTATACAGACTTATTTACTTCTCTATTAGTTTACAGTTCATTATTGTTCTTCCAATATATATATATATATATATATATATATATATATATATATATATATATATATATATATATATATATATATATATATATATAAAATGCAAAACATGCGGACATCATATGATGCTAACAGTAATATCCAAATATGATTATATGTTCACACATAATGAAGCACACAACAATCACATTCAAATATCGGATGTCTAAACAACCACATCCATATACTGGATATCATAAATAATCACACATATATACTAGATGTCCTAAATAACCGCATCCATATACTGGATGCCACAAGTATGTATTCATGCAAGCTTTTAATTGACCAAATAAAAATTAAGAAATCAAAATTTATGTGAAGCACATTTCAATAAAAAATAATAATAATACTCTCCTTCGATCACCTTCGGTTCAACCCGGTCCCTTCCTTCAATATATCAAATAATAATAGTATTCTCCTTCGATCAACCCGGTCTCTTCCTCCAATATATCAAATAATAATACTCCCCTTTGATCACCTCCGGTTCAACCCGGTCCCTTCCTCCGATAGTTAATAAAATCAACATTTAATAAACAACATGTAATGTACAATACACATATAAATAGATACACACATATATCACCAATCATAAACCACAAGCAATACCGATAACTCACTGAGATTCACTTTTAAATTTATCAATTTCAGTTCCAGAGAACTGCCAATGCGTAGGTTCTCAAACCGATCCTTTCATGCGCGCACACACATAATCATTCATACATGTAAATTTATAAAAGCACAACTATTACAATATATCTAATTTAAAATTAGAAACTTTACTTTTTTTAATCGTACACACCAGTTATTGGACCTGGACTGGTGTACACCGTATAATTTCACTGGATTTCTTATTTGCAGTGACTTTCTTTTGTTTTGACTTTAACGTCAGAACTCCAGCACCAATTAAAGCTTGAATTTTGTCCTTGAGGACAAAGCAGTTGTTGGTAGGATGGTGAACCATCATATAGAAGAGGTAATAGTTGGGATCGTTAGTACGTCCTGCTTCATTAGGGCATCGAACGTCCGGCAGCTTCAACTTGTTGCCTTTTTGGCGCAAATGGAATATCGTCACCACTTGGTCGTCTTTGAAAGAGTACTGTTTCGGAGGAAACTTGAACTCCTGATTGCTGGCACCACTTTTCTTAGTCTTCGGAGGAGCTTCCCCCGACAACTCCATGAACATGGTTTCTTTCTCTTTGATTAGGAAGACTGTGCCATTTCGCCACGTCCTTCGTTGTTCACACCCCATTTTCCCTTAGGTATAGAAGGCTCAAACTTTTTAGCTGACTTCTCGGCTATTTCAGCTTGTTCGACCAGCTCTTTCCATGTGTGGGCCTTGACAGCTCCCATACAGATCTCTACTTGGTTCAGGAAGTGTGCATGCATGTCTGCAATAACATAGGTAACGACATTTCTGCTGGACACATCATAAATAGATTCCTGAATCTTTCGATGTAGTCACAGACCGATTCTCCTTTCTTTGGCACGGTGGAAAGGAGCTTATCCATGGTCACCTCGGTTTCATCCTCGTAGAAGCGAGAGAGGAACCGAGTTTTCAAATCGATCCAAGAGTTGATGGATCCTGGCGAAAGGCTTCTGAACCAATCAAAGGCCACTCCCTTGAGAGTACCAATGGCTATAATAGCGTTATTATCTATGACATTACCAGTCTGGGACCGAAAGTAATAGATATTGCCATCATACGTATGTAATACAGGTGGCTTGAACTTTGGCGGGTATGGCACTGAGTCCCATTCAAGTGGGTAAGGATGAGTCATGTCCACCATTTTCAACTCATCATTTTGCGCCAGGGAAGCGATCTGAGCCTGGATGCCTTTAATCACCTCGGCATCGATCGAAGAACTTCCTTTGATTTCTCAGTCTTAGATTGTTCATCATCATTATGCTCTTCCGCATTATGATTGCTTCCGGTGTCATTGTTGTTCCGGTTAATGAGGAGCTGAGCTAGCATTTGCTGAATGTTGTCCAAGGCTTCTTGTTGGGTCATGGAGACTTGCTCTTGAGCCTCCATCCGTCAGCGAAGATCCCCGTTGTTGCTGTCGGCCATGTTAACTGACATTCTGTCTGTTTGAACAGAGCTGACCGTTGCTGAAGAGGCATAGCCACTGACTTCTCCGTCATCGTCTGATCATTGAAAAAGACTCCTTGATGGTCCCGGCGACATTGCCCCTGTGGAAGGGGAGGGTTGTTCATAGTTAAAGGGTATTGCTACCCTGGACCTGGTGCCTAGGAACACACCTTCCTGTCCTATCAAGACTTGGCCCAAACCTGGGCTATAGTCTGAATCTGGAGAATTGAACGGAGAAGAGTCAACATCCCGTCTCCCTCGTCTACCCCTGAGCGGTCCACGTCCCCTTCCTGCCATGTTGACGGACACGGAAGGAAGATCTGGCACGCTTCGTGCTTTGTTCCTTTTTCTGAGGCTTTATGGGGGCTTGAATTGATAATCGGTTGAAAACCAATTGTTGGGCAGGATCGGCGTTGGGGCCTGATCCTAGTCAGCAATGGACCGAATGGACCATTACCAACTGGCACCCCACTTGTTTGCAGCAGGAGGGAGAAGTATGGAGTAGTTCTAACTTCCGTTTGTTAGTTAAGAACTCTCGTAGGTCGGGATTAACTGCACTTAAGCGATCCAGTACGGAGACTCGAGAGGATTGCGTACTGGTCTGTTTAGGAGATTTTAAAATCACCTTTTTTCTTATAGCTCTACTTGCAGAAGTGGGCTTAGCACTAGAAGGCTTTGGGGGTAAAGCTCTGGATAGTGCTTCGATTTTTGCACTGTAGCAAAGGCAATTAGCACTGTATAGTGCTTTAGTTCCAGTCTCGCGGTTGAGAACTCTTTTAGCACCTTTAGGTGCTGAAACTGCATAAGCACCGCTATCAGCACCCAGGGATAATCCCTTAAGTTTGCTCTGAGGAGCGGCTTTAGTTCCAGCCTCACGGCTGAGAATTCTGTTAGCACCTCTAGGAACTGAAGCTGCATAAGCACCGCTATCAGCACCCATGGATGATTCCTTAGCTTCGCTCCGAGGATCGGATTTAGCGCTGGAAGAGAGCGCTTTCGGATCAAGCGAAGTCAGTGTGGCTTCGCGCCCCTGTGGCTCCAGTTTAGCCTCGCGGCTAAAGGAAATTTGAGCACCCCGTGTTGAAGCTGCATAAGCACCGTTATCAACACTCAGGGGTGCTTTGCCCTTGTCTTCGCGTGAGAGACGAGGTTGAAATTCAACTTCGCGTGCAGCCTCACACAGAGAGGCTCTTAGCTTCGCATTCCAGATCTGCTTGCTTTGAGCCGTCTTAGGTTAACCTGTTTGGCCTCGCATGAGGCGCCATCATGTCGGCCTGTAGTCGACTTAGCCTTCGTAGAGGCTGAGAGGGAGTGGAGCAAACTTCTCTCCATCATGGGCGCAGTTGGCACGGGCTTGGATACAGCCCTGACTGGGACTGTCATCTGATCCACAGCCCCTGGTGCTCTGGCAGTGGAGACTCTCCTGTGCTTCCGGGTATTGAGCGCTGGACCACCCTCGGAGAGGAGTTCCTCAAACTTCTCTTGGTCGAAGTGAATGACCAAGTTTCCTCAAATATATACATACATACGCACATCACATATATACATGTACACACATGCATACACATGCGTATACACCCATGTATATACGTACATATATACATACCCAAACACCCACATTATTACACATAATATAACTAACACAAATTAACATAAATACATACACACACATGCATGTATACCACAACCATACTCACACACACATTCATACACAATTAAACACACTTCCACATTATTACATATTAACCCCTACACATATTAATGCACTTGCATTGGGGTGACTTGTGGCGCGCCGACGAAGGCTCCGGCGGAGGCAGCGAAGGAGGTTGACGGATAGAGGATCTCGCCGGGAAGGGCGCGGGTACGTTCGCGTTCGCCGACGGTGATCAACGGCGACACATGGAGAGACGAAAGCTCGGAGGATGCTTCAAGAGCTAAGGGTGTTGGGGCTTGGCTTTGAGCTGTCGTGGGCGGTACCATGGAGGGGGCGTGGGTAAGAGGAAAGGGCAGCCATAGGGGTCGGCTGTGCACAGGGTAGTATTGGGATGGGGAGGAAAAAAGGCTATGGTGGAGAATCTCTGTGGCTCGCAGGGGGAGGAGGATGCAGCGGAGATGTGGCAGCAGTCAAGGGCTACGCGCAGGGAGAGGATTCAGTCAGCCTGGGCTGTGCTCTGGGCAGCGCATAGGAGGAGGAAGTGTTGGGCTGTCATGGCTGCTGTGGGTATGCTTCCGGCCTGGGTGAAGATGCCATGGCAAGGGTATGCTGGATAATTGCAAGGGGCTCGGCCAGAGTTGTGGTGCACGCCAAGTGGGCGCATATCAGAGGGGAAGGCGGCAGGCCTGGGGTTGGCTCGGGTGCGTCACGGGGGCTGCTGTCGAGAAGGTGCTCACGGCCATGTGATGGCGCTGGGGGCTGTTGGAGAGTGTTGCGGCTTGGTAGGGGATGAAGTTGGAGATTACGAAGGGGATTAAGGTTTAAGTTTGGATAAAGAAGAGAGATTATATAGGTAGGATTAGATAATGGGTTGATGGGTATTGGGGTTTGGGCTATTGGGTAGAAAACAAGGAATGAGTTTGGATTAAGTTAGGATTATGGGGATTAAGATAGGATTTGAATTAGGATTTTTTTTTAGGATAGGATTTGGGTAGTGGATCTAATGGGTATTGGGTAAAGGAAATAGCTATGAAATAGGTATTGACTAATGTGTATGGGTGGAGATGAAATTAAAATAAAATAATAACCTTAATAATATTATTAAAACCAATAATACATAATAGCAATATTAGTAATAATAATAAAATAACAGCTAATGGTAATTAATAATAACAACAATCGAAATTGAAAATAATATTAATACTAATATTAATAATAATTTACAATAATAACACTAATAATAATACTAATAACAATAATAATCTTAATGAAATAATAATAAGAATAATAATAATAATAATAGTCATAAATCAAGTTAATAAAATAAGAGAGTTGTAAAATTTAATAAATACATAGAAAAATTAAAAATACAGTATTTTAAATTAGAGATATTATAAGAATGGTCTGCGTAAACAGAGCCATTTCTGGCCGCGTTGCCCGCGTCAACGTCTCCCACGAGGCCCGCGAGGCCAACGACGATTAAGGCCAATCTTGCCATGCCTCTCCTCTCAAGATTCCTCAGCTCTAGATTACCAGGGGTTCCCAACAACCCGTGAAGCGTACTCGAAATGTTGAATGTTGACAAAGGTATTGCACACGTCGACAACAGATGGAAGAAGCTGAAAACGCCATCTGTCCAGCAGATGCAAGACGTGAGGCTCAAGCCCGCGTCTCTTCTGAACAGCATCAGACGCGTGAAGTCCGCATCTAGATGCCAAAACACGGAGTTCATGAAGCTCGTATTTCTGAGGCCTTACCTCACAGGCGTGATGTTCGGCAACGTGAGATCTGCGTCTCTTCTCAGAGACACGAGACCCGCGTCTCTATGCCAGAATGTGGGACTCATGAAGTTCGCATTTCTCAAGTGTCACCAGACAAACGTGACAATCAACAACGCGAGGTCTGTGTCTCTTCTCAGTAGAGACACGAGATTATTTTTCATTGATTTGTAAAAGGGGAAAACTTACAAAAATTGGAGGAGCAAAATTACAAGTACTTCTTTAAAGAAAGAAGGATTACAAGTAGATCTCCTCTGAGATTTCTGAGAAAGTGTGCCGGCAGGAGTCTGATCAGCGCGCGATCACTTTGTCCCTTTGATGATGCAATCGCTCAGGTATGCAAACCTTATCGATAGATTTTTCTTCTCGCCTGGTTCCAAAAATCTTCGAGGATAAGGCGTATTGGAACCCTGAATTGAAAAGAGAACTGAATCTCTGAAGTTTTTGAAGTAGGAAGCCTTGATGAGAGAAGAATTCAGTCGCTGCTCGCTGCTTGCTCTCTATGCCGCCTTTGATTCCACTCTCTTAGCCCCTCCTTGTGGTGGGCTATTTATAGGGAAAATAAGGGTGTAACCGCCCTAAAAATCAGCAAACAGATTAAGCCAATCTAGTTTTGCTTTTAGAAAGTAGCCTTGCTACGAAGCTAGAAATAGCGTACAACGCTAATCCCTTGATCCGCTCCGCTAAATGAAGGATACTCCCTTGATCTTTTCTCAACTGATTAAAGGATATTTTTTATCTCCTCAACTAATTGGGGATATTCTTTATGAGAGATATCCCCTTGATCTTCTCCAAGTAATTGAGAGATCTCCCCTGATCTTCTCAACTGATAGGGGGAGTCAAGAGATCATGGCAAGTAACTACCAAATTTGATTTCAATCACATTGATCTTGTCCGGAGATTTGATTGGTCAAAAATCACCGTAAAGGACCTGCAGCGGAGCTAGTCCAATAAGCTTATAGCGGAGCTAAAAGAAGCTTCTGGCGAAGCTAGAAGTAAGGTCTCAGCGAAGCTAGATAAGGCTTCTAGCGAAGCTATGAGTTAGCCTTTTGCGCGGCTGCGTAGAGCGTCAAGCGAAGCTATCAGCCAGCTCTCTTTGGAGTTATGGAGAACTTCAAGGCGAAGCTATAAGTTAGATCACCGCGGAGCTATGATGGAGCTTCTCGCGAAGCTAAGCAAACTTAGCCTCTTAGGCGAGGATTTTCCTTGGGCTCATGTGAGACTAAGTGTTGAGCTAACTTAGTATCTCTAGACCTGTATAGGTCCTTTCAATGGGAATATTGGCTTACTGTCTGCTTCACTGGATCAGTAGAGTCCAAGTTGCTGATTCATCCCTCTGAGATGGGTGAAAACTGGTCATCAGCTTGTCTGCAGCTTGTCTTTTGTAAATGTCAACAAGTTAGACATAGTTCAGACCAGTTAAGAGTCTTATCCTTTTTAGAGTGCCAACAGAGACCCGCATCTCAAAGCCAAAATGTGAGAGTCGCGTCTGTCCTACAGAACGTGAACTCTGCGTCCTTGAACCTTGCGTCCCTAAGACTTGCGTTTTGGGGTTGCGACGTAAGGTTAACATTTGCTCTCCGGCGGCTCAAGTTAGAAGGGAGCTGAAAAGTCCTCATCTGTAGAGACTCAAGGCTGGTCTCTTTGATCCCCCTCATAATTTTAATTTACATATTTTTCAGAATTTTAACAAGGATTTCAATTTAAAAAAAAAATTTTAGCAGCCAGACCAGACCCGGCCTGGCCTGGCCGGGCCTGGCCTGAGCAGGGCAGGCCCAGCCTAGCTGGGCCTGTGCTAGCCTGGCCGGGCTGGGCTGCGCAGGGAGGCCCAGAAGGAAAAGAAAAAAAGAAAATTCCTGGACCAGGCCTGGGCATGGCCTGGTCCGGCCTCGGCCTGGGCTGCTGGAATATAAAAATAAATAAATAAAAGAAAAAAAGAAAGAAAGAAAGAAAAAAGAATTGCATAATAAAATAATCAGATAAAAATAAAAAGAAAAAAATAGAGAAAATATAAACAATAGTCTACAATACTTCTACTTTCTATGATAAAAATTTTAGATAAATAGCAACATGAATTAACTCAAATCACTCACTTTAAAGACATTTTCTCTTAATGGTAAATTCAGACCCGTTAAGCATTTTAATGGTTTAAAGCCTATTAAAAATCTAACAAAAATTAGAAATTGGTTTAAACTAAACCTACTAAATTCATTAGACTCAGAGGACCATATTCCTAAACCCCAAACTAATTAATCAAGAATAAAACTCCTTAAAACTCCCAAGTAAAACATCTTTTTAAAAATTCTAACAATTTCTATTGGAATGAACTATGTAGATTTATCGGGAACTTATGATTTCAGTGTTGTGGACTTGGGATCGAGTTTAGGTGAGTGTTCTTTTCCTCCTTCAGTTAAACAAGAATTTTGTGATAAATGATTTTATATTGTTGTGCAATTATGTTACTAAAATTTACTGAGACGATACTTGTGAGTATTTGCTCTTGTATTATTTTCTCTTGCATCATTGCCAAATATGTGTGTGTGTATGTGCGTGTGTTATTTCATGTGACCATCTATTTTATTTTACCAGTATGATTATCGGTATCATTTCATGTGATCATCTGACTTATTTTTCTAGTGTTATTACATGTATTCTTTTATGAGACATCGTTGAGTGCTCATCCTATTTAGTTAGTTCATATGAGTTTTTATCAGTATCATTGCATGTGTGAAAGATTATTACTTTTGATTCTAAATTAGTTGTCGTACACCTTAGACTATGACTTGGATTGATCTTGAGATTGGCCTGTTTTATATTTGTAAATTTATTGGGGTAATATCAGACATTAATTTGATGATGTTTCAGACGAGAATTCATTTGGACAATAAAGATGGATTAAATAAGATGTTACCTTATTTAGGAGATTGTTTTCTCTTGATACTTGGATTTCAACTTGAGATTTACATTAGATCTTGATTTTCATTTAGATGAGATCAATAATAGCTGAGTTCTGATCATATGAGAGAATACCTTACCTTAATTTTGATTTATCACATAATACTGATTTTGGATTATTAGTTGCAAGCATTTTATTTAGATATATTCACTGATAAGTTATCTGAGTAATGATGTTTATTGATATCGAGGTTTGAATACCGAGACTTTCTAAATTTCAGGTACCTTGAGGATGTCCCACCCTTTAGTTATGATCTTGATTGGGATTGGAACTATTAGTGATGAAATTTAGACTATAATCAGATTTAGATCTTGGATTAGACTGGTTCATAATGATAGTTATATAAGTGATATCTGAGTGGCATTATCAGTAGATTTGATTATTCTTAATCATGATAAAACAAGTGAGAGTTTAGTTAGATATTCATGATTTGGTCTTGACTATTTCAGTTATTAGAGATAGAGTTATTATGAGAGTGATTCAATTGATATCAGTGACCATATTATCTGGAGTTTTATGGCAAGTTATTGATCGATCTGATTTATTGATGATTTAGAGGGTGGATATGTCGAGGACTTTGATGATCCTAGTTGATTAAATATTTTGCCTTAGATTATTTTATTCATGCCAGTAGGTCATTACTCATCCTGAATATCATGATTTATCTGAGAAACTTGACTGATTATACATGATATCTATCTAATACTATTGTCCATGTTACTTAACTACTGAAAAAAATTGTTATACGGTAATAACACCCTCATGTTATACTTGTAACATATCCTGTTATATCGGTATCCTGATCACTTACATTATATCCTATTATACCAGCATCCTGATTACACATGTTAACAATGTTACCGTGACTATCACCGAGTTATCCCAGTGATCTAAGTAACATGCACATTAAATAATCTTGATAAACTAATAACATGACATTAAACAACTTACATTGGAATTGGAAAAATTGATGAAGGAGACAACGTCTGTATTTTGGGTGAAAGTAGGATATAGGTTGCGCCGCCAAAAGAGGGTTCCACTGCAGGGTTCCTGAGGGGTGACTGACACCCCGTCATGTTCTTGTTCCTATTATACATGTTCCTGACTACCTTGCAGTAGGGCCTGATTCAGCGCCAGGAGTCTGGGCCGTGGTCCAGGGTATGTACGGGATCCACCTAAAGTATGGACAATATTTCCAACCAATCAGTTTCAATAACTGAGGATCTCGATTGACACGTGTGATAGGCGTAGTATGGGATGCGTCTATTATAGGTGGCAATTGATGTTCGCTGACATAATACTAATAAACTGTTCATAATGTACTGTGATTGATTGTAGGCACCTGATACATGCATGATATTATAGACATCAGATCATACTAATGACCTAATGTACATCTAACTCTAGTACTGATTGACTCTACCCGCCTGATATATAGATTGTGATAGACACCTGATTGAATACTTAATTGGACACATACTCTACTGTGTGCTATCCACATTATTATTTATTTACTTTATTCATGCCATTTCTTATTCCAGTATATATATTTTCTTTATTTATTCACATGTTATATACACATGCACTTTTCAGTTTATTCTTACACATTCACTAGGAGTTCTGACTCCCTGAATTTGCATATCCAGATTTGTGGCTATTTATTGCTGATCAGGTTTTGGAGAGGATCACAGGCATCTTGAGGAGCCAGAGTTTTCTCTTACTTGATCATCTTTTCTCGGTATTTTCTGTCTCTTCTGAAATCACCTAGAGGGGGGTGAATAGGTGATAAGGCTAATCTAGAAACTAAATGTGGAAGCTAACAACTAATTTGCAACACACTTAATACAACCAACAAGTGTAGCTGAATTCCCCGTGAAGGGCTCTGGACTAACTCCTCTTGATTCCCCTAGATAAGGGTTGAGGTGCTATATGAAGCTCTCGTGGTTAAGTATAAGTGAGGCACACACACAAGCAAGCCAAGTATATAATGATATAGCAATATGAAAGTTGCAAGGCACAACACAAGCAATATGAATGATATGAAATGAATGATGCAATGCACAACACAAATAAAGAGAGAGAGAGAGAGAGTTGAGAGTCAATGGATCAAACGCAAAGATAAAGATGTATTTCGAGGTTCGAGCCCTAGCTCTACGTCCCCGCCTTCACCGAGAAGGATTTCCAATCCACTAACTTGTCCACCGAGGACTCCCACCGAGGGAACCTCCACCGAGGAGGATTTGTACAACAAGGGAGTACCGAACTCCTCTCTCAAACACCGCCTCACAATCGAGGGGTAGGCCCGTAGGCAAACAACCAAACTCCACCTCTCACTAGAGGGAGCAAACCAACAAACTCAGCCTCTACCAAAGAGGGAGCACCCACAAAGAAAGGGTTTACAACAAGTGGTTAGAAAGACCACAAACTCTCTTTTTCCACAAAAACAAAGATCCTAATAGATTAGGATAGAAGATATAGCTCAAGTGGATATCAAGGTGTTTTTGGAAATCAAGTAACAAAGAAAAACTATTTGGGAAATCTCTTATAGATGATAGAAATGAAAATCCAAAATAATATCCCAAAAACCTAGTTTTCTTTGATTTTCCAAAACCCTTGAAAAACAATAAAGATGAAATCTTTAAGCTTTAAAACTCTTTTGAAAACAGTATAAAACACTAGGGAAACTGGAATTTTTCTCTTGTAAAAACCTTAGCCAAAATCCCAAAGAAATGGGGTTTATATAGGCCAAACAGAAAACTAGCCGTTAGGCTGATCTGTCAGCCTGACAGGCTTGCGGTCGACCGGCCGGTCGACCGCCAACGGTCATAAATATGACCGTTAGGCAAACCGGTCGACCGCCCGGTCGACCGCCCAGATACAGAGAGCAAAGCTGCCTGGTCCGGTCGACCGCCCAGATACAGAGAGCAAAGCTCCTTGGTCCGATCGACCGACCGGTCGACCGGCCCACTGTGCCAGCAGACGTGCACAGCTCTGTGCACGTCGGTCGACGGCCGTTCGACCGTATCCTGGCTCGGTCGACTGTGCGGTCGACCGACCTGGCCTGTCAGCACAGTACTGGGTCAGAAACTGGGTCAGAAAAACATATTAAAATATTTCTAAAAAATCTTTTAACTCTTCTAACAATTCTATAAAATATTTTTATCATTTTATATTGAAATACAAACATGTGATAAAAATTTCAAGACAAAAATCAAACATTTGAACTCTTTTGATGTCTTAGAAATTTTACCAAAAACCAAATCTTGTATTTTATCAAACTTGGATTTTTCAATAGGAAATCTGATTTTTCTTAAAACATATTCAATTACAAAAAACATGATATTTAAACACATTGAAGCATGATGTATATGAACATAAGTCCAATATACATAAAACATATATATATATATATATATATATATATATATATATAATATATATATATATATATATATATATTATATATCAAGTTTTTGACTTTAAATCCATAAAACATGTTTTGTTAAAATACCAAAACATAAAACGTGTGTGTTGTGCACTTGAGCATATCAACTATACTTATCTTTACAAATGGATCTAAACCACACTAAACTAAATTAGGATACCTAAGTCTTCTTGACGATCTTCATCTTCAAGTCGACTTGGTCCAAACCCGTGATCCAACGAGCATGGCTATGAATGATCTTGACGCTCGGGCTCGGGAATCACCAAGTGAAGGCTTCCAAACTCCTCTTTTTGAAGCAATCACCAACTAATATCTTGTTACATGATCTGAAACTAAAATCACAAGATTATTAGTAAACATAACTACATGAGTTAATCATCATCAAAAGTAGAGAGGAAGGCCTCCGGGCCAACAATCTCCCCCTTTTTAATGATGACAAAACTCATGGAGTTATATATGCATGGATTAAAGTTAAGCTTCAAAGAAGCCCCCCCTTAACTCATGCATAATCAAATAAACATAAATATGCAATGAATATGAAACATGAAACATGCATAGATATGCATAAACAATAAAAGGCTCTAAATACCAATGAAATTTTCAAAAACAAATAAACATGCTCTAGATACCAATTAAACTTAATATATGCAAAACATAAATATGCATATAAAACTCAAACTCAAAATCTTTCTCCCCTTTTTTGTCAATCATCAACAAAGGGGTAAAAATCAAAACAATAAATTTTCTCCCCATTTTGTTCGAAATAAAGAATCAACAAAAGGGTCAAAACAATAAAAACAATGTTCTCCCCCTTTTTGTCTAAAACAAAAACAAAGTCAATAAGGGGTGACATTAAACATGATACCAATTAAAAAATATGTCAATGAAGTGCCCCTTGATACCAATTTAAAAAAAATGAAAAAAAACAACATCTTGATACCAATTGAAATAATTGTTCATTTTAAATATATGATATCAATTGAAATTATTATTTTCTATCATAAAGTAAGGGAACAAAATACCAATTGAAAACTAAAATATGAGTTTTCTCCCCCTTTATGAAAAACCAACTAAAAACGTGCATAAGCTTGTTTAAGGATACCAATTGAAAACTAATCAATTGAAACATGATATTCATTTAAACATACAAGCTTAAGCATAAACAAAATATATGTATGAAAAATTTAATACCAATCGAAATTGATACTATTGGAATTGAAAGCATGCATACATACAAACATATATGAGTATACAAGAAAGGTCAAAATTGATACCAATTGAAAGAATCCAATGATACCAATAGAAACAACAATAATATCAAATGTATATCTCAATAACCTATCCTCCCAATCATGTTCAAGTTTAAAATGATTTTCACTATAAAGCATACATGAGCATGATCGCCCATCCAACTGCCCGTTGAAGGTAGGGGTTTTCAAAAATATGTTTGAAAACTCTACCATGTGAAGAATACGAACTAGTTAAATGGAAAAACTTCTAAACTAGTACGAAATCGTTCAAGCAAGGAATAAAACAAAAATATTTTTCATGAAACATGAAATTCACATGATAATCAACACTCTAAGCCAATTAAGCATAAATATGACTCATGAAAACAAAACATGAGTAAACATGAAGGTGAGTGTACAAATACAATGTGAAGAACATGATCATGAAAATATTTAATTAAGCTCCATATTCCTTAAAATAAGAAAATCATCAAAACTTATTTAATCTTCAAGGTATATGTATGTCTTATACAAACTAAAGTATACAAACATATCCAAACACAAAGAGTCCACAAAGATATATGCATGAAGGCACGTGGCTCAAAAGGATATACATGTATATCTAATAGTTTGGACAAGATAGACATATACATGAAGTTAAATATAAACACATGAAAACATGAATAACGCGAAAAAGCTAAATTTTCTTAAAACAAATTTCATTTTAAGGTATATGTATGATTTGTCAACACAAGAAGTATACATACATATCCCCAAACACAATTGAGTCCATAAATAAAGATTTGCATGAAAAGCAAATGACTCAAGGGGTATACATGTATATCTTAAAGTTTGGCAAAATAAACATATACATGAAATGAAAACTCATAAAACAAATCCAAAAATAGGAATACAAGTTTAAAATGTATGAATCATCAAAACTAGACTATACTAGCACATCTAATGGGAACAAATAAGCATTCAAGCACAAACATATATAGATTTATTTGTGACCCACTATATGCACAAGTATATACCTAGTCTTAATGAAAACTAACATTTAAACATGTAATCAAATCATGAAGCACAAAAACAAGATAAAAATCATTATGATAAACATAAACATGATTATTATGTAAATTCACATGTTATTAGAGCTAAGATAAACATGATAGCTAAACAATGGTGAGAACACAAAAATAATAGTCCATATTAAACATGGGTGTCTCAAAAGGCTATACATGCATGTCAAGGGTCTAATAATCATGACATTAACATAATAATCTATAAACATCAAAGCATGCTATAAATAATGAACATGAAAGCATGCAAATATAAACGGGAGTTAGAGATCGATACCAAAACCGATGAAGGCACCTCTCTAGTTCTCCAAACCAAGGTGGTCCTCCCACCAAACTTCCCTTAAAAGTGATGCATCCAAATTGTTTCCTTTAAGCTCGGAACGCATCCACTCCAAGGTACCGCTACTCTCACGTCATGTGAGAGCCCACACCTACATCATAAACAAGAGGGGTGGGTTTTGTTACCCACATCTTATTGGGTCCATGGGGGTTAGTCCCTTCTCTAGCCCAAACAAAATTATTTGCTAAATTTGAAGTATGTAATCTATCATAACAAAATTTAGCAAGGTGGCCCTTACGTCCACAATGTGTACAAGTGTACACATGAGCATACAAGTGATGATCGTGTCCGTGAGGAGCATGTGTATGCCGTGGAGGGTGTGCATGCATAATAGATGGAACATGTTTCTTTCGAACCAAGGATTCCAAGTGTGTATGGTTCATGGCACAATGGCTCAAAGTGGAGCCCAAACAATCCATATTCTTCTTCAACAAATTTATATCATTTTTAATTATAGAAGAAGTGGAGCATGCAATAGGTGATCTAGGTGAAACTATCCTAGCATGGCAAACATGGGAATCAATCTTATTTTTCAAAAACTCATTTTTCTTTAAACATACATCTAAATCATTTGAAATAGAAATTATTTTATTTTTCAAAGCAACATTCTCTTTTAAAACAAAATCAACTTTTGAAGACAAATGTTCATTTTTCTTCAAAAGTGTTTCACAATCATTTTTAGATTTTAAAATTTATTTTCTTTTAAAACAAGATCTAGTTGAGATTTCAATGAATCTCTCTCATTAGAAATCTCCTCTTTCTCTTGCAAAACAATGTCAAGTGTAGAAATCAAATTTTTATTTTCATTGTTAAGGCCTAGACTTTTCTTTTTCAAAATCTTATATTTTTCAATTAATTTTTCACAAACTATGGAAAGTTCTTCATTCAAGGCATGGGGATCAATATTCTCATCACATGAAGAACTAGCACTATCATTATCTAGTTGAGATTCTGAATGTACCTCAAGGGAGTCATTCCCTTGGACCATATAGCATTGAGAATCGGATTCTCCACTAGATTCCTCCGGTTGGATTGGCAATTGAAGCTTGGAGGTGGTTGTGGTTGTCAACTTATTCCACACTGCAAAGGCGGAATCAAGGTTGGAAACATGCATAAGATCATCTTTTGAAAGCGTGCTTCTAATAGCCTCTAGGGCTAGTGCATTGGCCTCTATATGCTTGCTATCACTAAGGTAGGATTCCTTGGTAATGGCAAGGTGAACCTTATATCCTAGGGCTTGTAAATAGATGGACATCCTAGTCTTCCAAACAATGATGTTGGAAGAATCAAACATAGGTGGGGTCATGAAATCCATGGGTCCAAACTAAATGTCTGCAAATAAAAATATGTGCAAATGCAAATGTAGATTAGCAAACAAGATCTCACTCCTAGGTTGTTAAACCTAAGTATCAGGAGCGTAAGCTCTGATACCAATTAAAATCACCTAGAGGGGGGTGAATAGGTGATAAAGCTAATCTAGAAACTAAATGCGGAAGCTAAAAACTAATTTGCAACACACTTAATACAACCAACAAGTGTAGCCGAATTCCCGTGAAGGGCTCTGGACTAACTCCTCTTGATTCCCCTAGATAAGGGTTGAGGTGCTATATGAAGCTCTCGTGGTTAAGTATAAGTGAGGCACACACACAAGCATGCCAAGCATATAATGATATAGCAATATGAAAGTTGCAAGGCACAACACAAGCAATATGAATGATATGAAATGAATGATGCAATGCACAACACAAATAAAGAGAGAGAGAGAGTTGAGAGTCAATGGATCAAACGCAAAGACAAAGATGTGTTTCGAGGTTCGAGCCCCTAGCTCTATGTCCCCGCCTTCACCGAGAAGGATTTCCAATCCACTAACTTGTCCACCGAGGACTCCCACCGAGAGAACCTCTACCGAGGAGGATTTGTACAACAAGGGAGTACCGAACTCCTCTCTCAAACACCGCCTCACAACCGAGGGGTAGGCCCGTAGCCAAACAACCAAACTCCACCTCTCACTAGAGGGAGCAAACCAACAAACTCAGCCTCTACCAAAGAGGGAGCACCACAAAGAAAGGGTTTACAACAAGTGGTTAGAAAGACCACAAACTCTCTTTTTTCACAAAAACAAAGATCCTAATAGATTAGGATAGAAGATATAGCTCAAGTGGATATCAAGGTGTTTTTGGAAATCAAGTAACAAAGAAAAACTACTTGGGAAATCTCTTTTAGATGATAAAAATGAAAATCCAAAATAATATCCCAAAAACCTAGTTTTCTTTGATTTTTCAAAACCCTTGAAAAACAATAAAGATGAAATCTTTAAGCTTTAAAACTCTTTTGAAAACAGTATAAAACACTAGGGAAACTGGAATTTTTCTCTTGTAAAAACCTTAGCCAAAATCCCAAAGAAATGGGTTTATATAGGCCAAACAGAAAACTAGCCGTTAGGCTGATCTGTCAGCCTGACAGGCTTGCGGTCGACCGCCAACGGTCATAAATATGACCGTTGGGCAAACCGGTCGACCGCCCGGTAGACCGCCCAGATACAGAGAGCAAAGCTCTCTGGTCCGGTCGACCGACCGGTCGACCGGCCCACTGTGCCAGCAGGCGTGCACAGCTCTGTGCACGTCGGTCGACCGCCCGGTCGACCGTATCCTGGCTCGGTCGACCGTGCGGTCGACCGACCTGGCCTATCAGCACAGTACTGGGTCAGAAACTGGGTTAGAAAAATATGTTAAAATATTTCTAAAAAATATTTTAACTCTTCTAACAATTCCATAAAATATTTTTATCATTTTATATTGAAATACAAACATGTGATAAAAATTTCAAGACAAAAATCAAACATTTGAACTCTTTTTGATGTCTTGGAAATTTTACCAAAAACCAAATCTTGTATTTTATCAAACTTGGATTTTTCAATAGGAAATCTGATTTTTCTTAAAACATATTCAATTATAAAAAACATGATATTTAAACACATTGAAGCATGATGTATATGAACATAAGTCCAATATACATAAAACATATATATATATATATATATATATATATATATATATATATATATATATCAAGTTTTTGACTTTAAATCCATAAAACATATTTTGTTAAAAATACCAAAACATAAAACGTGTGTGTTGTGCACTTGAGCATATCAACTATACTTATCTTTACAAATGGATCTAAACCACACTAAACTAAACTAGGATACGTAAGTCTTCTTGACGATCTTCATCTTCAAGTCGACTTGGTCCAAACTCCATGATCCAACGAGCATGGCTATGAATGATCTTGACGCTCGGGCTCGGGAATCACCAAGTGAAGGCTTCCAAACTCCTCTTTTTGAAGCAATCACCAACTAATATCTTGTTACATGATCTGAAACTAAAATCACAAGATTATTAGTAAACATAACTACATGAGTTAATCATCATCAAAACTAGAGAGGAAGGCCTCCGGGCCAACATCTTCTTTATTCCATCGTTTTCATGATTCTATGCATTGGACTCATGCTTATTCCATTTTCTTTTCATAAGTCATCATAAGTGGATGTTTATATGTCATATTGCAGTGATATTGATTATCGTAGTCGATTTTATAACTTATTCAGGTTACTTTAGGCTTAGCGTGTACACGTGGGGTATTTTCCTCGCGTATATACATCGCCGACTCTCGTCGCGACTCCGTTTCTCCGTGTTTTGGGAAGCGGGGCGTGACAGGGTTTCTTTGGTATCAGAGCCAGGTTTGACAAAAAAAAGAGAACCTTATTCATTCCAGTATATATATATTTTTATCTGTTCACATGTTATATGCACATGCACTTTTCAGTTTATTCTTACACTTTCACTAGGAGTCCTGACTCTCTGGATTTGCATATCCAGATTTGTGGCTATTTAATACCGATCAGATTTTTGGAGATGATCATAGGCATCTTGAGGAGCCAGAGTTTTCTCTTACTCGATCATTTTTTCTCGGTATTTTATGTCTCTTCTTTATTCCATCGTTTTCATGATTCTATGCATTGCACTCATGCTTATTCCATTTTCTTTTCATAGGTCATCTTGTGTGGATGTTTATATGTCATATTGCAGTGATATTGATTATCGTAGTCGATTTTATAGCTTGTTCAGATTACTTTAGGCTTAGCGTGTATACGTGGGATATTTTCCTCGCATATATACGTCGCCGACTCTCGTCGTGACTCCGTTTCTCCGTATTTTGGGAAGCGGGGCGTGACAAGTAGGCTTAGACATGTGCAACTTATTCCCGAACCTGTTATGCTAACTTAATAACGTGGATATCTATGCAGTATGCTTTGTACTTGGGGCCGTTTGGCTGGGAAAACCATTTGAGAAAACTACCAGTTGAGCTCACTCATTCAGCATTTTTTTGAAAATTTTGTATGTTGACTCCACGCTGTCAGTTTTTCACTTGTTTTTCCACTTATTTTGTAGTAATTGCAATGCGGGAAAATCGTTAACGTTTCGTCAGCATCGTTTTTCTGATTTTCTAAAAATTTCAAGCAAACATGATTTTGTAAAATGAGAAAAAACTGATAGTGAAGCTTATTATACCCACCTTTTTCAGCTTATTTTTCACCAAACAAACAGATCCTTAAATTTATCAAATTTAGATAAAAAAAATAAGAGATACATAAAATGAAAAGAGGAAATATTCATATCCAGATTTGAAATAAGCTACTTATATTATTTCATTCCGATAACTATTATATTAATGTGGAGTTCCGCTCCATCAAGTTTTAGCAGGTGAGGACTTGAGAGGACATCTTTAATCCAGTAATAGTTATACGATCTTTGAATAGTATTGTCACATTAATTTTGTTTTGTTTTACTTAGATAAGAATACAAGTATTTTGCCTTAGTAAATATGAATTTGAATATTAATGGATATGATTATAAAACTAAAAAAAATGATGAGTTATATATTCTTTTGATATCTATGTTTCAGTTTGAAAGGGAACTAGAGTATGTAAAAAGAAAGGTATTCTTATATTTTTGTCATTATCTTTCGACATATTCTAACTTTTCATATTCTGCTTTTAGTTGTTCTCTTGTTTCCAATGCACTATGTATATTAAATCTTTGGATACGTCAAAAGCATTTAGTCCTTTGGCGTTTTCTCCAATGCAAAGTAACTCTCTTTTTTGGATGCTTTCTATATAATTTTTTTCTGTCTTTGTGAGAAGAAAATAAAGGGTCACACTGTGTGTAAGAGTAGCTCCTTTATTCCTACTTTCAAATGCACTGCCATGTCAGCAAAGAAAAAAGAGATGGGGTCAGCTAGGGGCTACATCATTTTTGATAAAGACTGTTTTTTCGGTAGACCCGACCACGATTCCGGTCCTGGTTCTGGTTCTAGTTCCAGTTCCTCCGATGTCGGAATCGGGAACCGGCAGTACCAGAACCGTGGTCAGGTTCTTTGGTGTACAATTAGTGTTCATTATTCTATATAAGACTCCCGTCACTAAAACAAATTAACACGCACTTGTATGCTCATCCACTTGATTGAAAGTGGATGGGACCTTTTTCCTGATGCAGTTGATTTTGCTCTGATTGGGCTCCTCTCTGGTCGGAGAGGGGAGACTGTGGAGAGCTCTGATACAACAATCAAAGATGGTGTTGCGCAGAGTGAAAAAGAGAAGGATCCCAAGGACTATTGATAAAGAATCCTAGGAGTCATGTATGTTCCGAGCACTTGTATGATGACGACGACGATGATGATGATGATTGATATGTTGTGTTTGAGTATGTTGATTATTCAACTTGTTATGCTTGAAGGGAGTGAATGGAGAGTCCTTTTTTTTATATAAATAAACAAGCTTTAGTGCGTTTGGTAATGGAGAGTCCTTTTGATTATTGTTTCCAAGTGCAATGTTTCATGCATCAGCATCTGATGGAACAAAAGTGCACTCACCTGGGTAACTTTTTTGCATTTTTTTTCTTCTCATTTTCAAGACGTTCCAAAATACTTTTGAATATGACAAAACTATCACAATATTTAGGGTGAAAATATTGGCAATGATAGGTGTTGAACACTGTTTTGAAATTTTTCCAGTTGCCTTTGTTAGTTTGATAGAAGTCTAAATTTCCTAAAGAGTAGATAATCATGAATAAAAATCAGGTTAAATCAGTCTAAGTTTGTAACCTCACTGATTTTCTCTACCAAACAGGAGCTTCCTTGTTCTCTCCATCTCCTTCCTTCACTCCTTGTGCCTCTTGTGAGAAAGCAAAGGGTGAGATCGTCGTATATAAAGCAGAAGGCACCAACAAGTTTCAGTGGGTGGGGACTTGAGAGGGTATATTTTGCTTGTTTGGTAAGGGTAGAAGTGAGGAAGTGAGGAATTGAGGAAGTAGTAATAATTCTCTTTGGAACTTGGGAATTGGTTAGTAAGTTTTTCGGTGTTTGGATGTTTTTGGGAAGTGTGGTTTGAAAAATATTTTGTCTTTTCCGGTGTTTGGATGGTAATGTGAAAGTGGAAGTGGAAAAGTTGACCACAAAGTTGACCGTAAAATAATATTAAAATAAAAATTTATTAAGAAAAATAAAAAATAGACTATAATTAGAATGCAAGTGAGATTTACATGGTCAAAAAATTAACTGTTTTATGCTACAATTTATTACAAATGTGATTTACATGACCACAAAATTAACTGTAGCACTCTGGAAGTGAGGAAATGATTGTGTAAAAGAGAAAAGATAAAAGGAAAAGAGGTTTTCTTATTTTCCTTTTCCGGTGTTTGGATAGATAGGGAAGTGAGAAATTATACTTCCCTATTTCCTTACTTCCGCCCACTTCCTTGCAACCAAACAGCCCCTAAGTTGCTTCTTAGGTAAGCAGTCCAGAAATAGTTGTACGATCTTTGAATGGTATTGTCACAACAGTTTGGTTTGTTTTAGTAGATAACGATACAAGCATTTTGTCTTGGTCATCATATACACAATTAGATATGGATTTGAATATTAATGAATATGATTATAAAACTGTACAGAAAAGATGAGCTATATCTTTTTTTGATATCTACTTTTGGAATATGACAAAACTGTCACAATATTTAGGGTGAAAATATGGCAATAATAAGTGTTGAACACTATTTTGAAAATTTTCTAGTTGCCTTTGTTAGTTTGATAGGAGTCTAAATTTCACACAGAGCAGGTGCTCATGAATAGAAATCAGGTTACATTAAAAAAAAAAAAAAAAAAAAAAAAGACCTGCAGCACAGCAAGTCAAGTCTTCGGGTAGACAAGTCCTTTCCATTATTTCCTGGCTCTTTCCTTTATTCCTGTTTTCTGGTGCAATGTCATTGGAGATGGAAGTGGGCCCACTTACGAGGTGAGACAATGTCACGTCAGCAAAGAATACAGAAGTGAGATTCAGCTGAAGGAGACCGTCAACCATTTCTTTGCTCACAAGTGATGTTCATTAAATCTATATAAGACTCCCCTCACTAGCACATACAAATTAACACACGCGCACAAGTTAATTGAAAGAGAGATGGGCAATGGAGAGAGCACGGGAGGCCAAGGGTCTGATCAGAGAGAGGAGACTGTGGAGAGCTCTGGCACAGCAATGAAAACTGCTTGTGCTGTGGGTGCTGCAGTAGCAACTGGTGCTGCTCTGATCTATGGCCTCTCCAGTGCTGCGCAGAGCGACGACGAGAAGATGATGAAGGCCCCGGGGAGAAACGGGGAGCTCATTGCGAGAGACACCTTTGAGGAGGACCCCAAGAATTATTTCCGTGACCTTCGTGGCAAGGGCAAATAAACTAGATAAACTACTACTTTAAAAGTTTGTGTGTTGAGTCCCTAGCACTCCTATCGATAAAGGATCCTAAGAGTTATGTATGATCCTAGCACTTGTATGCTCATCTACTTGAGTGACTTGTGATGATGATGATGATGATGATAGTTGATATGTTGTGTTTTGAGTATTTTGATTATTCACCTTGGCATGCTTCTTTTTTTTATTTGAACTTATGATTCCTTGTTGTAAGTAACATGTCTTGCAAACTTGCTCGTTAAGACTATATGAAGCTCATTGGTAAACCTTTTTTAATTAAAGAAGGAGAACTTATTTTCAGACGAAAAAAATCCACCATGCTTTACAAGAAAATTTTGTCTTTTTAGTTTAAAAAGAAAAGCCGACTTAAGAATTCTAAAATCTAGAACTAAAGTTTTTCTACATCTGCAAGAGTTCACTCATGCCGCAAATAAATGTTTTATTGGAGATTACAGGTTGTAAAGTTGTACACAAAAAAAGCTATGGCCATGTAAAATTAGTTCCATTGATTTTCTAAATCGCTCAATCATTGTTACAATTATAAATAGCTATAAGTCCTGCACATTTTTTCCCTTAATTATTATTATTTTGTAATTACTAATAAAGCAATATAGCTAATGTTACACGAAGTAAACCAAATAAGAGATTTAAATCTAATTTCTTACAACATTTGCTGCATTTTCATTGCAGGAAACCAACAACCCTATAATTGAAAAAAAAGGATAAAATAAAAGGTCCCTTAATACACAAACTAAAAAGAATGCTTTTAATGAAACAACACACACACATGCACTTTATTGTGAGTGAAATAAAATTGCCCAATTTTGGACCCTTTAGCGAGTGCATCTTTAATACAAGTTTTGACTGCATGTCTGGAGAGGTAATTTAGTCACATTTTAAAAAAAAATTTAAGCTGTTTTGAAATGACCGATAAAGCAGAAAGTTACCTCAGTTATTGCTTGCTACATAGTGCCTTGAGGGCACTCATTAGACATTTCCACCCTTGTGTCCAGGCAAAAGGGCATTTTTGGAAAAAAAAAATTTGCCCACGCTTGAGCTCGGGCGACTTCTGACCGGGCCTCTGCCCAGGTAATGTGGGGCCCACCATAAGTGAGGTGGCTTTTGCAAATTTTTATGTAGGCCCCACCATACTGCCGGGTAAAAAAGTCTACAGTGGAAGTGCTCTTAACAAGACCCAAATTATAATCTATATCAACTATTATGATGGGTACTTCATGTGGTTTTATTGATTTAGACATGTGATGACAGTATTTTAGGGGGACAACGTGGGAAGTCTTAGAAAAATAAAAAAAATATGTGGTGGGCATATTGATGTGTTCAAAGATTTGTGTTAATTAAGGTGAAAATATTGGCAATAATAGGTGTTGAACGCTATTTTGAATTTTCCTAGTTGTCTTTGTCTTTGGGTAGAGAAGTCCTTTCCATTATTCCTTCTTTTTCAGGGCAATATTTCTATCAGTTTTTGATGAAAGGAAATCTTTTGCTTCCAATTTACTTTTGTGTAATAGAAGTAAAAAATTATAAAGTTTGTATTCTTCTTTCCATTCTCTCTTTTGTATTGTTGATCATTGAGTATTCTTAGTCACAAAGCCATATTTGATCCATAAAATATAGGGAAAAAAATATATAAAGTATTTTATCAAGAATTAAATTAGTGATTCCTGTGAAGATTTATTGCCTTCATTATCATTTTAGGAGAAGTTGTCATTAGGGATATTGACTTCATTATCATTTCAAAAAAAATCTCCTTGAGAAGTTGTCATTAGGGATAGAGAACAAGTTATTTAGGAGATCAATATCTTGGTCATCTTCCCTAATCCTTTTCAGTGGTTTAAATGATTACTAATATTCATGAACTTGTCCTTTGTGGTCTAAAAGGTTCCAACTTTCACAAATGCTTTCATTACTCTATTATAAGTCTCTTATGCTCTCTTTTGTATCTCCTAAGTTTGTAACCTCACTGATTTTCTCTACTAACAGGAGCTTCCTTGTTCCCTCCATCTCCTTCCTTCACTCTCTGTGCCTCTTGTGAGAAAGCAATGGGTGCGATTGTCGCATGTAAAGCATAAGGCACCAACAAGTTTTTAGTGGGTGGGGACTTGAGAGGGCATCTTTTGCTTTCTTTGCTTCTCAGGTAAGTAGTCCAGTCATAGTTGTACGACCTTTGAATAGTATTGTCACATCAGTTTTGGTTTGTTTTAGGACCTGTTTGGTTAGGGGCGGAAGTGAGAAAGTAAGGAAGTAGTAATAGTTTCCTTTGGAATTTGAGAATTGGTTAGTAAGTTTTCGGTGTTTGAATGTTGTGGGAAGTTATGGTTTGAAAAATATTATGCCTTTTTCGGTGTTTGGATGGTAATGTGAAAGTGAAAGTGAAAGTGAAAGTGAAATAGTTGTCCACAAAGTTGACCACAAAATAATATTAAAATAAAAATTAATTAAGAAAAATAAAAATTAGATTGTAATTAGAATGCAAGTGAGATTTACATGACCACAAAATTAACTATTTTGATGTACAACTTATTACAAATGAGATTTATATAATCACAAAATTAACTGTAGCACCCTGAAAGTGAGGAAGAAAAGGAAAGGAGCTTTTCTCATTTTCTTTTTCCGGTGTTTGGATGGATAAGGAAGGGGGAAATTATACTTCCTCGTTTCCTTACTTCGCCCACTTCCTTGCAACCAAACACTACACAAGCATTTTGCCTTGGTCAATATATACAATTAGATATGAATTTGAATATTATTGAATATGATTATAAAACTGTAGAGAAAAGATGAGTTATATTTTTTTTTTGATATCTATGTTTCAGTTTGAGGGGGAAGTTAGAGTACGGAAAAAGAAAAGCATTCTTGTATTTGTCATTATTTCTTATCTATATAAAGAGAAGGCTATTTCAATTTAGAGTAACATTGTCTATTTTAAAACCCTATGAAGTGTAATCACAGTTTTATTCCCTTGAGTTTTCATATTTTAAGAAGGAATATAATTTTGAAATTAGTCAGGTGTGGCATGTAACGGCCACACCAATTGAAAACACTTGATTCCAATTGTTATTTTTTTTTTCCCTTTGATTCCAATCACTAAACAATCGAGGGAATGAAATTTGAGATTTTCATCATAAGAAACTTTGGCAGAAATCTTGTTTTCTTTTCATCTCAAGCTGACCTAGTTTGGATTAGTGAAAAAGAAGATTTAGAAATGAATGGATGTTCATTTCATTCCTCTCAGGATGTCTTCTCACATATGCTCGTTCTCCATTGCCACTTCTAATATAAGCCAATAATCCTATATACACCAAAAAAAAAAAAAAAAAAGGGAAAACTTATGTGAGGTTGCAATTTTTTTCTTTCCTAAAGGTAAGGTGGAACTTTCCATTCTTTCTCAATACAAGGAAGAAGAAAGTCTCTTCCACGAGATTTAATTGTGATATGTCTTGAACTCATTATACATAATAATTTAATGGAGAATGAATACATAGTTAGTTCATGATTGTTTAAGACTAAGTCATTAATGTGAAAATGGAAACAAGTCATTTTAATTCAATTAAGATGAATGATGACATAATTGTACTCATTTATCATATTCATGCCCTATTTGTTTCTCTCATATCCGACCTTTATCCATATTCAATTTTGACACATACATATATGCGTTTATCTTGCTAAACTATCTATCTGTTCATATTTGTGTGACTGAAAAATGGAACATAAATGATATATATCATGTCAATTGGCTAACATCCTTACAGTCAAACAGAACAACTAGCATACTTGATCATGATCTTGCAAAAGTTCACTCCCCATTACAAGAAAAAGCCTAAAATACAAGTTGATTAGTCTCAACCACCTCAAGTTACTTGATAACAACCAGTTTTTCACACACAACCAAAGCCAATACCAACATAATCTAGCATGCATACATATTCGAATTACTGATTCAAATTTCAGAGCAACATATATGGACTTGAGCATACATACCATCTGTTTAACACCAATAACTACTAAACGTGCTATTTCTTCTTCTTCGTTGCATGGAGATCATGGAAGTAACCTGATGGGTTACCCACAAAGGTAGCCCTCGGCATGACTGTGCCCTTCCTACCTGGAGCCTTCATCATCTTGCAGGAGCCACCGCCGGTTTGCTGCAGTACAGGTAAAGACAGAAAAGGACTAGGCAAATGGGCAAGAGCCTGGTGAGCCCAACATGAGCCCATTGCTGCAGAACTTCTGGTGGCAGGATCTGGTTGAATCTGCTCTTTGAGATTTGAATGAGTTGATTGAGTGTTTCAACTAGGTAGTTTCCTATGCCCTCTTGAAACACTGATCTTTTCTTTGGTGATATGATCTGGTTGAATTTCTCTATTGAGAACTGCCAGATGTTTCCTAACATGAGAGGGATTTGTTTGAGTAACTCACCTTTGCTTTTAGTTATTTTCTCTGGTGGTATGATCTGGCTGAATTTCTCTATTGAGAACTGCCAGATGTTTCCTAAGATGAGAGGGGTTTGTTTGAGTTTTCAACTAGAAACTCACCTTTGCTCTCAGCTTGTGGGTATCCTCCTGACTTCAGTAGCTCATTCAATTTAGCTACAACGAGCTTCCTAATTTCTTCCATCTCTCTGTATGATCACAAGTGAATTGGACTATAAATGATTGAAGGTCTAAATAAATAAAAGAGACCAACAAGCTTTAGTGGATGGAGAGTCCTTTGGCATATTTTAACTTTTCATATTCTTTTATTTTTTGCTCTTAGTTATTCTCTCATTCCCAATGCACTATGTATCTAAAGTCTTTAGACAGTCAAAAGCATTTAGTCCTTCCGCATTCCGTCTAATGCAAGTAACTCTCTTTTGGATGCTTTTGTGAGAAGAAAGGGTCACAGTATGTTGAGGGAGTATGCTTTCAGGTGCAATGTCTCATGCTCCAAGAGATGGAAGCGGGCCACTTAGTAGGTGAGGCAATGTTACGTCAGCAAAGAATACAGAGGTGAGATCAGCTAGGGTTGCCAACGTCCCGTCCCGTCCCCAAATGCGTGGCGTGCTCGGGTTTGGAGATAGAAGCCCACGGCCTGACCAGGCTGGGTCGAACCCGGACCGGGCCGGGCCGCGCAACAACTATTTTTAGCGTTGTTGGCCTTCTCAGGGAGGGTTTGTAATTTTTTTTTAACAAATCTCACACTAAGGGCTATAATTGGCCCATGTTATATCCATTGAGGGGGTATTAGTAATTTTTTTTACAAATCTCCCCAACGGTTCTATTTGGTCCAAATTGTCCTTTTGCAAAAAAAAAAATTACAATTTAGCACCTTCCCCTTTATAAATACTCATTCTTCTCCACTTCATTTCATCACAAAAAAAAAACTTAAAAATCTCTAAAAAAATATCTTAAATTCTCAAGTGCTCAAGCTCTCAAGCTCCCTCAAGCTCTCTCAAGTGTTCAACCTCTCAAGCTCTCTGAAGCTCTCTCAAATTCTCATGTGCTCAAGCTCTTTTAAGTTTTTAAATACTTAAGCTCTCCTTTACATTCTGGTATTTATATTATTGCCAATTAGTTTAAAAATCGACACACTTTTCATCAACAAGCTGTAGTAATCATTTTTCTTCTAGATATAATCATAATTTAGATTTGACTAGTCAAATAATGTAATTTGCATTTGTCTTTACCTGACACTCCAATATTTTCATTCACACAACCAGAAACACCATCCACAGATTTTTTTGCTTCTTCTGATTCACCTTCTAATCCACTTTCTACTTCCACTACCGAAGTAGCAACTTTCATGGCAAAGAAGAAAAAAAAAATCTGAGGTTTGAAATTTTTTAAAAAGGAAACTTTTAATAGAGTTGGGAGGATTATGGGCCTGTTTGTTTCCCCGCAAAACGCCGCAAAACCGCAAGTCGTAAAACTCTTTCCATTTTCAGCTGTTTGTTTCGTTGCAAAACATTTCGCAAAATACAACTCTCATTTCCCACTTGCAGTTGCTACAGTTAAATTTGTGGTCATATAAATCTCACTTTTACACTCAAATTTTCCCACTTGCAACTGCTACAGTTAATTTTGTGGTCATGTAAATTCTACTTGTAATACATTCGTAGTGCCAAAGCAGTTACTTGATAATCAATATATAATTTAATATTATTAAATATTTAATATATTTAATATTTTTAATAGTGTTTAATTTCTTACCGAATTATTTTATACTGGTATTTTTTAGTTTTTTATTATTTTTTAGATTGTTTTAATATTTACTATTTTATTATTTTAATTTAATATATAATTTAATATTGTTATTTAATACTTTATTATTTATTAATATTTACACCAATTTTCTTAATATTTTATTTAAATTTAATATTTTATTAATATAACAAAATGTGTTTTAATATAAAATTATTATATATTTAATTTATTTATTTCTTAATATAAATAATTACTTTATTAATATTATAATATACTTTAAAATTATATTAATATTTTATTATGTTAATATTGTAATAATTCATTATAATAATATCATAATAATATTTCATTATTAAATTTATAATTATATTTTACTTTGTTAATTTTATATTTTTATAATATTACGATATTATTATCATAAAATTTAATATTATAATAATCTTAAGTATTTTATAATATTATAATATTATAACTATATTTTATTAATTTTCTTAAGATTTTTTTAATATTTATGTTTATTAGTATCCTTAAAATTTTATTCAGTTTCTTTAGATTTTCTTAAAATTTTATAATTACTTATTTAGTTAATATTGTAGTAATATTTTACTAATTTTACTAATATTTTATTAATATTATTGTTATAAATAAAATATTAAGATTATTAATTTTTATCTCAAATTTATTAATACAATTTAATTTGTAATAGTAGATTTAATTTAATAGTATTTATAATATTTAAATTACTGCTACAGTTAATTTTGTGGTCAACTTTACCACTTACACTTTTTCATTACCAACCAAACACCGTAAAACACAATATACTTTATCATTTACACTTTCACTTTATCAACCAAACACCGTAAAACACAATATACTTTTCCATTTACACTCCACTTTATCAACCAAACACCGTAAAACACAATATATTTTCTCTGCTACAGTTCATTTTTTCCATTCTCATTTTACGACTTACGACTTGCGACGTTTTGCAACGAAACAAACAGGCCCTATATACAAACTTTTGTCTCGATATTTTTTATGTTTTTCCAAAAAAATAGTAAAATTGGCACACTAACTACGCACATTGGGGCAATTTTTCACTTTTGGTGACATACTAAGCACTTTTAGTTATAATCGTCAAAAAAGTAAAACTAATCTTGCTAAATATTTAATTCAAACTGAACAACTTTTTAGTTTTACTGAAAATAAAACATTCACAAATTTTACTAGAACTACTCATAATCCTGAATATGCTCCGTTCTGTAAAGATACTATTATAGTGAAAATATTCAGGGTTGTTGGAGAAAGAGAACAAATTTTAATTGCAACTTTTTCTTCTATGTCAAAAAGAGTTGCACTTACTTCTAATTGCTGGAAAGCTCTTAATAGCTTTTATTACATAATTGTTACTGCACATTTTATTGATTCTAATTGGCTTTTAAATAAAAGAATTGTTGATTTTTAAAAAAAAATCCTCATAATGGTTCTAATTTTAGTCAGACTATACGAAAATTGTTAGAGAATTTAGACTTGAATATAAAAAAAAATTTCTATTCAGTCGATAATGCTAGCAATAATATTATTGCAATTGAGCTTTAAAATCATTTTAGATCGGTTTTGAATGAGAAACTATTTCATATTCGTTGTCTATGTCACATTATTTACTTGTATGTATAAGATAGTTTTAAAATGTATAAATACTTATATTCATAATTTAAGAAGTACTATTTTATTTATTAGAAGTAATGGTCTAAGGAGGCAAAGCTTTAAATAAATTTGTCCCAGCAGGGGCCTACAAATTAAAATTTTGTCTTAGTAAGAACTCTTTGAAACTCAACATATAATATGTTGAAAAAAAGTATTCTTTATCGGACCGCATTAGATATGTTTGTTTTCACGAAATTGCATCTGTGGGAATGTTGGCTGGATGTGGAGACGAGAGCCAGAATAAACCAGTAAATGAAATCATTGAAAAGTCTCCAGCAGATGATTGAAGAAATGAAAATCTTTTGTATTTGTATTTATATCAATTTATACTTCAGTTTCAATCTATATGCTACATTTGTATTTTTATCAATTTACATTTTATTTTGTAATCTATATCATTCATTTGTAATTGTATCAATTTATCCAATCTATTTAATTGTTAATAAAAAAATTTACATTACATTTTACAACTTGTATCAATTTTGTCCAAAAATGTGATTTTTTTTAGAATTTTTAGAGCTTAAAATTCATTTTTAATTTTTATTAATAAAAAAACCGGTCCCGGCCCGGGCGGGTCTCAGTGTCATGCTCGAGTCCCCCGGAATTGCGGGCTTGGCCCGACCCGGTCCTTGACCCGCCAGGTTTGGGACCCGGCCCGGCCCGTTTCGCACCCTAAGATCATTGGGCTTTAGATAAAGACTGTCAACCATTTCTGTGGTTACAAGTAACGTTCATTAATATTCCCCCACTAACACAAACAAATTAACGCACAAGCTAATTAAAAGATGATGGGCAATGGAGAGAGCACGGGAGGCCAAGGGTCTAACACAGCAATCAAAGCTGCTTGTGCTGTAGTTGCTGCAGCACCTGGTGCTGCCCTGATCAGAGAGAGGAGACTGTGGAGAGCTCTGATACTGCAATCAAAGATGGTATTGTGCAGGGTGACAGAGAGAAGGTGATGAAGGCCCCGTGGAGAAACGAGGAGCTCATTGCGAGAGAGCCCTTTGAGAATGATCCCAAGGGTTATTTCCATGGCCTTCGTGGCAAGGGCAACTAAAACTATATAAAGTACTACTTTAAAAGTTTGTATGTTGAGTCCCAAGCACCCCTCTAATGATAAAGAAACCTAAGAGTTATGTATGTTCCTTGCACTTGTGTATACTCATCTACTTCAGTGACTTGATGATGAAGAAGATGATGATGATGGTTAATATGTTGTGTTTTGAGTATGTTGATTATTCACCCTGTTATGCTATCTTTTATTTGGTGATGATGTGGTTTGAACTTATGTGATTCCTTATTGTTGTAAGTAACATGTCTTACAAACTTACTTAGGTTTTTCTATATTTGCAAGAGTTCTCGTATGCTGCAAATAAATACTTGAAGTATCACCGAAGTACTCAACTGTTTATTGGTGATTACAGATTGTAAAATTGTACACAAAAAAACTATGACCTCATTTGTTGTAGCGAAGAGTGACTGCCGCCAAGTCAAATTAGTTCCATTGATTTATTTCGTTGTTACAATTATAAATAGGTACAAGTCCTGCACATTTCTTCCTTAATTTATTATTATTCTGTAATTACTAATAAAGCCAAAATAGCTAATGTTGCATGAAGTAAACCAAATAAGAGATTTAGATAAAATTTCATACAACATTTGCTGCATTTCCAATGCACGAAATCAGCATCCCTATAATGCAAAAAAAAATAAAAAAAAAGGGATAAAGTAAAAGGCCCCTTAAGAGTACAAAAACTAAAACAAAGGGGCCTTTAATGCAACAATACACACACATATTATTGTGAGTGAAATGGAATTGCCCATATTTGGACGTTTTTTAGTGAATCTAGGGGGCATGTGCATCTTTAATACAAGTTTTGACTGCATGTTATCTTGAATTTTCCGAAGTCATCCATGCATGATGTATGACCTTCTCCAGTTCCCAATGGAAGCCTTCACCCCTCGTTTAACCATAGGCATGAACATTATTTTGTACTTGTAGGAGAAGAGAGAGGAAGTCGACGATATCATCGCCAAAGGAATCAATACAGCAGCAGAGGGAATCAGCAGCAACAGCAGGAGAACGGTCGACCGGTCCGGTCGACCGTCGTGCACAAACATGCACGGGGCGTAGCGGTCGACCGGCCAGGTCGACTGCAGAAGGAGAGCGGTCGACCGCCCGGTCGACCGACTGAAAGTGCCTAACTCTCAGTTAGGCACGGTCGACCGGTGCGGTCGACCATTAGTTGGGGTCGGTCGACCGAGATGAGCTGTTTCGGGAAACTGCTGATTTGGAAATCAGTTCTATTTGGAAACTGATTCCTAGGATTTTCTTTGGGGTATATATATGAGAGGTAGAGCTCTCTTTATTGTAATGCTGAAAACATTGTATTGATTCTCCAATCAATAGAAAAACTTTCTCTTCCTTGCCCGAGGACGTAGGCGAAATTGGCCGAACCTCGTTAAATCTGGTTTTGTGTTCTTCTCTTTGCTTGTGTGTTATTTGCTGTTGCTGGTACTGTTATTTTGTATCTGGGATCTAGGGTTTCCTCTACATGGTTGTTGTTCGGCGCACAACAAGTGATATCGGTATCTGGAGATTCGTAGGGCATCAGTTGCTGATTTGGTGGAGATCGTGTGTCGATCTCAGATTAGCGTTGGGACTGTTCGTGGGATCGTGTGTCGATCTCAGAACAGCGTGAGGAGTGCTCAAGGAATCATTGGAGGAGTAGATCTGGTCAGAAACTCATCTAGGATTTCGTAAGAAGGTAAAGATCTGATCTTTATCAAAGTTGTTTATCTATCTCCATTTGGTTTTTCGCATTACATAGAGGATCCAGTTAGAGAGTGTTGGCCTAGAGGCCTTCCATTCTAGTTTTGATGATGATTACCTCATGTAGTTATAGTTTACTAATAATCTTGTGATGTTTAGTTTCAGATATTTAACCAAGATATCAGTAGGTGATTAGCTTCAATAAAAGTGTTTTGGAGCTGTCACTGGTGATTCAAGAGCCCGAGCGTCAAAGTTCATATCTAGCACTCGTTGGAGTCAAGCTCGGTGGATCACGGTTTGGATGGAGTCGACTTGGAGACGGCGCTCTACAAGAAGACCTCGGTACATAGTTTAGTTTATGTTTTTGATCCATTTGTAAAGATTAGATAGTGTGTGGTATGCTCAAGTTCACAACACACACACGTTTCATGTTTTGGTTTTGTTTTTCGGTTTGTTGGTTTAACCGATTTGGTTTTCATGAATAGATAGTATCAAAACAAGTTTACATGGTTTAATGTATATTAGATTTGTTCTATATACATAAATGTTTCATTTATTTATACAAACTTAGTTTGATAGTCTATTTCATGAGTTTGGTGTTTTGGTATTTTAACAAAACGTATTTTTAGATTTATAGTCAAAAATACTGATATATATCTATTTCATCTATATTGGATTATATCCATATATAACATGCTTCAAGTTGTTTTAAATATCATGTTTTTGTATTTAAATGAGTTTTGGACAAAACGAATTTTCAATTCAAAAATCCAAGTTTTGGAAAATACAGATTTTGATTTTCGGTAAATTTCCATAACACAAAAATAGTTCAAATTGTTTGAAATATGTGTTGAATTTTTTCACACATGTTTGTATATCAAAGTATTATGCTAAAACTATTTTTGTGGATTTTTAGAGATTTTATGGGATTTATTTTGTATTTAAAAACCCAGTTTTCAAATCCTTATTCAGTCTGCCAGGCTCTAGCGGTCGACCGACCGGTCGACCGGACCAGGAGCCGGTCGACCGGAACGGTCGATCGGATGTGCAACAAACGTGCACAAGGCCATATCAGTTAGCCGGTCGACCGAGTGGTCAACCGACTGAAGGCAACCGGGCGGTCGACCGGCCAGAGAGCCGTTGCTCTCTGGTTCAGGGCTCGGTCGACCGGTAGGCTCAACGGTCAAAAATTTGACCGTTGGCCGGTCGACCGGAAGGCCATTCTGGGCCTAGTCAGCTGCCAACGGCTAGTTTTTGTTGGGGCCTTTATATACCCCATCTCTTGGGTGTTTTGAGTAAGATTTTTAGAGAGAAAAATTCTCCCATTTACAAGTGTTTTATACAAGTTTTAAAAAGTGTTTTTAGAGCCAAAAGGATTCATCTTTATTTGTTTTAAAGGGTTGAAAAAATCAAAGAAAATTGGATATTTGGGATATTGCTTTTGATCTTTATTTCAAACTTATTCTAATTATTTTTCCAAGTATTTTTCTTTGTGTTTTTGTTTCCAAACTCTTTATTTTCCACACTTGAGCTTATCTACTATCCTATCTATTAGGATCATTATTTTTGTGGGAAAATTTAGCTTGTGATTGTGGAAACCACCAAGATTGTAACCCTCCTTTACTTATGTTATCCCGTAGAGGTTGATTTTGGAGTGGTGGTTGGCTCCCTCTAGTGAGAGGTGGAGATTGTGTTTAGCTCCCTCTAGTGAGAGGTGGACGCTTGTGTTGGAATCCCTCAAGTGTGAGTTGAATGATTTGTATTGGCTAAGTGCCTACCCCTCTTGTGTGAGGTGGTATTTGTGTTGGTGAAAATCACCTAGAGGGGGGTGAATAGGTGATTATGCTAATCTAATGAACTAAATGCGGAATTTAAAAACTAATTGCAATAAATAAGAGATGCACACTCAAACAAGCCAAGCAAATAATTGTGAATGAACAATGTGAATTTATGCAAGGCACAATAGTAAAGAGAGAGAGATATAGAGTAAGAGCCAAGGGATCAAGCGCAAACAACAAGATATGTTTCAAGGTTCGAGCACCCAGCTCTACATCCCCGCCTTCACCCAGAAGGATTTTAAGTCCACTAGCTTGTCCACAAAGGACTCCCACAAAGGGAACCTCCACCGAGGATTTAGGGCAATCACAATTACAAGGAGTACCCAACTCCTCTCCTTACAAACACAACCTCCTCCTTGAGGCACAACTCCAAGCCAACAACAATTACCTCACAACTTGAGGGATTAGCACAAACCAATACAAGGATCACCTCACAACTTGAGGGATACAACCCAAAGGCACAAAGCCAAGAAAAGATTGGGTTTACAACTTGGTGGTCAAAACAACAACCACAAACAATCTCTTTCTCCCACACAAAGATCCTATAGAGTAAGAAAGTAGATGTAGCTCAAGTGTGGAGAAAACCAATGGAATGGAAATCAAAATCACAAAAGAAAATCCTTGGGAAAAACTGAAACAAAGATGAAGAAGTTGAATCAAAACTCTTTTTCCCAAAAACCCTTTTCTTTGATATTCCAAACCCTAGCAAAAACACCAAATAGATTGTTCAATTTAAATCCAAAAACTTCTTTTGATTGCTGTGAAAACACCAGAGAGTAAGGAAAAATTCGCACAAAAAATCTTATGAAAAACTGGCCATTAATGGGGTATTTATAGCCCCCAGAAAAATATAGCCGTTGGCAGCAGATCCTGCCAAAAATGCCCTACCGGTGGACCGTGCGGTCGACCGGCCAACGGTCACATTTTGACCGTTGCCAGCTACCGGTCGACCGCCCGGTCGACCGAAACAAACAGAGAGTTGCCTGCATGCAGTCGGTCGCCCGTGCGGTCGACCGGACCATGTGGCAGCCAGCGTGCACGTATCTGTGCACGTCGGTCGACGGATACGGTCGACCGGCTACTTGGTGCGGTCGACCGTGGGGGTCGACCGACCTAACCTGGCAGAGACTGTTCTGGTCAGCAAAAGCATGTAATTTTTAATCCTAAAAATTCCCATTAAATCTCTAAAAATCTACAAAAATAGTTTTATCATTTTTCATTGAAATACAAACTTGTGTTAAAAAGTTTAACACAAATCTCAAACATTTTGAACTATTTTTTGTGTTATAGAAATTTTGCCAAAAACCAAAAACTGTATTTTCTAAAACTTGAATTTTTTTGAATAGAAAATACGTTTTGTCCAAAACTTATCCAAATATAAAAACATGATATTTAAACAACATTGAAGCATGATGCATTATGGATAGAAATCCAATATACATGAAACATATACATATCATAGTTTTTGTCTTTAATTTCAAAAATAAGTTTTGTTAAAACACAAAACCTAAAACACATGAATAGGTATATCAAAGTAAGTTTATCTAAGTAGTTGAAGCATGCATGTATATAGAACAAATCATATATACATTAAACCATGTAAACTTGTTTTGAACCTATCTATTCATGAAAATCAAGATCGGTTAAACCAAAAACGGAAAAACTGAAAACCAATATTCAAAACATGAAACGTGTGTGTTGTGAACTTGAGCATATCATACTATTCTAATCTTTACAATTTAGATCTACACAAAACAAACTAGGGTACCTAAGTCTTCTTGACGATCTCCATCTTCAAGTAGACTCGATCCCAAACGTGATCCACCGAGCAAGTGCTATATATGATCTTTGACGCTCGGACTCTTGAATCAACATGTGAAAGCTTCCAAATCATCTTGCTGAAGCTAATCACCAACTAATATCTTGATTAATGATCTGAAACTTGTAAATTACCTAGAGGGGGGGGGTGAATAGGTGATGGCTAATCTAATGGTCACTTAATGATGAATGATGCAAATGATGCGGAAGCTAAAAGCAATTATGACCAAATAAAAACTTTTACACTAAACACTATGTATAACCAAAGAGTGTTGCCGAATTCCCCGTGAAGGGCTCTGGACAAACTCCTCTAGATTTCCCTTGAATGGGTTGAGGTGCTGCGTTGGCTCTCTTGGTTGAATACAAGTGTTAGCAACAATCCCAAGCAAGTATATATATCAATTAAGCACAAATGAATATATCAAGCATATAAAGATAGACAATAATTGAATGCAAGATATAAACAAGAGACAAAGAGAGAGAGAGTGAGCAATCGCAAACACAAGGGATTGTTTCGAGGTTCGAGCACACTTGCTCTACATCCCCGCCTTCGACACACGAAGGATTTCCACTATGCAAGATCCCAATGGATCTCTCCTCGGTGCCGCAACACCTACAAGCCCTCGGACTCTCTAGTCCCGTACACACCGCAAGCCCACCGGCTCGCCGAGGCCGCACCTCAAGCAACCGAGTCCGCACCCGAACTCAAACAACGCGGACACACACGTCCGCCTCCTCAAAGTACAAGGATGAAATCTTTGATGATCTACAACACTTGATCACCAATCACAAACTCTCACACACAATCCTATGGATAGATAAGGCAATGGATAGCTCAAGTGATTGTGAGAAAGTAAGGAAAGAACTATGGTGAAAAACTCAAGAAATCTCTTTTAACACTCTTTATAAAATCTTCCCTTTAGATAGGAAATATTTGCTCACTATTTTAGTGGAGAAAACTCTTTTAAAAGACTGGGAAAAACTAGCTCAAGGCTCTCCTAAAATCTTGTAGCAAAACAATGACAAGACCCCCAATTTATAGGCCAGAAAAATATAGCCGTTGGGATCTGTCAGTACTGCCGGTCGACCGGCCCGGTCGACCGCCAACGGTCGGATTTCTAACCGTTGGAGACACAGTCGACCGGTGCGGTCGACCGAACTTTCCAGAGAGCACTGCTCTCTGGAGCGGTCGACCGGCACGGTCGACCGTTCCACCAGTACACAAAGGCGTGCACGTTTGTGCACGTCGGTCGACCGACCGGTCGACCAACTTCAGGGTTAGTCGACTTATAAGGGTAGGCAAGTCGACTAGCTGAAGCCTGAAAACAGTTTTTCTGGGATTAAAAAGTTAGTCATTTTGGCTCAAATAAAATCCCATAAAATACATAAAAATCTACAAAAATAGTTTAACCAATATACTTTGATATACAAACATGTTTGCACAAAATCAAGGCATGTTATAAAAGATTGGACTATTTTTGTAACTTGGAAATATTTGGCCCATGATAAAAACTGTTTTTCCAAAACAATATTTTCCAAAACATTTTTCCAAATCTTCATCAAATACAAAAACAAGATATACTTTTAAGGCATAGTGTGTATGGATATGATCCACTACACAATCATAATGAAATATCTATATTTTTGTCATAAAGCTCTAAATAAGGTTTTGGTTGAAATATATAACTTTGAATACCAAGAACCAAAAACTATGTTTTTCCAAAATGAAAGTCTTTTCTAAATCTGAAAATTCTTTTATGAAAAGACAACAAATTCAAGAGTGTGTGTGTGATATCTACTTGAGCAATCCACCAACTATCTATCCTTTACATTTTATCTAAAACAAAAACAAAATCTTATACCTAGACACAAGTCTTCATCTTCTTGAAGTCTTCACTTGAAGGCTTCTCATCTTCTTGACTTGGTCCAAGCTTGATCCAAAAGCTCCTTGGATCACACCGTGCTAGCTCCAAATCTTGACATTTTATCTTTTGTTGAGCTATGCACCTACTAAGATCTTGATAATGAATCTGTCACTAATTAAACACAAGATCATTAGTAAATATAACTTCATGAGTTGATCATCATCAAAACTAGGGTGATAGGCCTTTGGGCCAACAATCTCCCCCTTTTTGATGATGACAAAACTCATGAGGTTATATATGCATGGATTAAAGTAAAGCTTCAAAGAAGCTCCCTCTTAACTCATGCATAGACATAAATAATAAATGTATGCAATGAAGCTCATAAATATGTATGCAAATGAATGGAGATAAAACAAAATAAATCTTTTTCTCCTATTTGCAAAACAAAACTTATATGTATAAATAACAAGGAAGACAAATACTACTTCCCCTTAAGCAATGAAAACATGCATATATACTCAAATACTTCTCCCCCTTTTTGTCAATCATCAACAAAGGGTTCAGAGTAAAATCAAATCAAACAAATTTTTCTCCCCCTTTTTGTCAAAAACAAAAAGATCAAGAAGGGGTAATACAATCAATCAATAAAGATTTATATGCGATATACATTCATGAAGAGGAAGACGCTAAGTTAGCTTCCCTACACATATGCATTACATGAAGAAGGGATGACAAGCCCTAACTCACATAACACATATTATGTAATGCATAAGAGGAGATGTGAAGCTCCCCCTACACACGTATATCATATAAAGAAGAGTTGTCAAGTTCCTCAATTTATAATATACTCAACATGAATCTATATGTAGAAGAGATGTTAAGCTCTCCTTGCATATAGGAAATACAAATCAAAAATTTTGAATTTTTCTTAATAAAACAAATTTTGAAGGTATCAGAGCTCTTGTAAAACAAACAAATTTTTAAGATACCAAATTGAAAACAATCATATATTTTTTTAAAAAAATATATTGATACCAATTGACATTTAACAAATATGAAGTTGAAGCATATTGATATCAATAGAAAGCATTTGATCAAAAATTTTATTTTTCATCATAAACTTTGTGCTTTTAAAAATGTGAACCCAATGAAAGTTAAGCACATGAAACTCATATATATATGTATGAAATAAGTATACCAATTGACATTGATACATACATATATAAGAAAATAAAGTATGAGTATATACAAAAATTATCAATTTAGATACCAATTGAAAGAGTCCAATGATACCAATTGACATAACAATAAGATCAAGTGTATATCTCATAACTTACCACCCTTTATATGCACAAGGTAAAAGATTTTCAATGAAGCATACAAGGCATAATCGCCCATCCATCCTCCCATAGATGGTAGGGGTTTTCAAAAATAGATTTGAAAATAAGCTTAGTTTGAAAAACTCTACCAAATGAAGAATTTGCACTAGAAAAATATTTTTCATGAAACACAAGTAAATCACATGGCACTAAGAACACTCTAATATCCATGAAGTCCATAAAATTTTCAAAAGAGGTGAGTGCACTAGTGTTATGTGGAACATGGTATCATGAAAATGTCAATAAAGCTCAATATTTCTTTAAATAAGAAAACATGAAAATCATCACAAATTTTTTTATTAAAAAAAATATATTTCAAGATATATGTATGTTTTGACAACACAATAAGTATACATACATATCTCTTAACACAATTGAGTCCATATAAATAGATTTGCATTAAAGGCAAATGACTCAAGAGGTATACATGTATATCTTAAGGTTTGGCAAAATACACATATACATGAAATGAAACACATGATCATAAATCAAATCTAAAAAGTGGGAATATAAGTTTAAAAATGTATGTATCATCAAAAACAAGCAATACAAGCACATTTCATGGGTTCAAATAAGCATTCAAGCACAAATATAAATAGATTTATTTGTGGCCCACGACATGTACAAGTATAAATCCTAGTGTTGACAAAAACTAACATATAAACTAATATTCAAATCATGAAGCATCAAATTTTGAGAAATATAGAATCATGTGTCAATTAAAAAAAATTATTTGAAGAATAAATAACTAGTATAAATTGTTTTTAGAAAACTAGTTGAAGATCCTTCAAATATATCAAATCTATGTTTTTCATAAACATAACTAGATACATAAAAATTTAAGCACTCATGGTCAATAAAGTTCAAAAATGATTTTAACAAAAGTGTGAGTGTTAAACGATTATGTAACTAGTATTTTTATAAAAATAGTCAATGAAGCTCATAAGTCACATTTTTAACAAAACATGAAAAATCATTTTTAATCAAAACACTAATCTTCATGGTATATGTATGATTAATCTAATCCTAACAATACACATACATATCCCAAATATAAAAGAGTCTATTAAATATGTTTGCATGAAGGCAAGAGACTCACGGGTATACATGTATATTTATTAGATTTGAATTAAAAATACATATACATGAAGTAAAGTCATAAAATAGGCATAGCAAGTATAAATGAAAGAATCATCAAAACTAGACTATGCATATGCAAATAGTGGGTACGATGAGCATGAAGTTCAATCATATATGAATCAATTGTAATTCACTATTTGTATATGTATACATGCAAGTTTTGATAAATCTACATTTAAACATGTAAATACCACATGAAGCACACAAAAATATGAACATGCTATATGATATGTGAAATTAAAAGCATGTGCATAAATAAAAGTAGGAGTTTAGAAATTGTTACCAACTCCAAAGCTCCAAATATGGTGGTCTTTCCACCAAAGCTCCTTGATAGCGATGCATCCAAAAGTATGTCCATCAAGTCTATTGCATCCACTACCAAGGCACCATCCTCTCACGTCTTGTGAGAGCCCTCACCTACATCAAAAACAAATGGTGGGGGTTTTGGTACCATATTTTCTTGTAGGGTCTTCGGGGTTAGCTTTATTGTAAGGAACCCAAAATCTTTTATTCTTAGCAAAATTAAAATGATCTAATCTATCATAACAATATTTTGCAAAATGGCCTTTGCGGATACAATGTGTACATATGTACACCTTAGTATGCTTATGTGTAGGAGTGTGATCATGTTGTGCAACATAAGCATGATGATGTGCATGAATGAATGGAGTTTGTTTCTTTGAAAACAAAGACTCCAATTTAGTATGATTGAATGCACATGTGCTCAAATTAGAGCTCAAACTATCTATTTTATTTTTCAACATATTTATCTCATTAGTTGTGGCATGTAAAGCATGATGAGATATATGATCATTTTTCTTTTTCTTTTGTGAAACAAAATCTTTTTCTTTTTCAACAAATTTTCTTTTCAAAGTAATATTTTCTTGAAAAACAACTTCTTTTTATTTTTCCACCAAATCAATTTTATTTTTCAAAGTATTGTTTCCTTCACACAAATCATTCAATTTTGAAAATAAGGAAACATTCTCATTTTCAAATCTTCCTTTTCTTTTTCTAAACATGCAATTTTAGTTTTAAAAGAATCGTTCTCTTTTAGCATGCAATTAAAATTCCTTTTCAAATTATTATTTTCTAATTCTAAGCATGCAATGTTAGATTTAAAAGAGTCTTGTTCTACATGCATGCAAGTAATATTCTTTTCAAATTTTTATTTTCTTTCTTAAGCATGTCATATTTTTCAAGAATTGTTTGGCAAAATGAAGTGAGCTCATCATATGACATGTCCTCATCATCGGATTCGGAGGTTACCTCAAGGGGTTATCCCCTTGGACCATATAGCATACGTTGGAGGTGTCGCCTCCAACGTAAGAATCGCTCCCCGCATAGTATTGTTCATTTTCACCGAGGGAGATGAGGGTATTCCACACTACAAAAGCCGAATCAAGTTAGAAACTCTAGATAATAAACATCATCTAGGGTAGACTTTAAAGCATGAAGGGCTTTTGCATTAGCCTCAAAATTCTTACCATCTATACAATATGCATTATTAGTAGTGGCAAGATATACATGAAAACCTAAGGCTTTGAGGTACAAGGACATCTTTACCTTCCATATATGGATGTTAGCAATGTCAAACATGGGTGGTGACGTGAAGTCCATGGTGTGTGTACAAAATATTGTGATTAGCCTAAAAATGAGGATCTTTTACTCTAGATTGTTAGACCAAAATCAGAGTACCAAGCTCTGATACCAATTGTAAATCACCTAGAGGGGGTGAATAGGTGATGGCTAATCTAATGGTCACTTAATGATGAATGATGCAAATGATGCGGAAGCTAAAAGCAATTATGACCAAATAAAAACTTTTACACTAAACACTATGTATAACCAAAGAGTGTTGCCGAATTCCCGTGAAGGGCTCTGAACAAACTCCTCTAGATTCCCTTGAATGGGTTGAGGTATTGCGTTGGCTCTCTTGGTTGAATACAAGTGTTAGCAACAATCCCAAGTAAGTATATATATCAATAAGCACAAATGAATATATCAAGCATATAAAGATAGACAATAATTGAATGCAAGATATAAACAAGAGACAAAGAGAGAGAGAGTGAGCAATCACAACACAAGGGATTTGTTTCGAGGTTCGAGCACACTTGCTCTACATCCCCGCCTTCGACACACGAAGGATTTCCACTATGCAAGATCCCAATGGATCTCTCCTCGGTGCCGCAACACCTACAAGCCCTCGGACTCTCAGTCCCATACACACCGCAAGCCCACCGGCTCGCCGAGGCGCACCTCAAACAACCGAGTCCGCACCCGAACTCAAAACAACGCGGACACACACGTCCGCCTCCTCAAAGTACAAGGATGAAATCTTTGGTGATCTACAACACTTTGATCACCAATCACAAACTCTCACAACACAATCCTATGGATAGATAAGGTAATGGACAGCTCAAGTGATTGTGAGAAAGTAAGGAAAGAACTATGGTGAAAAACTCAAGAAATCTCTTTTAACACTCTTTATAAAATCTTCCCTTTAGATAGGAAATATTTGCTCACTATTTTGGTGGAGAAAAAACTCTTTAAAAGACTAGGAAAAACTAGCTCAAGGCTCTCCTAAAATCTTGTAGCAAAACAATGACAAGACCCCCCAATTTATAGGTCAGAAAAATATAGCCGTTGGGATCTGTCAGTACTGCCGGTCGACCGGCCCGGTCGACCGCCAACGGTCAGATTTCTGACCGTTGGAGACACGGTCGACCGGTGCGGTCGACCGAACTTTCCAGAGAGCACTGCTCTCTGGAGCGGTCGACCGGCACGGTCGACGTCCACCAGTACACAAAGGTGCGGCACGTTTGTGCACGTCGGTCGACCGACCCGGTCGACCGACTCAGGGTTAGTCGACTTATAAGAGTAGGCAAGTCAACTAGCTGAAGCCTGAAAATAGTTTCTGGGATTAAAAAGTTAGTCATTTGGCTCAAATAAAATCCCATAAAATACATAAAAATCTACAAAAATAGTTTAACCAATATACTTTGATATACAAACATGCTTGCACAAAATCAAGGCATGATATAAAAGATTGGACTATTTTGTAACTTGGAAATATTTGTCCCATGATAAAAACTGTTTTTCCAAAACAATATTTTCCAAAACATATTTTCCCAATCTTCATCAAATACAAAAACAAGATATACTTTTAAGGCATAGTGTGTATGGATATGATCCACTACACAGTCATAATGAAAATTCTATGTTTTTGTCATAAAGCTCTAAATAAGGTTTTGGTTGAAATATATAACTTTGAATACCAAGAACCAAAAACTATGTTTTTCCAAAATGAAAGTCTTTTCTAAATCTGAAATTCTTTTATGAAAAGATAACAAATTCAAGAGTGTGTGTGTGATATCTACTTGAGCAATCCACCAACTATCTATCCTTTACATTTTATCTAAAACAAAAAACAAAATCTTATACCTAGACACAAGTCTTCATCTTCTTGAAGTCTTCACTTGAAGGCTTCTCATCTTCTTGACTTGGTCCAAGCTTGATCCAAAAGCTCCTTGGATCACACCGTGCTAGCTCTAAATCTTGACATTTTATCCTTTGTTGAGCTGTGCACCTACTAAGATCTTGATAATGAATCTGTCACTAATAAACACAAGATCATTAGTAAATATAACTTCATGAGTTGATCATCATCAAAACTAGGGTGATAGGCCTGATTTGGTAGTGAAAAGTGCATTTTTATTATAACATTTACCATCACATTTTCATATTTATTCATTTAATTCTGCACATTTATTAATATTTTGTGATTTATTGTGTGCAGGCCTCGAAATATTAAAATAAAGAAATAAAGCCTAAAAAGAAGCCCAAAAAGCCCATGTCCAAGCCCAAGTGCAAAAGTTGCAAATTACCAAGTGTAAAAGTTGCAATTACTAAAAGAAGAGGAAGGTATAGACTTCTACTCAACCCTAGTTGCTTGCAAGACAATCCTAAAGATAAAAGGAGAAGAGTTTTAAGATAAATTCGGATTCAGACTGTACAGTTTTAGTATTCAGATCATAACTTTTGCTACAGATATTCAAATCCGATGATACAAGATGCTCCAGAAAGAAGACTGGAAGACCTAAAACTCTTATGTTGATCAAACTTTCCAAGTCAATCCGCAGATAAGACATATCAGTGATCAACATGATAACAAGTTGCAGGACAGAGTTGTACTGGGACTCTACTTCTTCCAGCTCCTATAAATACCCCTGCAGAGCAACAGAGAAGGGCACACAGAAAATACAGAGAAAAATTCTAGGGTTTCTTAGGCTAACTTGTAGTTTAGGTTAGATTTTATTTTCGTTTTTCTTTTGTAAATTTTGTAACTGAGAGTGGAGGAAGCTTTCATGGAGGAAGGAGTCCATGCTTGTACTGAGGTGACAGCGGTGTAAGCCTACTTTTCTTCCATTCTTAATGAAATCCACTTGAGGTTTGTTTTCTTTTATTCTTGTTTAATCTTGTGTTTTCTCTGTTCTTGTTTACTTCTGTTATTCTCTCTAATGTTTTGTGAACCGTGAGACCCAATTGCATTGAGACTGCCTAGCCAAAGAAGAACCCTTGATGGCTTATGGCGATGAACATCCTATACGCCATACTTGCAAGTCTTCCAAGAAAAGGTAAATCATCGCACGGATCAAAGGTAAGCAGGCTGAAGAGGTTGTACGTGTTATAAGTTTTCTTTCTTTCCTTCTCTAGTTTAGATCACCATCCACATCTTTCCATATTCTTTCCCACAACTCATTGTAAATACCACTTTTCATTGTAAATATCGTTGTGACTAACAAAATAATTAAAAAAGATAAATTTTTAGGGATAACTTACAAACGCTTCCATCGCTAGTCCCTCCCTGAGGATCACGACCCGCATAGCCTTGCTACCGCGGATTCGAATTGAACACTTGCACACCTTTAATTCTTAATCTAATATTTCATATTTTGTGTGCAGGTAAAAGTTCAATAAAAAATTGGCGCCGTTGCCGGGGAGGGACGGTAAGTTATTCTCTAATAAAAAAAATATTTTTTATTAACTAATTCTTTTATTCTTTTCTGTTTGCAGGTTTGGAGAACAGGAAACAGAAACATAGCAGCAGCAGTGGACATATAGTATCCTGTGCCTTTGCCCTCGAAGGCAGAGCACAGGAAGCCACTGTTTTGCCGCAGATCTGCAGCCAGAGCCGCAATTCTGCGGCAACAGTAGAGAACTACTGATCCTAATTTCTGCAGGTTGCTGTAAAGTTCGAATACTATTTACTGCTCTGTTGATTTTGTTCTGTGATAACCCTGCTTACTTCTAATTAATTCAACAGTAAAAAGTTTGTTGTTAATGATAAAAATTGATTAGACGTTTGCATATAGGCACGGTCTTTTCAATTTATTTATTTTTTACTGTTGAAGAGTGCTGGCGACAAGGTACGTTTGCATAGCATATAGATTAGGAAACACTCTTGGTTGTTTACTGCTTTCTTGAGTGATTACTTTTCTACAGCTTTACACGTACACTAATTCATCTTAAGGGCATAACCCATAAATAAGATAAGGTGGGGATTTCATCACCCTTCCTTAGCCCAAAAATCATATCCCAAGCACTCACTAACCCAAGCCTAACTTAAAAATTAGTAGACGTTGGCCCTAGGGACATCTCGGACTCAATAGGATATTATCCTAAGGGGGAACAGTGCTGGAAGTGACTCTTGTCAAATCAGTTCTAGGAAAGGGATTGAGGGCCGAAAGCCCGAAGATTGGTGGTTATTTAATTAAAGAACGTCTTTGACGGAAAACCTCCCACCACTCTTGCCCTGACCTGGCTGATTAACTTGTGGTCAAAGTCTGCACCCTACCTCCCGTGGACAGTCTAAACCAGTTAGAGTCGTCTAGGTCATAGGTCTACCTAACTTAGGTTAGAATTTTTCTTTTTTTTGTTTGTTTATTTGTTTGTTTTGTTTGTGGTGGTGTGATATGGCATAAATAATAATTTCTATTTTAATCATATTACACACCTAACTATATTCGGATATTACCAACCCGGCATATCATAACTTTGACCAACCTAGTGTGCCGGAATGGTCTTATCCGAATGACTATAACCCACACCTCCATCTTATGACTATAATTTTCATAATAATTTCAACTCGTCACAGAGTCATGGGGTTTCGAGTCCCCCGAGTCTAATTATCAACCAATTGTCCTTCATATTCATCTAGTCCACACTCTTTCAATGATTCATACTCAGATCCACCTATTCAGAATAGATTACCATCTATCGGGGAAATGATAAGTATGAATGAGTCCAAGCAACAGTCACCATCAATCTTAGACATGATGATGCGTGAGTCCACCGGCTCACAACTTCATCACGATTACCCTTCCTATTTTCAAGTCCAATCAGAACATGATGCACCTATCGACTATGAAAGGATGCTTGCTGCCATGACTTAGGCTAGATTAGCCTGTGATCATGATATAGATATGATGGTTCAATCTTTACGTTCTCACAGTTCGGCCATTTCTGCTTTCGCTGACCATTCGCTTAGAGCCGACGAACCAAGTTGCTTTGGACAACAAGATTCTAATTCAGTACCATCATGTGAAACTTGCTGAAACTCCAATTCTTGATAATTTGGCAAGTTTTTCCTTCCTAAAATAGAACTTGAGCATGAATATGATCATGATCTCCCACTTGATGATTCAATTTACTTCCTGATTCAATAATGATTCTGTGTCTCCACCTGATTTCACTTTTCCCGAGTCAACATTGGATCATGTTCCAATTCATCATGATATTGAGTCACCTATAATTGATGATCATATTGAACTTGACCAATTATGCAATTTTGAAAGTCCCATGGATAAATTGGCAAGTCTGATTTTTATAACATTGAACCCAATGAGATATGTGACCTAGATTCTCAAATCTGTGATCAAGTTCAAATTCCCGAATCATTATGACTCCTGTTTTGTTACCCGACTTAGGTAATCTTTTAGAGTCAGTTTTGATTCCACACCTATCATTCCTGAACTTGAATCACCAACATTGAGTCACATGCCATTGTGGGAAGATGATTGTGGATTTGAGCTTAAACTTATTGATTTGGACCCACTTCCTGAACTTAGCCCGACTCCTGAGCCTTACTTGATTTGAGCTTCTTCCCTGAGTCGGTATTCGTTCTCGCACCTATAATATCCAAGTCAATAATTCCATCTTTTCATACTCCATTTTGGGACAAGGAGGTTGACACAATTGACTCTGAAACTAATTATGAATTATGGAAATTTGATGGGGTGAAAATTTTAAAAAATGATTATACATATATTTTAGTGGGGTTATAGACGAAAAATTCTGGTGGGTTTCACCAACTACTACATTATCTTGATTGGGTAGCAATGCTGGCCCAATTAGACCACCTCCGGAACCACCACCCTAATGTAACTTCCGCCTTCCCTTGTTCTGTTTCATGCATATATGCATTCATTCATACATTGAGGACAATGCATGAGATAAGTGTGGGGGTGGGCTTTACTAACATACTAACATAAGTAGACACTAACAAAATTTGCTAATAAAAAAAAATTTAAAAAAAAAATGTTATCAAAAGGACAGTATTTTGACTTATTTTTTTGAAGAAAACCTAAGTTAGTTTAAGGATTAGGAAAATCATGATTAGGATTTCTAAAAACTTGGTCAAAATAAATAAATTGTTGAATTTTTAAGTATAGGAGGAGAAATTGAATAAGTAGTTAGTCTTAATTTTACCTTAATGAAATGTGCATACCAAATGCATATCTAGGATTCTAAGACAAAGACCTTGTGCCTCATAAAAAAAAAAAAGAAAAAAAAGAAAAAATCACCAATTAAGCTGATACATGTGCCTCAAGAAGCATAAGTATTCATGCCTAAAGGTGAGTAAATAAAATAAAGTCCTTAGTTTGGGGCCTAGTTCACTCGAATTTGAGTCTGCGGGGGTTTTCTCACCTGGTGCCCTAAAGCCAACCGGTTTGGGAGTCATCGACTTTAGTTCGTTACATGGGTGGATTAGAAAGCCTAAGGAAATTAAGGAAAAATTACTTATATATGTATTAACACATCTAATAGTCAATTAGTTAGGTATGAGGGCCTCAAGAAGCCTTAATGCTTATACGAAAGAAAATTAGATGCGTTATACATATTAAAAAAATAATAATAATAATAAAAAAGAAAAAATATATATATAGAGGCATGAGAGTCCAAGTTAAGGAATTCCTAGTATAAATTCATAAGGATGCATATGATTTTTGGTAACGAAAAAGACTATATTAGAAGTTCAATTTTGACCCTTACTAAAATGAAAACAATTTACTTTATAAAGACTAGTCTAAGAATGAATAAAATGAGGATCCTAAAACTTATAGACTACTTAGTCTCTTCAATAATAATTCAAATTACTTCTTTTTATGGATTTTGTGGGTGCAATCCGCTGAAAACCCTCACGAGACAACAACTCGTCCTCTAGGGAACCTAGGGGTTAACGGCTTGTTGCACACGCTAAGTGCAACCGTGATTCCTACGAAAGTGAGTTAGGTTAGATTAATTTTTCTTTCTTTTTTCTTTTCTTGTTTTTACTCGAGGACGAGCAAAAGATAAGTGTGGGGTGTGATTGGTAGTGAAAAGTGCATTTTATCATAACATTTACCATCACATTTTCATATTTATTCATTTAATTCTGCACATTTATTAATATTTTGTGATTTATTGTGTGCAGGCCTCGAAATATTAAATAAAGAAATAAAGCCTAAAAAGAAGCCCAAAAAGCCCATGTCCAAGTCCAAGTGCAAAAGTTGCAAATTACCAAGTGTAAAAGTTGCAACTACTCAAACCTAATTGCTTGCAAGACAATCCTAAAGATAAAAGGAGAAGAGTTTAAAGATAAATTCGGATTCAGACTGTACACGTTTTAGTATTCAGATCATAACTTTTGCTACAGATATTCAAATCCATGAAACAAGATGCTCCAGAAAGAAGACTGGAAGACCTACAACTCTTATGTTGATCATACTTTTCAATTCAATCCGCAGATAAGACATATTCGGTGATCAACATGATAACAAGTTGCAGGACAGAGTTGTACTGGGACTCTACTTCTTCCAGCTCCTATAAATACCCCTGCAGAGCAACAGAGAAGGGCACACAGAAAATACAGAGAAAATTCTAGGGTTTCTAGGCTAACTTGTAGTTTAGGTTAGATTTTATTTTCGTTTTTCTTTTGTAAATTTGTAACTGAGAGTGAAGGAAGCTTTCATGGAGGAAGAGTCCATGCTTGTACTGAGGTGACAGCGTATAAGCCTACTTTTCTTCCATTGTTAATGAAATCCACTTGAGGTTTGTTTTCTTTTATTCTTGTTTAATCTTGTGTTCTCTCTGTTCTTGTTTACTCTGTTATTCTCTCTAATGTTTTGTGAACGTGAGACCAATTGCATTGAGACTGCCTAGCCAAAGAAGAACCCTTGATGGCTTATGGCGATGAACATCCTATACGCCATACTTGCAAGTCTTCCAAGAAAAGGTAAATCATCGCACGGATCAAAGGTAAGCAGGCTGAAGAGGTTTGTACGTGTTATAAGTTT